>OX375866.1:48478154-48534742 GCA_947359475.1 Heligmosomoides polygyrus bakeri | reverse complement strand
CCTTTCCTATGGGACACTAGCGAACCTCTGTCAGAAAGTGCGTTAATCTCCGTTCAGCAAGATCGAAAACTGCTAAGAAATTCTGTAACACGTTTCGAATCAAGTGCAACTGTACGAGAGCAGAGCTGACGAGTTCTTCCAAGCATTGATATCGTCCTCATTTTCCGTATTTAAGCCATCGATCACCAGAAAGTGAATGACTACAGATCCTAGAAGTTCTTCTTATTCAAGGATCTCAGCCACTGTTTTAAATGTGAGGCGACTCTACGGTGTGCCCAAAGGAGACACCCTAGTGAGGGAAAGCGAAGGGAGAAAAGGAAAAAGGAGAAAAGAAAAAGAAGATCTCGCGAAGTGTTCTCAGGGCTAATAGTAAGTAGCGGGGGCGTGGCTGTCTTGGGTGGGCACTTCGTATGAACGTAGGCGAACGTCACCTCTCCCATAATCACCGTGCTAAACACACGCGGAAGCAATCGTGGTCTGCGTCAAAGGGCAGAGGGAAATTCCAGATGCAATGCTTGTTGAGAAAACCTGATGTAACCAAGCTGAAGCCACGGAAAGGAACCTTGAAAATGGCACAGGCGGTGAAGGTTGTTAAACCCAAGAAGTAGAGGGTCCTTGAAGAAAGCGGCGCGGTGCCCTCACGGGCGCAGGTGGTTCTCTTGTATGCGCGCGATGCAACACCTGAGTGCGCAGAGAGCAGTGAGTAGCGGGGCTGCTTCACGAGAGGGAGGTCAGAGGTCCGATAGGTTCGGTTTCCATGCGTAGCTGCATTTTTGTATTTCACCTGATCGGTTGAGATTCGAGGGGTCCTGACGTCTACACATTTTCAGGCGTTTTCTGCGCTTTTTTTCCAGCTGAATGCTGTGGAGAGTAGCTTTTTTGCGACTTGTTTATTACTGACCGGTTTTCACTGCAATATAATGCAATGAAAAAGAGTTTCAACAATGTACTCTAATTGAGAGGTGGAGATTCTTCATCTATGTCTCGCCCTCCCCGTACAGACTTCCCCCTGTGAGGGAAGGCTTTAAAAAAGGTGGGGGAAAACATTTAGAAAAAACATCTACACAGCTGATACTTCTTGTTAGGCAGAAAGAATCTGCAAATCCAATGTTGTTCTTTCAATCTAAGAAAGTCGAGCTTAGATTTATTATAAAATCGCTTCCAACTGACATTGATTAATTGACTTATTCTATTGCTCGCATAATTTTTATTTTGCCCCAATCACCTTCATTAACCTATCAAAGTTCATCAAGTTCAAGGCTTCAGAGCATGAGCACCACACGGGACACAGCTTGATCAACCACTCGAAGACGTTTTCTATCGTTTTCTTGGACCGTCCCTAAATCCTCGACCTATGCTTATGGTTAGCTCGACAGCGAACGTTCGTGTTAGCAAGTGCTTCTTCATTAAACAAGTTTATGCACCTGATCTGCGCTTGAAAAGGATATATTGGACACGAGAAAAAGAACTAGCTTTCTAGCTTAACAGAAAATGCCAACTTTGTATTGCAGCCGTATCTACTGCAGACGTCTCTAAAACCGCCCATTAACATGAACTTTCCTGCTTCCTCACTTCGGATTCGTTCTCATATGTAGATGCGTATTTACTCCGATGAGGTAAGAAGAAGCACCTAAAACAAGACGGCTTCTCGCACAGTTTTGAACTTTAGGGAGCTCTGCTGATTCCTGATATGAAGGATGAAATCATAAAAAAATTAAATTTAAAAAATTAATTAATCCTTTCATGGATACGCCACGCATTCACTGTTACGGGAATCGCAAACGCTCTACAAACGCCTATTCGTAATATTATTATAACGTATTATTAATATTATATTATGTTATATATACATAATAATAATAATAATAATTATTATTATTATTATTATAACGCATTCATAATGCATATGCAATAACGTGCACTTCCCAGCCCTAGAACAACTCAATGTCTTCTACTTCTCAGACGGGACTCCTAATAAATGGGTGGGAGGAATAGTTGGCCCGTGAGCGGGCGAACCGGAAAAATTGCATCTGTAGAGAAGCGTATATGACGAGCGACATCAAACTTGTCCTCCATCGCAGTCAGCTCCAGAGAATTCCCTCTGCAACTTTTTCACATCCAACACAGAACGGATTACGTCTGCGAAGCGAGCGGATGAACAAGCCGGCGTTCGCGTGCTGCGCACAAAAGTGCCGCGTTTTTAGAAATCCTTAGACTGCTTTCATTCACGCAATTATGCGCACTTGAGCACGAAAAATCCGAAGTGCACAATGCGAGGGATTGGACCTACAGTACCGCGCATATCTTTTGGTCAATTCCCGAAAAGAACGCTTTGGAGCGTTCCAAAGCGGTTTTTTTAAAAATAACTTTCTTTAAATTCCAGCTCTCGTGAAATAAAGCATATGTTTCAGCTCAGCAGCTAGAGCACTATCTTTTGACATATAAATCAATAGAGTTGAACAATGCATATAGGCCCGGCATAATCAATCGAGTGGGCACGACAACCTGTAGAGCGAGCGAGCGACAGCCTTATAGTGAGTGTTTGAGGAGTTTTATCAGAAATTCTCAGCCGCCCTTCCCAGGAATTGCTCTAAAACTGTCCAGCTTGCTTTTGGAGTGCGCCGTGAAGAATGCATATAGAATCGAATATCAATCGAGTGGGCGCGACAGCCTGTAGAGTGAGGTTATTAGCTCGAAGAAAACAGCCTATCTAGATGTGCGAAAAAAATAGCAAACCAATTAGCTTTTGTCTGTTTAGCCTACATTGAGTTTTGCAATCCCATCGACTATGGCACCTGTTGGAGGGGTGATGCTAAATTGGACGCGAGATTCGGAGCGCGATAACTCGGTAACGTGCGAATCTTTCCGGCTGGGACTTGTGAGTTTTGTAGCCAGTAGAACGTTTTACAAGATCGCGCAAGTGCGGCGGTGTAGCTTCTAAACATACGAAATTACATCGGTGCGAAAATGCAGGTTAAGCTTCTACGACACGGTTTTTTCTGACTTCAGTGGACCCCTGCAGAAGGATGCAAGGAGATAGCGGCCTAGAAATGCGTACACCAGTAGAACGCCTAAGGTGCTTTACGATGACATGCTTGCGGACCATCAGATTCCTAAACGGTCTTAGTTGCAGCTGCCGTTTTAGAGCGGCGGACGGCAGCACTGAAGCTTCTTCCGCCCTTACTCCTTCAGCCCTTGAGCTTTCGACACTCACAATGGTACCGTTATGTTCAACTCGAACAGCTCTATCGAATGTTTTTAATTTCGACCAATTCTGAAAATTTAGATTTTTTGACAATTTCGCATCGAGGACGAGGCGCTTTGGGCCGCGGCAGACGGACGATGACGTCGTCAAAAAATCAGTGTCATCGAATCTGGCCAAGTTCTGTACCTCTCGATAGAGCTTTTTATGCTGAATTTAACGGTGTTACTGGGAGTATCGAGCCCTGTGATCTGGGCGTGAAAGAGCGCGGAGAACATCGACCGTTGTTGTGCTATATTGAACGCGCGGGCGTGTTCGAAGCGCGATAACTCTGCCAGGTGCGAATCTTTCCGGCTGCAGCTCAAGGGTTTTGTAGGCAGCAGAAAGCGTTAGAAGATCGCAAAAGTACAGCGCTGCAGCTTTTGAAAAGGCGAAATTACAGCGGTGCGAATATACAGATTATCCTTGTGTGACACGATTTTTTCCGAATTCAGTCGATCACTGCGGGAAGATGCGATGAGCTGACTGCCTACAAATGCATATTCAAACAGACTAGTTAAGGTACTTTACGAGGAAGTGCTCACAACGGCGCCTAAACTGCTCTACTCCCAGCTGCCATTTTAGAGCGGTGGAGGGCAGCATAGCAGTTTCTTCCCTTACTCGCCCACATTTGAGTTATCAACACCCGCAATGGCATCCTTCTGTTCAGCTCGGAAAGCTCCATCGAATGGTGTTATTCCCGACCAATTTCAGAAGAATTCATTTTTTGTCAATTTCCCATCGAGGGGGTGCGCGCCCTAAGTCGAACCTGCGCGGACGACGACGCCATCGAAAATCGATATTTTCGAAATTGACAAAATTTCCTCGTCCAAAATCACCTAGGGGTTATTTGGGATGCGGAACATGATGCTGAAGTCCAATTGGCCGATTATAGCAGGAGACCACCCATACCGATAACTAGGGTGATCGGTGACCCGACCACCCACAAACGGCAAATAACCCCAATGAAATTGGCTGAGTTTTCAGAAACGGGTGTCGGATTCGTAATCGGCGCCCCAAATAACCTCGAGATTTTGTACGAGAAAATTTTGCTAATTTCGAAAATATCGGTTTTCAATGACGTCATCGTCCGCGCAGCTCGGCTTATGGCACCCAGATCCTCTTTTCTGAAAATGGTCGTGATTGACATCATGCGATAGAGCTTTTCGCGCTGAAGCTAATGGTGTTATAGCGAGTGTCGAAAACTCAAACATGGGTGAGTAAGTTCGCAGGAAATTTCAACTGTCAAGTCCACCGCCCCAAAAATGGCAGCTGGGCGAGGGCAGTTTAATCAGCTAGAGAGTTGTGAGCATGTCATCCACCAAGCACCTTAAGTGTTCTGCTTGCCTGCGCATTTGTAGGCCGTTAGCTTTCGACGTTTTCCCGCAGGGGTCGACTGAAATTGGAAAAAAAACGTGTCGCACAAGGTAACCTACATTTTCACACCGCTGTAACTTTGTCAAGCCATAAACTACATTGCTGTGTTTCAGCTCACTAGTAGAACATTTTACTGCCTACAAACTCCACAAGCTGCAACCGGAAAGGTTCACACTTTACTGAGCTACAGTACCGCCGCTAAACATTCAACCAAACGACGTTTGCGACGCAAAAACGCGTTTTTTGCGTCGCATCATGACAACTTGTTTCAAAACAAAGATTTCCTAACAAAAAATTTCTGTGGCTTCCAGCATAGTTTAATCTATAATATGGCCTGCAGTTACTATTTTAGAATGGGTAGAAGCCTTAAAACTAGAAGCGAAATTAAGCAGCCCGTTAATTGCGCTGACCTGACCGACATCCCTCGCTGTGTCTCCCATAATTGGGCACTCAGGCGAAACTGGACTTCTTCAGTCAAATTTTAAAATCATTGTCTTTGCTTAAATTTACTTCTCTTAATGTTTTTAAGATTTTTAGCCCTACGACAATTAATTTGATACCGAATTCGACAGGAAAGTATCCACTTTGAACCTGCTGGAGAATTCTCAACCGTCATTTTTGCCATTTTCAGCGGACAAATTATCACTCTTTCAGCTGCAATTGATGTCCGTCATTTCTCCACTTCGTTGGCAGGAGAGTGAAAATAAGAATTCCACGTTTACAGTTTATTTCATTCATTTTCTGGTCGGCTGCCAACTATCAAATTCGAAACAACCAGACTTTTAGTAAAGAGTACGCTCCGCCTGCGAGTGCAGACATGAAAATCACTGCTTAAGCTTATTGGTATAGTAAAAAGCGCGTCAGCTAGTTAGACACGAAGCAGAGACTGTGTACGAAGCATCAAGAGCGTCAGGTAATCAGACAGATAAATTTCAAGTAGTTGAAGCGAGCACTTCCTCCAGAAATGACAACGATGTTCTACAGCGTTTGCTGCTCAGTGTTCTGGGAGTAACCCCTTTCATGCTGAACAATAACACTCTTTGATTTTTCACTTAAATTTCTCAACAAATGACGACGCTGCTTATTTGTTGCAGCATCAGCTCGAGCGCTGATGTAGTGGTATTGTGTCGTAATTGCGCTGACCTGATATGCCCTTAAGAAACACTGCGGCCGCCTGTCTGTCCACTTAATCCCTCTTTACTCTTCCCTACACCTACTCCATTGTATTCATCCTATCGTCTCTTGTTGTCACATTTGGCAAGTTTTCAGTTCTGCGCTCGCTATAAGCCCCCGAGTAGCAATCTTTGTGGATTGCTAATTTCTTAAATTACTCAGATTTCCTTCGCTTTTTTTCACACTTTTTATAGGCTTCCTCGTGATGAGCGGTTCTCTGTTACTTGTATCAGTTTCCTCTTTTATTGCATTGTGCTTTGACGAAAATGAGTAGCGGGTCTTCAAAGAGCATACTAATGTTAGGCTCTACAGATGCCTCATATTACTATATCTTTCATAAGAAAACATTGTTCCTACGTGTAGTCTTGATTTGGTGCTGAAGTAGGCTTACTTCTATTCAATAAGGTCTGTTGAAACTTCTTCGCTAAAATAGATTAATGGATAAAAGAGGAAGGGCAGCGTTAATGAATGTGTGCTTCGGATGGGCCACGTATTCTGCTTCTTCAGAATATAACGGTGGCAGTCTGAATATGTAATTGGGCCTACACAATTTGCACTAGCAAGCCGTTGGACAAGTAAGTGTTTTATCCTCCTCGAGCAGGTCTGATGACACTTCTCCGATCTCGCAAAGCTGGAAATCCTGCTCTGATAGCCTGGACGGAGCTGAAAAAAGAGCCTCAATTTGAAGTGAAGGCTACAGACGATGACTCCTCTTACTACGATCTCACACGCCTACTGTTATACCACGGATAAATCGCTACTACAAAAGTGCAACTAATTGTTTCCAAAGATCAATAAACTCGCATGTCGCGTGTCTTTCACATGATTTTCAAGTTCCAAACGTTAAAAGAAGCACAGCACAGGTTAATCTGGCCAAGTAGTATCAATATTGTAACAGGCATTCAGCCCATGCACAATTAATCGAGTCTGGAGTTCAAGGTTTCAGGAGGAAGCATGGCGCAATCTTGACTATTTGCACGCCACAGCAATTTTGTTGCCGTGCTCTTTCATATCTGTCTCTTCTTCTTCTTCTTCTTCAGCGTCTGTCCCGCATCGTAGCGGGGTCCGCTATTCTGGTGTCATGACGCCACCTTTCCCGATCCAGCGCTAGATCGGGGTGAATTTCAGTTACCTTCAAGTCCATACGTGACGTGTCAACCCAGCGCTGCTTCGGGCGCCCTCTAGGCCGCTTTCCTATTACCTCGAAGTTAAGGCCTATCTTGCGGACGCTGTCTTCTTCTCCACGCAGAACGTGGCCGTACCATCGTAAGCGAGCTTCGCGCATCTTGTCAGTTATCGGCGCGACACCGAGCTTCTGCCGAATATAATCGTTTCGGATGCGGTCCATGCTCGTGACTCCTGCCGTCCAGCGCAGCATCTTCGTCTCCATGACGCTGAGGAGCGTTTCAACTTCCTTCGTCGCTGGCCAACACTCAGCGCCGTACATAGCTACTGGCCGGATGACTGCTCTGTAGATCTTTGACTTAAAGCGCTCTGGTATCTTCTTGTCGCAGAGCACGCCAGTCAACGAGCGCCACTTGGACCAAGCTGCACTCACGCGTGAATTCACTTCGACCATCAGTTTGCCGTCAGACGCGACTGCTGATCCTAGGTACTTAAAGACCGCAGTGCGTGGAAGCTCGATGCCGTTAACGTTGATGGAGCTGGACTCGGTAACGTCCGTCGTTAAATACTCGGTCTTCTTCACGTTCAGTCTGAGTCCAAACCGCTCCAAGCGATCACACCAAGCTTGCAACTCTCGCTCGAGTTCTCCTTTATCTTCGCTAGCGAGCAACGTCATCGGCATAAAGCAACGTCCAAGGGACGGGCTTCTGAAGATCTCGTGTGATGGCATCCATGACGACAACAAAGAGGAGTGGGGAAAGCGCAGAACCCGGGTGTACCCCGACAGAGATGGGGAACTCCATCGAGGTTCCAGCTGCAGCTTGAACTCGACTCTTTGGACAAGAGTAGAGAATTCGCACCCACTATATGAGCTCTTCGGGAACTCCATGATGTCGCAAGGCGTACCATATCACTTCACGCGGTACGCGGTCAAAAGCCTTCTCTAAGTCGAGGAAGGCGATATGCACTGCCTTCTGTTTCTCGCGATGCTTCTCTATCAGGAGGCGAGTGGCGTGTATGGCATCAACGGTGCCACAGCCAGCCACGAAGCCGCACTGATTGCTGGACAGCTGGACGATGTCCCGAATTCGTCCATCGACAATTCGCTCAAAGATCTTCATGCTGTGCGAAAGCAAGCGAATCGGACGGTAATTGGAGCAGTCTGCAGGACTGCCCTTCTTCTTCCAAATCGGGATCGTCGTACTTTGGCGCCAACACTCAGGCACTTTCTTCTCCGCCACAACCTGATTAAAGAACTTCGCCAACCACTCAGCCGGGTACCAGTACTTGGACTTCCATAAATCAGCTGCCACGTCATCGGGCCCAGTCGCTTTGCCTGGCCTCATCTTCTTCAAAGCCGCTTCAATCTCCTCCACGGTGATCTTCTGAACGGGGCCGAGGGTTGGAGCCGTTGAAGGGATGGCTGGATGAGGGAATTCTACCGCAGAGTTTTCCTCAAAATAATCGTGCCATCGCTTCAATGCCTTCTTGCGGTCCGTAAGAAGATGGCCGTTCTCATCATTGATGCCGAAGAACTTCTCGATGTCCTCGGTCTGGCGATGGCGATTTTTTGCAAGTCGGTACAGATACCGCTCACCATCGCGAGACTCGAGCTTCTCGTTGACATCTCCATAATGAGTGGCTTTCGCAACAGCCACGGCCTTCTTTGCAGCTTTCTTCGCTTCCTGGTACCTCCGCCAGTTATCGGCTGTCTTTTCGCCGAGAAACACGTGATAGAGCGACTTCTTCTCTCGCACTTTTGCTTTCACGTCATCTGTCCACAGCCAGGCCTGCTTGTCGACCTTCCGTCGCCCAAGCTTCGTAATGCCGAGTACAGACTGTGCAGCTTGACGAATCGCGTCGGTCGCCTTCTTCCAAGTTTCGTCGACAGTCGTGACTGTCGGTAACCGCACGCGAGAAATCACAGCTGCTTCCTTCTCTCTGATTCGCCACCACTTAATTCTAGCTGCACCGCATCGCTCAACCTGCTTCAGCCTCGGAGGGGCGATCTTCAAAGTGCAGATCAGCGGTCGATGCTGTGGGGCGACCGTCTCATACGGCACGATCTTCGCGTCTGTGACAAGACTCCGGTCGCGATCTCTCACAAGGACAAAGTCTATCTGAGTCTTGGTGCTCCCACTGTAGTATGAGATAAGGTGCGAGTCGCGTTTTCGGAAGACGGTGTTCACTATGGTGAGATTATGCGATTCCGCGTAATCAAGAATGCGCTCACCATCGGCGTTACGCGATCCGTATCCGAAGCCACCATGACAGCTGTACCCGTCTTTCGTAGCACCTACGTGCCCATTAAGGTCACCAGCGACTATGATGACATCTTTCGACGGTACCACTGCTGTCTTCTCATCAAGCAGGCTCCAAAACTCTTCCTTGGCTTGATCCGAGCAGCCAGTCTGCGGAGCATACGCTGAGAAGATGTGATAGAGTCGCTGCTTAGCGGCGACAGCGATCTTCATCAATCGATCGTCAAAGCGCTCGACGCTTACAATCGAGTCACGAAATCGTTCGGAGACGATTATTCCGACACCACTGGTGGTCCTGGGACTTCCACATAGAACGGCCTTGAAGCCTAGTCCTATGTCCCTTGACTTGCGGCAGGACCACCTCGTCTCCTGCACCGCACAGAAATCAACTCTTCTACGCTCCAGTGCTTCAACCAACTCGCATGAGCGGCCCGTCAACGTACCCACATTCAACGTTGCCACGCGGGTCCTGCTTACGTTACGGGACTTTCGGACTAGCTCAGTTGCCCCCCGATGCCGTCCTCGCATCAGGGACCCTCGCATACTTTCCACACTCGCCGGGCTCTGCGAGTGCGCGTCGGCTCCCGCGGACGCCGTAGCACTATCTCGAAACACTTGAGCTGTCATACACCATGTGAAGTGACATGGGTCTTCGTAGGCCGGCCTGTCACAAGGGCCTGTCGCCTGCAATCGAGTGTCCGTGTTCGGCTTAACTCGCAGAGCGAGTAGTTTCCAGTGGCACGACGTGGAGGAACGGACATCGCCACCTTTCATATCTGTTTCAAACATCTTAAATGCTTTATTAGCAGCAATGTTAGAACGTTTCAAATACTACCCGGATTTTTAGGACACCCTGCACTTTCCGCAAGCCGAAGTGTGTTTTTAAGTTTTAAAATCAAAAAGAAGCAGAAATCAATCAAAACGGCCACTTTGTGAAGAAATTATAGCAAGTAAACAAGCGAAACAAAATCAATCGAGTGTAAAATGCAAAATTTTGGACGAATGCGCATTCCATGCCGCTAATATGTCAAAAAAATTTCTATTTTCCCTAGCTTTCATATGGGTCTTTAACTTCTTCAGTACCTTTACTGTGAGCAAAGTTATCAGCTTTCAAACAGTGTATACATTTTTTGAGACACCCTGTACATTAAGCTTAAGTAAGTAGTAGTAGTACAGTAGTAGTAGTAGTAGTAGTAGTAGTACAAAGTAGATTTAAGCGTTTCTTCCTTTTCAAAAATCATTAATAGACACTACCTAGGCGTTTACGGCAAAGAGCAAGAAATACGAACACATCGTCGAGGCTTACGCAATAGGGAAAGTTGGTCCGTCCAAATTTCATGCTCAGAAATGAAAATGAATAAGGAAGTCTGATGGGAGACACAGATAAGAGGACGGCATATACGTTGAATTCGGATCGAATTGTACTTGCAATTCCTAGTAGAAGTGAGCTCCAACGAGCGCAGAACTGAAAACTTGCCAAATGTGACAACAAGAGACGATAGGTTGAATACAATGGAGTAGGTGTAGGGAAGAGTAAAGAGGGATTAAGTGGACAGACAGGCGGCCGCAGTGTTTCTTAAGGGCATATCAGGTCAGCGCAATTACGACACAATACCACAACATCAGCGCTCGAGCTGATGCTGCAACAAATAAGCAGCGTCGTCATTTGTTGAGAAATTTAAGTGAAAAATCAAAGAGTGTTATTGTTCAGCATGAAAGGGGTTACTCCCAGAACACTGAGCAGCAAACGCTGTAGAACATCGTTGTCATTTCTGGAGGAAGTGCTCGCTTCAACTACTTGAAATTTATCTGTCTGATTACCTGACGCTCTTGATGCTTCGTACACAGAGTCTCTGCTTCGTGTCTAACTAGCTTTTGTACTATACCAATAAGCTTAAGCAGCGATTTTCATGTCTGCACTCGCAGGCGGAGCGTACTCTTTACTAAAAGTCTGGTTGTTTCGAATTTGATAGTTGGCAGCCGACCAGAAAATGAATGAAATAAACTGTAAACTGTTCTTATTTTCACTCTCCTGCCAACGAAGTGGAGAAATGACGGACATCAATTGCAGCTGAAAGAGTGATAATTTGTCCGCTGAAAATGGCAAAAATGACGGTTGAGAATTCTCCAGCAGGTTCAAAGTGGATACTTTCCTGTCGAATTCGGTATCAAATTAATTGTCGTAGGGCTAAAAATCTTAAAAACATTAAAAGAAGTAAATTTAAGCAAAGACAATGATTTTAAAATTTGACTGAAGAAGTCCAGTTTCGCCTGAGTGCCCAATTATGGGAGACACAGCGAGGGATGTCGGTCAGGTCAGCGCAATTAACGGGCTGCTTAATTTCGCTTCTAGTTTTAAGGCTTCTACCCATTCTAAAATAGTAACTGCAGGCCATATTATAGATTAAACTATGCTGGAAGCCACTGAAAAATTTTTGTTAGGAAATCTTTGTTTTGAAACAAGTTGTCATGATGCGACGCAAAAAACGCGTTTTTGCGTCGCAAACGTCGTTTGGTTGAATGTTTAGCGGCGGTACCGTATCGCTCTCAGAACACGCCCGCGCGTGCAATTTAGCACGAGAACGGCCGATGTTCCTCTCGTTCTTACTCGCCCAGATTACAGTTTTCCCAAATTCAATAACATCATAAAATGCAGCATGAAAAGCTCTATCGTTTGGTGTTAAGCATAGCCCAATTAGAAGATTCGATTTTTCGTTGACATCATCGTCTTTCTGCCGCGGCCTAGAGTATCCTCGCTTCGATGCGAAATTTTCAAAAAATCGGTGTTTCCAAAATCGGTTGAAATTGACACCATTTGATAGCGCTTTTCATTTTGAATAGAGCGGTGCCATAGTGTCAAAAACTCAAATCTGAACGAGTAAGAGCGCAAGAAACTTCAATCGCTATCTTCCGCCGCTTGAAACTGAGGGCTGAGGCCGAGGCAGTTTAGGAAGCTGAGAAGGTTAGAGCACGCTATCGTAAAGTACCTTAAGCGCTATGTTAGCATACGCATTTTAATGCTGTTAGCTCGCCGCGTCTTCTCGCAGTGGACCGCCGAAATCGGAAGAAATGCGTCATAAAAGCCTCACCTGCAATTTCGCAGCGCTGTAACATTGCCTCTTCCTGAAGCTACATCGTTCTACTTTGACGCTCTACTAGAAAGTTTCACTGCCTACAAGACCCACGAGTTACAGACGAAACGATTCGAACTTGCCCAAGTTATTGCGCTCTGAACACGCCCGCGCGTGCAATTTGCGAGCAGTCACCCCCTCGATTGATAGGTTCGGCTGAATATACATTGTTTCCGGCGGACTCCAAAGGCTAGCTGGACAGTCTTAGAGCAATTCCTTAGTAGGGCGGCAGGAAAATTCTGATAAAACACCCAAACGCCCACTCTACAAGCTGTCGCGCTCACTCGATTGAAAGGTTTGATTCTATTTGCATTGTTCACGGCGCACTCCAAAAGCAAGCAGGACAGTTTTAGAGCAATTCCTGGAAAGGGCGGCTGAGAATTTCTGATAAAACTACTCAAACACTCACTATAAGGCTGTCGCTCGCTCGCTCTACAGGTTGTCGCGCCCACTCGATTGATTATGCCGGGCCTATATGCATTGTTCAACTCTATTGATTTATATGTTAAAAGATAGTGCTCGAGCTGCTGAGCTCAAATATATGCTTCATTGCACAAGAGCTAGACATTAAAGAAAGTTATTTAAAAAAGCCGCTTTGAAACGCTTCAAAGCGTTCTTCTCGGGAATTGACCAAAAGATATGCGCAGTACTGTAGGAGAGGGTGCCTCCTTCGAACTACCGTAGACAGCACGCTTTCGGCATAGTCCAAAAACAGATGCTCTTTTCAAACTAAACAAAGGGAGCATTCAGTGCAGCATTCGAGCACATAACGCACTGTTTCGCAGAAGATGACTTTGTCGAACGATGCATTCTATAATATCTATGATTATGATTAGGCAGGTTTACTGATAGAGACTGCCTGCCACGCAGAAACGAGAGGACATTTATCGGTTGTTTCGAACTATATGAGAAATATTCTTCACCAAAATCTTAATATTATACTTCCTGCAGTATCATGGCTACTGTTCCTCTTTGCCGGAAAAGATGTACTCTTATTTATAAAGACCGACTCTTCCCTTCTGATTTGCGTTGGAGCCTTCCTCTCCTAGTTCGATCAAATTTCTGATAGCCATTAATGCATTGCGTACGAGCTAGGTCTGCACACAAATTTCCACGCGTTCAATTTTTTTTAAACGAAGTTTTTAACGGAAAATTTTCGTTAGATTTTTGGTAAATCGTTAAACTTCGTTAAAAATACAACTAGCTTCGAACTATCATTCAAATTAAAAAAAATCAGGAAAAACGGGTTATGTTCTTATATTGCTATTCCAACAGTTGGTGTGGTGTGGTGTTGAACTCGAAACCGAGATAGTACACGCTTTATTGACGACTAACGTTTCGGCGATGTCGCCTTCTTCAGAGTCTGAAAAGTCCAAACATATGCTGAAGCTACCAGGCCAAACATCGCCACGAACCTTGCGAAAACTCAAAGACCCCCCGAACAGCAACCCTTCCGGCAGAGAGCGATGAACGTCCAAATACAGCTGAACGGAGGGGAAAAATAACAAAGTGGTATCGTAAACCCACTAACAAAAACATCTTGGTCCACAGCAGGTCAGCGCATCCGACACAGACCAAAACATCTGTCGTGCGCAATATGTTCCGCACAGCAAGCAGGGCATCTTCTGAGGAAAACGAGCGCAGGGAATCGCTAGCGCTTGCTCACCAAGTCGCTGCCAAGAATGGGTATACATTCTTTGGCCATCAGCGAAGTAGCACTAGCAATCGCTCACGTAATTCCTCATTTGACGAGAAAATCCCGTTTGTCATCCCTTTCGTCTCAGACAGTGTCAGCACTTCTATTAGGAAGTGCGTTAGAAGGGCGGGACTGGAAAACGATGTCAAAGTGGTAGATACACCTCCCGCTAACCTGAAAAGTCGTTTAGTGCGCAACCGCCTGTACAACAGGAGTTGCGAAACCCCAAATTGCGCCATCTGTCCTGCAGGCAACGAAGGAGACTGCATGGTTTCGGGGGTTGTCTACCTCATAAGGTGCAACAGCTGTGGAGGTGAATACATCGGTGAAACAGCTCGCCCCTTCTACGTCCGCGTTAAGGAACACCTGGAAGGGAAGAGCAGGTCACGACCATCAACTGCTTTGGGCTGCCACAGGGTAAACGACCATAACGGCGCCGACTTTGGGGTCACTTTCAAAATTCTATCACGGGAGGACCATACCGCCGCGCGCAAAACCCTGGAGGGGTTCTGGATACAGGCCAAGAGCCCGAGGTTGAATCGCCGGGGGGAATGCGTCTATATAACCCGCGAGCTCACCCCTTACCTCAGTCTCGCCTTTTAGACAGTTTCACTTTGTGGGGTCTCTCGGGTGTTCTAAATGTTGGGCTGCTGTCATCTTTCTCTGCCGGAAGGGTTGCTGTTCGGGGGGTCTTTGAATTTTCGCAAGGTTCGTGGCGATGTTTGGCCTGGTAGCTTCAACATATGTTTGGACTTTTCAGACTCCGAAGAAGGCGACATCGCCGAAACGTTAGTCGTCAATAAAGCGTGTACCATCTCGGTTTCGAGTTCAACACCACACCACACCAAACAATTGGACAACGATCAATACCGAGATTCATCTAGGGTCGAACCTGGCAGCTATTTCAACAGGTGAACAACTAAAGTTCAACGATCGCAGCGCACCATACTACAATCCAACAGAATAATTCACTACCAGCAAAGAGTGGACAACAAAATAAACCACCTTTCAGCAACAAATTAGAGTTCAACCTAGATCATGCAGACCACAGCGTTTCCTCCCTGTCCTACTTTCCTGTGAAACTGCTTTGTGTGAATGTTCTATGAACGGTACGATTAGATGCAGGTAATGGCTCGCGAATTACCGAAGGAATGGCGCAAATAGGCTCGGAGAGAGGGGGTCACCTTGTGTTCAGTGGGTTCTCAGCAAGAGGGAGCACTTATGTCAGTTACATCAGAAATGGCCTAGATCAGTTCACCATAGGGTTAGAACACACCAGTACTGCATAACATTTCTAGCTTCATACAACAGGAAACGTTGCAGAGGGTCGTCCTACAAGATGGCCCCCTTCGAGCCTATTCGCGCTGAATGAACTAATGAAAATACAATTAAAAGCCTATCAGAAGAATGTAAATGTTCAACTAAAGTAGCGTTCCAAAACTTGCGTTGTTAACGTTTTCCACAAATGACTTCAAATACGTCCAGCGGCCTCAAATATTCTCTCCGCCTCGACCATCCCAGGTGGGGAGCAAAAGTATTTTGGGAGACTCAAAGGGAATAGGCGGATTTCATAGGGGGCATATCAACCTTATTGATAGTGGATTCGTTGATGTGCTGGGCGGTTTGGCGAGAAACTTTTCTTGTTCCTAAAGGCATTATTTCTAAAAATTCAAATGTGCCATAGAGGATATGAAAAATGGCATGGGAATAAATAGGATTCGCGCGCTGTGCGTGGCGTCACGGGAACACGTTCGTAGGTCAAACCCAAACGGATTGAGGTTGGAGCGCAATATCTTCTCGCTGCTTACGGTTGTGCCAGATTGTGCCAGGTTTGTTTTTGTTTACTTTTGCTGATTTCAATAGTTTTTTTCAGGAACTGTCCTAATCGGTAGTGTGATGACTGCAAGATTAGTGAAGACTAAGAGGAAAAGTGGAAAACGTATTGAAAAAGCAGTCCGTTAAAAAATTTCGTTAAAGTTCTGAAAATTTAAGCCGTTAAGCCAGATCTTAACGAAAAGTACCGTAAATTCGCTAAAGTCGTTAAATCGTTGATGTGCGTAATTTCGAAAACACGTGTTGTTACATACTTTAATGTACTCGGGAAGACCATCTGCTGAAACAAAGGGCGCCTGCGCCAATCCATCAAGTAGAATTCTTCTCAAACCACACCAGAACTGACCGCTGATCTCCACATCTCCCAGAAAACCACCGCTGGTCGGCTGAGGAAGATTGGAAGGTCACCAAAATCGCCGTCGTCAGTGCCTCATGCTTTGACATAAACCCAAGTAAATCGCTGTGCCTCCGACTGTCGTATTGCGAGGAAAAGGAGGCCCCGATGAACACGATCCGGGACTAGCGTCTGTTCGGCCGTGCATGAGCTATAGAAAACAATATGCATAAGGCAGGCTGTGTTTGTCGGATGAGTAATTCTCTAATTCGAAGGCTCCATTGAACACAGCCCCCACAGAGGCACTCTAAAGGGAGGCAGCGCTTCTGACAGCTTGGGGACTAATATGACACAGCAGCGAAGACGTGTAAATAGTAAAGGGCTTGTTGACAGCCACGATAGCGGAAAGGCACGTACAGTTGTCGAGGTTTACGGGCATCTTTCCAAATTATCCTTCTGTGGACGTGGAATTCCATTGCCATCTTGCAACATTCTTTATCTTCTTGAAATGCTTTTGTTATCTGATTTAGCTTTTGTTCAGAAATAGAAGAATGGAAATGGTCAAATACTCAGTGCATCTGAGAACACCTTCAGCGCAGCCGTGAGCACACGCATGTGCCCGGGTAGGCTCAATGATCGAGGAAGCAAACAAAGCTGGATAATGGGAAGGTGTTCGTAGTGGAGGGCAACGAGGAATGTTTATGCCCAACCGAACAATGGTAGCCGCAGACAAGAGAATCGACCTATTATCAGCATATTTCATATCGTGACTAAAAATTCTCGCAAAGCATCGGGCCAGCATTGCGAAGGAGCTGACCTATTGGGAGAAATCTGACACAGAGACGGTTACTGCCAGAGACAACATGCTGTGGTGGATCTCTGACAACCGCTTCTCATACTGATGGCTGGCCAAAAACAAATTTCTGAAAAACCTTAATGTCCATTTTCGCTGCTTTGTTTGAGAGAACCACGAAGGACGGTTGAAGAGGGAAATGCGTTTGGTCGATTCGCTGAAATTCTTTCTACGAGAGGCGCGAAGGAGACGATGTCAAGAGCACTGTACGAGAGGTGGAGCGAACGGACCGGAGATTTTGATAGAATTGCGTCACGATGGGGTTTGTGCTTAGGCATGAGAGTTAATTTGCTCGCTTACCAGGGGCCGTGCCGAATCCATATTATACATATCAATTTCAGGGCATCTTATGCCTGCACTTCTTCAAGGAACTCGCCTCAACTCTATAGCTAAAGATGCACCCAGTCTGGTGCGCAATCCTCAAGGATGACGACTGTAATTGCAGAGAGTGATCAACACAAAAAAATTGACCCTACAATCGAAAAAGTGAGGCGTAAGAAACTGCTTATGTATTCCAGGAGATATCTGCCGTCGAGTCTTAATGGAGTAGGTGGCGCCTGCCTCTCTGAAACTTCTGGAGAATTAGAGTCAGCCCTTTGAGTGAAAGGCGAGGCAGAGGTCTTGGCCTTAGAAAAATAGATTTTGAGCTGGCTACCTCCCCTGTCGCGCTCATTGTAAGGGACTCTTCTTGATACAGCACTTCACCATAAACACCATTAGAGGGACATCGCTAGGCTAACCCGTTGTAGACAGAGAGGGGAAGACAAAGTTTGAAAGGAAAAGGATAGTAATATAATACATACACGACGGATGTTGACGGATTTCGGTAAACCGCGGAGGAGGTCAGTACGACGTGAGGAGTCCATGTTACACAGATGTAAAACAGAAGCCTCATCGGGGAACAACAACACCTGAATTAACCGAATCTAAAAAATGCCACGTTTAAACAAAGGCGTGTAGAACAAAACACGTGAAATATGTGACACAACCAGAGTAGGTGTCTGCTACAAGAACGGCTAGAATTTCATTGTTGGACTTGAAAGGGAATTCCTTTCAAACAGCGATAACAGAATTATTCACGTATCGAAGTATGGTAGCTCATTTTATTTATTTATGCATTGTAAATCCAAAGCCACACACTGTACGGAGAGGATTTCACACGAGAAGCAGATAGAAATGGCTTTAGAGAGAAATGAAGGAAAAAATATGAAAAGAAAGAAAAATAGGAATGGTAGATATAGGGGACCGCAGGATTCCTGAACAATTAAGGGAGCTGTGAAAAAAATGGAAACTTTACTAACGCACATATCAACTAAACAACTAAGCGTGAAGGCTTTTAACTCATACTAGTATAGTTATGGTGAAGTAGTCAAAGGGAAAATAACGCGGTTCGGAGCAGCGGCCTACGATACTACAAGCATAGGTGTCAGATTAGCTGACACCTCCGTGGATTGGACCATATAAGTGCTGGCTAGTTACATCAGAGGCTGTTCAACCTGCATAGAGACCAAGGGTGCACACGAAATTTGGGCGTTAAATTTTTTTTAACGAAATTTTTAACGGAAAATTTTCGTTAAATTTCCGGTAAAGCGTTAAATTTCGTTAAAAAATACAATTAGCTGTAAGCCATTATCTCAAGTGAAAAAAAATCAAGGAAAGCCTTATAGGTTTCATCCTCAAGAGTTTAGCAGCTAAAGTTCAAGGAATGGAGTAAAATGTAAAATAAACCATTCGACATCAACAAACACCGAAAATTGAACAAGCCTTCGCAACAAATTATCTATAGGGTGTGGAAAAAAGAACAGGCATGGAATTATCGTTCAAAATGATCATCGATAAGGCATCTTAGAATGTACGATCAGGCAGGTACCATGAGTTCCTCCATTTCCTAGTTCTTTTGTCTGACTGTTCTCCGAGCATATGCAATCTCGATGCGGGCACCAGACCATTAAATACAGAAAGAATTAATAAAAATACAATTAAAAGCCTATCAGTGAAATGTTAACACGTTGTCGAACGCACAATTTTCGAGTGCCTGGTGGGTGGGACCAATCCATTTTTTTTAACGTCGGGACCGTGACACGCATCGTGTCACACGGTCCCGCCGAAAAGGTGTGACACGGCGTGAACGTGTTAACGTTCAGAAAAAATAGCTTTCCTAATTTTTGTTGTTAACCTTTTTTTCTAAAATCGTTTATAATGCCCAGGGGTCGAAAGCATTCTCTCCGTCTCGACTGCTCCAGTGGTGGGCAAAGGTATTTTGGGATGAGCAGCGTCAGGTGAGGATAGGCATATCTCACGAAGAGGTTACACCAGTATCCTTGCGGATTCGTTGACGTGTTTGAAGGCTGTCGTGGAGGTGATCTGGCTGAATAATAACTTGCGGTGGCCAGCCGGTGGGCAAATTAACGCTTTATCCTTCCCAGACATGTCTGGTACCAATTTCTAGAGAGATTGAATGCTTGTTTGGCCTGTGTGGGAAATCTCAACAAAAAAACCAGCAACCTGGTATTGGATGCGCGCGGCAGCCGACACCTCCACCGACTGCACTACGCGCGCCCCAAAATGCATTATTTCCAAAAATTCAAAACAAATTCGTAAAAGCATTAGAATATTCTAGCCGATTTCAATAGTAGAACAAGTGGGAACAGTCCTAATCGGGAGGATGAGACCTGCAACATTAGAAAGTACTAAGGGTAAATGTGATAAACTCACTGAGTAAAAAATGCCCGTTAAAAATTCTGCCAAATTTTTAAAAATTCCCGTTACGTCCAAAGCCAGATTTTAACGACAAATACCACTAATTCGTTAAATTCGCTAAACCGTTAACCGTTAAATGTACATCCCTGATAGGGACGACCTACGCATGCTCTCCAATACTTTGCCTCTGTTAAGGTGAATTTTCGCGGACCAATAATTCCCTGATTGAGCGGAGCTAAACTGAATAACAGAGCTGCTAACGAAAGCTTCTGAAATGAGAGAAGGACGCTTTGTGAAGTGGAATATGCCAACAGAAAAGAGCTCCGTGAGCATCAGCCTTGGGGAATTTGGAAAACGAACGAAGGATTCTGGAGGAATGGTTACGGATCGCAAAAGAGATTTAGCTCGTCGTCACAATTAAGCACTATCCCCTCCCCCTTCTCAACCCTTCAACCTATGAAAGACCGCAGGCCTGAAGGTTTGCTTCGTTATCCTGGTCATGACACACTATAAAAAAGCAAATGCTGTTCAGTAGACAGCAGATGCATGGACGCTTTAGTATTATTTAGTATTATTATTTCGTGTAACGCTGGAACCTCGGAATCAATGTATTCCACCCCGTTTAATTCCTCTGTTTTCGGTATTTCATTCACATTCTCTCCCCACCACGAGAGCATGAAGCGTGGTATTGTGGCCATAATCTATGTAGCATAAAAAATAAGGTGCACGGAGCGGAAGAAAGAACACGTCTAGTCGAAGAGATGAATTATTCAGGGCTTTCCCGCCATCATTTCAACAACTGTAACGATGTATGCGCTATGGAAGAACTCTTGGAGCGTGGTGAGATTCACAGGCAAGATACACACAGGCACTCAACTTTACTAAGGCCTGTTCAGTGGAAGCGACCAGCAGCAGGGCGGGTCGAAGCACTCAAGTGACGACGAAATTCTTCTTGAAACACTGAGCGCGAACAATGCTCGTCGCTTCTTCCGCACAATAAGGAGAGAGAAGAATAGTTTTTGAAGCCAAAGAAGTAGCAGGGGCGGGGGGGGGGGGGGAAGAAGTTGATACATTGGACGTCAGCGAAAGGGCCTACACTATATACGGGAAGGCGTCCCATAAGAGTCCATGCATTTTTAATTAAGTGTCTCTGTTAGCTGCACATGTGTTTCTTTGCATTCTAAAGTTCGGTGCTAAATCAACGACGTCCGCTTTGAAGTTTGAGTCGGGCTTCAAGTGTTGAGGATGAGTAGCCCTAGTGTAAGATTTCCATAACTATTAAAAAAAGCTTCAACTAATGTCGCAGCCGCTCAGGTCAAGTACCTATAAAACCAGACGCTTATCTGACACGTCGCAGCAAATGAAATTAATTTGTAGTGCGAATGACTTCATTATATTAGTTCGACCAATCGGAAATAAAGGGCGAACTGTCTGCTTTCTGAATTCGAGTACACTTCCAAACCTCCCCGTCGTATATACTTCCGCAGTATTTGAAAAGAGCCATGTATGACCTTGGAGCTGAAGCTGAAATCGGGAGTTGAAAGCCATCTCCTCCTCCCCAGTCATTGTCGGTGAGTCACATGTGCACAGGTGAGCCCCTTTGAGCTCTAGTGTCTAGCAGAACTTCGTCGCCGGCGCGCATCGGATCGAGGCTCTGTTGCTCTGCTAGCGGAAGTGCCCAGGAAGGTGTCGTGAAACGTTGGTCTACGACCTTGCGACGAGGCGCAGCTCTTGACGGAAGTGCGTATAGGCAATTTGTGAGCCAAACGGTGAGAACCTCGAATGGTCAACAGAGCACCATTAGGGTGAGGACACATCGACTAAAAGTATGGGTGGGCGGTTATATGTCAAAAAATTGTGCTGCCTACAAATACAAAATAAGAAGCTATTCTTGAAACATGTCAATGTCAGCATATATTCCTATTGTGTAATTCACGTATTTATTTCCTTATTTGGGCAGTCTCACCATCAGTTGCGCTCTATAGATGAATCCTAAAACTAAACAATAAAAATGTAAACAATAAGAGCATAATCAAAACAAATGTGCGCAAGGACAAAATGCATCGCAAATGACGCTCTTGCCAGTCAGGATCAAGTGAAAACGAAAGGCTCGATTCAACATTTAATTTCTTTATTTGTCAGTTCACGCAAGGGAAGCTTTACTCATAAAGAGCGTAGCACATGTGTGAAGGCTGCAACCCTGGATTTTTATCAGATTATCTACCGCGTCAAAGTAATGAGATATCTAAGCTGTCGAATATGAAAATCTTCATGGAAATAAGAGGCTTCAGGCGCAAGTCAAAAAATCATGGAAGATTTACAAGAATTTTCTGCGAGTGTGGTCCTTTCACCTTTAGATATCTTTTCAAACAGGGGCTTCTAATTTTTGAAACAAAAGAACTTCAATTTCTAAAGGTTTTCACGTTGTTTTCCATTGTTTACACATATAGCTCATGTAGCACAATCCCAGAACTGGATTCCGAAGTTTCAAGTCTATCACGACAATTCTAGCCATGAAGGTGCAGCAGTCTTTTGCAGTCGCCTGTCTTGGTCTCAAAAGATGGTGTTGTCCCAAAACTTGTTTTTCAAATGGTGTAGGTGCGCAATGAGAATCCGAATTCCTATACTTGATTTGAAAACTCGCTGTATACGAATCAGGTGTAAAAACCGTCGGGAAAATCGGCTAGATCACTCCACTGCCTTCTGGAAAGGTAGAAACTACTGAGAATTAATGTAAACAATAATAAATCAATAACCAACTCTAAACAACTCAGAATTGAGAAAGGTAACTTCTAGACGGGAGTATGGTGAGAATTCACTGAATTTGTTCTAGTAGTGATGTGGCGCTTCCTCGTGTAGGGATGTGGTTTAACTTTAAAAGACATCGGCAGAAGTGGATCTGAATTCCAACCGGCCCAATGTTCGCAAGGTTGCTCACTGCAGCCAGCGGTTCCCAAACATGTCGAAGGCGGAAGTGTAATTGACTCCAGCGTGAATAACAACCGTTCATATTCTCCTTCTTCATCCAACCGCAACCGTCCGAAATTGGCAGCGAGAGTCAAACTTTAGGCAGAACCCTGCCGTATTACTCAAGCTGTACGAAACCAACGCTGACCATGAGAAAGCCCAACTGAGGCAATGGAACCCGCCTGACAATGGACTCAAATTCCAACGAGACGTTTTTTCACATAAGTGTCGAGAGGAGGTGGCTAAAAGCTTGATGTGCACATGTGTGGTCGCTTCCCAATAAACGCGAAGGAACCAGAGAAAGGGTTTTGGAGTGTTGTAAAAAGACATTGAGGTGATGCTTGAGTTAAACGTGGTAAACATGGAGGAAACAACCGAATTGCGAATGAAGAGTTAAGGAAGTTTGAGCAACGCAAAACGCGGAGGCAGCAAAGAAGTTATTATCTTGTTCAATGGCTCTCGGTACTTTTTCCAATGGTCGCTTGTCATAGCTGAGACCGAGCAATTCAAGCAAAAACTATTTGAAAGCGCTTTGGTGCTCTGATGGAAACTCATCGCAACATAGACGTAGCACAAAGCCTTATAAACAATGTGTGTGAAAATAGTAGTCTTCTGCGGCATTACTTACTTGTAAGGAAGATCGCAGGACACTATTCATTTTTATTCAACTGGTGAGAAGGAGAATGGGCGCTGATAGACATGGAGAGGCGAAATAAAAAATCGACTAAACTCTGGAGAAGTGAAGCACGGTAGCAGAAATGGATCTTGTGTCATTGCTGGTTTTCTTCCCAATATCATACGAAGAGCTTCGATTGATCGTATCCGACTTGCAAAGTGCAAAACGTCGGGGTGAATGGGCGTCGATTCACAAACACCAGACTTCCACCGTACCAACTCTCTATCCGTTCTGCGCCACCAGTGTTGCCGGCTATCTTCGCCAAGCAGTACTATCGAATTCTTGCCATTGCTGCGATGGTTATCACCACGACGCTACGATTAAAGGCACTGTCGCACAATCGTCCGCTGATCTCCACTTTTAAAGTTGCCTTCCGAGGTTGATGTAGGTCCAGCCTAAATCAAGTGGTAGCATTTGAAGAGGAAGGAACCGGCGCTGTTTCCCGTATTCGGCTAGCGACGGTGACCACCGTCAATGACACTTCGAAAGATGCCACCTATACGATGCTACAAGCTGTTCTGAACCAGGCATGACAAGGAATGGACGGCGCAAGGAAAGCAAAGAGAAATGACATGATTGTGGTCTAACGACGATGGGAAAGAAGCCGAAGGGAAGAAATTACTACACCACGAGTTCCTGGGCGACATGCTTACTGCCAATTGGCGTATGTATTAGGGTGCGAAGAAAGCAGCTGAGAAGGCGGTAGCCATTGCAAAGCATCATCAGCATGTCAACGAGTCAACGATGAGTACAACCACCTACATGTTGTGGAACGATGGCATGATTGTCGATGTTCCAGCATAGTTTTACTAGTGGTAGGCCAAGATCGAATAGGACACACGAGTGCTTGCGACAGGCCCTTGTGACAGGCCGGCCTACGATCAACCCATGTCACATCTCTTGGTGTACGTCAGCTCATGCTTCTCGTGATAGGCAACGACGTCCGCGATAGCCGACGCGCACTTGCAAAGCCAGACGAGTGTTAAAAGTATGTAGGGTCCCTGATGCGAAGACGGCATTGGGGGCAACTGAGCTAGTCCGAATGTTCCGTAACGTAAGAAGGTGGCAACGCTGAATGTGGGTAGGTTGACAGGCCGCTCGTGCGAGTTGATTGAAGCATTGGAGCGTAGAAGTGATTTATGTGCGGTGCAGGAGACGAGGCCGCACTGCTGCAAGTCAACGGATATAGCAGAAGGCATTAAAGCCGTTCTCTGTGAAAGTCCCAGAACAACCAGTGGAGTTGGAGTCGTCGTCTCCGAACGATTTCGTGACTCGATTGTAAGCGTCGAACGCTTTGACGATCCGTTGATGAAGATCATCGTCGCCGCTAAGGAGCGACTCTTTCACTTCCCCACTGCGCAAGCGAAGGTTGAGTTTTGAGGCCTGCTTAATGAGAAGACAGCAGAAGTTCCGCCGAAAGATGTCATCATAGTCGCTGGTGACCTTAATGGGCACGTAGGTGCTGCGAAGGACGGGTACAGCTGTCATGGTGGTTTCGGATACGGGTCTCGTAACGCCGATGGTGAGCGTATGCTTGAGTATGCAGACCGCAAAGATCGTGCTGCCTGAGACGGTCGCTCCTACGAGGCTAAAGCAGGTCGAGCGATGCGGTGCAGCAAGCAACTGGTGGCGTGTGAGATAAAATTAAGCAGCTGTGTCTTCATCCAAGCGGTTGCCGACAGGTACGACTATCGAGGGAACTTGGAAAAGTGACACTATTTGTTTGGCTGCAAAATATCTGAATTCGGGATTACGAAAAGTGGAGAACGGAAGGTCGACAAAACAGGCATGCTTGTAGACGGGCGATGTGAAGGAAAAAGTTTCAGAGAAGAAGTTGCTCCACGAGTTTCTTGGCAATGATAAATGCCAAAAGTAGCAGAAAGCGACAAAAGCCTGCAAAAAGACCGTGGCCGTGGCAGAAGCCACTTAATACATTACAACGATGTTTATGCAAAGCGCGAGTTGCGTGATGGTGAGCGGTATTTGTACCGAGTCGCTAAAAACCGCAATCGCCAAACCGAGGATGTAATAGATTGTCGGAAAAGTAATGTCGCCTGCTTTCGATTTGTTATTTCTGTGACATTATTAATTCTTAGGCCATGTAATTGTACCTATTTAAGAAGAGTTTCCAAAGTCATCCTTTGACACAGCTTCGTTTCGTTCCATTTCGTTGATTTTTTGAAAGAGAAAATGCTTAGATTGTCGATAATCAAACACAACGATTGACTGCGCGATTGTGTGCTTAAGGAGTTCAAGAAAGGAAAGATGCTACAGAGTCTCGTCGTATCATATCTATGGTCTTTGATAACAATGCTCCGTCATTATGTACGACAGCAACAAAAATGGTTTCAACCAAGGCTTTAAATTTTTGCGGTAAATTTTAACGACTGCTTTTAAACGAAAAATGTTTGCGTTAAAATCGGTAAAATCGGTAAATTCATTAAATAAACTGTGCTTCTTCCAAAGAACAGTTTCAAGACAACGCTCGAAGAACCCGAAGAGGTTAGACAACATCGTTGGCATGTGCGACATGGAATTCAGTAAAGGCGAGTGAGAGTAACAGCAGCGACGCTCTATTATTTAGGCGGTGGTAAACGTTGCCTTAACGTAGTCCTACAATCATCACCTCACGCTGCTCGAAGAACCCGTCCAGCTTTCTGGAAACTTGCGGGAAAGTAGGGCTTTTCTACCCCTGTTTCGTTTCTTACACTTATTTCTCACTTTGCTTGGGCTTCGAAGCGTATTATTCGCGTGTTCTATGCCTTTTCCACCCGCTTATGAATTGGATATTGCAAAAAAACTTTTAAAAACTGACTGGTTTGGAATTATGAAAAACTAAGTGTAGTAATTAAAAAACGGTCTAGAAAGTCCCAAAATAGAAAACTGCATACAAAATTGGGAAGCACGCAAATGGTTTGGTTAATGATCAAGAATGCCAACAATTATCGAAATATGAGAGCGATATCGATTGCCTATTTTCACAGATTCAAGTAAGGGTTTACTTGGAATAGCAACGATGTTGCGAAAGCTCATCCTAAAGATTCACCCAAAATGCATTTATATGAAGAAGAAGAAGTAAAATTTCAAAAATACGTAAATGGTGCATAAATGTCGTTAATGCAATTTAACGGAAACTTTCGTCGTTAAATTTCGTTAAAAACTTTCAAGGAAAGTCGTTAATCATCAAGCGCACACCCATGGTTTCAACGTTTTCAAGACGGAGATGAGAGCCTTGAAGACGAAGAATGTCAAGGGCGTCCTGCGGTTGTGGATAACGAGGCATCAACCCTTTCACGACACCCACGGTTTTCACGTGAGTGCCGCTAGGACAGCACGTATTTCTCCCGCGCGCCGAGTATTACTATCATTTATCATTATCATTATCATTATCATTATTTGTTAGATATGAATAAAGGTGGCGATGTCCGTTCCTCCACGTGGTGCCACTGGAAACTACTCGCTCTGCGAGTTAAGCCGAACACGGACACTCGATTGCAGGCGACAGGCCCTTGTGGCAGGCCGGCCTACGAAGACCCATGTCACATCACATGGTGTATGACAGCTCAAGTGTTTCGAGATAGTGCTACGGCGTCCGCGGGAGCCGACGCGCACTCGCAGAGCCCGGCGAGTGTGAGAAGTATGCGAGGGTCCCTGATGCGAGGACGGCATCGGGGGGCAACTGAGCTAGTCCGAAAGTCCCGTAACGTAAGCAGGACCCGCGTGGCTACGCTGAATGTGGGTACATTGACGGGCCGCTCGTGCGAGTTGGTTGAAGCACTGGAGCGTAGAAGAGTTGATTTCTGTGCGGTGCAGGAGACGAGGTGGTCCAGCCGCAAGTCAAGGGATATAGCACGTGGCTTTAAGGCCGTTCTATGTGGAAGTCCCAGGACCACCAGTGGTGTCGGAATAATCGTCTCCGAACGATTTCGTGACTCGATTGTAAGCGTCGAGCGCTTTGACGATCGATTGATGAAGATCGTTGTCGCCGCTAAGGAGCGACTCTATCACTTCTTCTCAGCGTATGCTCCGCAGACTGGCTGCTCGGGTCAAGCCAAGGAAGAGTTTTGGAGCCTGCTTGATGAGAGGACAGGAGTGGTACCGTCGAAAGATGTCATCATAGTCGCTGGTGACCTTAATGGGCACGTAGGTGCTACGAAAGACGGGTACAGCTGTCATGGTGGGTTCGGATACGGATCGCGTAACGCCGATGGTGAGCGCATTCTTGAGTATGCGGAATCGCATAATCTCACCATTGTGAACACCGTTTTCCGAAAACGCGACTCCCACCTCATCTCATACTATAGTGGGAGCTCCAAGTCTCAGATAGACTTTGTCCTTGTGAGAGATCGCGGCCGGAGTCTTGTCACAGGCGCGAAGATCGTGCCGTATGAGACGGTCGCCCCACAGCATCGACCGTTGATCTGCACTTTGAAGATCGCCCTCCGAGGCTGAAGCAGGTTGAGCGATGCGGTGCAGCTAGAATTAAGTGGTGGCGCATCAGAGAGAAGGAAGCAGCAGTGATTTCTCGCGTGCGGTTACCGACAGTCACGACTGTCGACGAAACTTGGAAGAAGGCGACCGACGCGATTCGTCAAGCTGCACACTCAGAACTCGGCATTACGAAGCCTGGGCGACGGAAGGTCGACAAGCAGACATGGCTGTGGACAAACGACGTGAAAGCGAAGGTTCGAGAGAAGAAGTCGCTCTATCACGTGTTTCTCGGCGAAAAGACAGCCGATAACTGGCAGAAGTACCAAGAAGCGAAGAAAGCTGCAAAGAAGGCCGTGGCTGTTGCGAAAGCCACTCATTATGGACATGTCAACGAGAAGCTCGAGTCTCGTGATGGTGAGCGGTATCTGTACCGACTTGCAAAGAATCGCCATCGCCAGACCGAGGACATCGAGAAGTTCTTCGGCATCAATGATGAGAACGGCCATCTTCTTACGGACCGCAAGAAGGCATTGAACTGAAGCGGCTTTGAAGAAGATGAGGCCAGGCAAAGCGACTGGGCCCGATGACGTGGCAGCTGATTTGTGGAAGTCCAAGTACTGGTACCCTGCTGAGTGGTTGGCGAAGTTCTTTAATCAGGTTGTGGCGGAGAAGAAAGTGCCTGAGTGTTGGCGCCAAAGTACGACGATCCCGATTTGGAAGAAGAAGGGCAGTCCTGCAGACTGCTCCAATTACCGTCCGATTCGCTTGCTTCCGCACAGCATGAAGATCTTTGAGCGAATTGTCGATGGACGAATTCGGGACATCGTCCAGCTGTCCAGCAATCAGTGCGGCTTCGTGGCTGGTTGTGGCACCGTTGATGCCATACACGCCACTCGCCTCCTGATAGAGAAGCATCGCGAGAAACAGAAGGCAGTGCATATCGCCTTCCTCGACTTGGAGAAGGCCTTTGACCGCGTACCGCGTGAAGTGATATGGTACGCCTTGCGACATCATGGAGTTCCCGAAGAGCTCATAGAGTGGGTGCGAATTCTCTACTCTTGTCCAAAGAGTCGAGTTCAAGCTGCAGCTGGAACCTCGATGGAGTTCCCCATCTCTGTCGGGGTGCACCAGGGTTCTGCGCTTTCCCCACTCCTCTTTGTTGTCGTCATGGATGCCATCACACGAGATCTTCAGAAGCCCGTCCCTTGGACGTTGCTTTATGCCGATGACGTGATGCTCGCTAGCGAAGATAAAGGAGAACTCGAGCGAGAGTTGCAAGCTTGGTGTGATCGCTTGGAGCGGTTTGGACTCAGATTGAACGTGAAGAAGACCGAGTATTTAACGACGGACGTTACCGAGTCCACCTCCATCAAGGTTAACGGCATCGAGCTTCCACGCACTGCGGTCTTTAAGTACCTGGGATCAGCAGTCGCGTCTGACGGCAAACTGATGGTCGAAGTGAATTCACGCGTGAGTGCAGCTTGGTCCAAGTGGCGCTCGTTGACTGGGTGCTCTGCGATAGGAAGATACCGGAGCGCTTTAAGTCAAAGATCTACAGGGCAGTCATCCGGCCAGTAGCGATGTACGGCGCTGAGTGTTGGCCTGCGATCAAGGAAGTTGAAACGCGCCTCAGCGTCATGGAGACGAAGATGCTGCGCTGGACGGCTGGAGTCACGCGCATGGACCGCATCCGAAACGAAGCTATTCGGCAGAAGTTCGGTGTCGCGCCGATAGCGGACAAGATGCGCGAAGCTCGCTTACGATGGTACGGCCACGTTCTGCGTGGAGAAGAAGACAGCGTCCGCAAGATAGGCCTTAACTTCGAGGTAACAGGAAAGCGGCCTAGAGGGCGCCCGAAGCAGCGCTGGGCTGATACGTTACATACGGACTTGAAAGCGGCTGGTGTCCACCCTGATCTAGCGCTGGATCGGGAAAAGTGGCGTCATGACACCAGAATAGCGGACCCCGCTACGAAGCGGGACAGACGCTGAAGAAGAAGAAGAAGAAGAAGAAGAAGTTAGATATGAATAAAACAGTAACCAGTGAAGTTTCCCAAGGATGATCTGGACCGCAGGTATAAGTGGACTCAGTCATGATTAATATTGTACTGTTAAATGTTTGATATCTTTCCATAAACTATGCTTATGCTGGTGTCCGGCGACATTGTCGGACAATGTCGTGAAAACGTTTAAGCAAACTGTCGAGTCGAGCACAATCCAACCTTCACGCAAACCCGCTTTGAGGTTAGGCACGTCACCATTCTGCCATCACCTATCATTTACATGCAACTGGGAAGTCAAAGCGGTGTGGGAAATTGGTGCCACATCAGCTCAGCGATGCAAAAAAGGCAGCATTTGTCATCCACAAAACCAAGAGCAGCGGATTCTATGGTTCCATCGTTACGTTAAACGAAAGACAACATCACAATAAAGCCGCAACGGTTCGGTCCCGCTGAGATTGCAAAAACAATTGTGAAACCTTATATCCGCGAAAAAAGTCACGGTCTGGTGAAACAGCAGAGGTCTGGAAGCGTGAACTTCCTTCATGACAACGCTCGACCGCATGCCGCAAAAATCACACTGAAAAAGATTAAGTACATAATTGGGCTGAAAACTTTTGCCTCATCTGCCACTTATGTCAGTCCTCGCACCATCAGATAACGATCTTTTACAATCGATGCAGCACTCGTTGGCAGAGAAAAAAATTAAAAACCTGAGGTAGTGAAAATTTGGGTGTCCAACTTCTTCGAGTTTGAGCCAGCGGGGCTCTTGAAAGAAAGCGTCCAGTCTTTGCGAAGACGTTGACTATACGTCACTGATAGTAAAGGAGATGACCTTTTGTGTTAAGGTTTTGTCATCCTGTTTCTACGATATAGCGGTATTCTGAACAAAAACGACGTTTTTTGCGACAACCTAATAGAAGCATCAATAACGAGAATAAAGGTTTTTTTATGGACCGTCAAGAAGCACTGAAGCCGAGGCGCAATTATTTTGAAGGAATCTCGGCAGAAGAGTTCCCTCATCCGTCCGTCCCTTCTGTGGCTCCTATCCACGATCCTTTCCACAAGACAACCGTGGAGGAAATGAAGCAGCCTTGAATAAGAAGAGGCCATGTAAAGCCACTGGGCCCAACGATGTAGGCTGATTTGTGAAAATCAGAGCATTGGTATCCTGCTGGGCGTTTGGCAAATCTCTTAGGACAGATTATAGCGGAAAAAAGTGCCTGAATGTAGGCCCAAAAGTTCGACGATTCCGATTTGGAAGAAGGGCAGTCTTGCAAACTTCTCCAGTTACCGTCCGATTCGCTTGCTCTAACACATCATGGGCTTATTTGAGCGAATTGTCGATGGACAATTTCGCGAAATCGTCAAGCTTTCAGACAACCAGTGTCATGGCATCATGGCTGATTGTGGCACTGTCAATGCCATACATGTCACTCGCCTTCGGGTGGAGAAGCATCGCGGGAAACAAAAGCCGGTACACCTCGACCGGAGAAATTGGACTGGACTTGGAGAAGGCCTTTTGTCGCGTACCGCGTGAGGTTATACGGTACGTCCTACGACAACACGCGTTCCGGAAGCCCTTCTAGTGTAGGTGTGAACGCTAAATATACTCCTGCCCAAAAAGTGGAATGCGTGCTTCGTCCAACTCTGTGGAGTTTCCCATCTCTGTCGGGAAACAACAAGGTTCCTCGCATTCCCCACCTTTTTTTTGTGGTGTCATTGATGCCAGTGCGGGAGACCTTCAGAAACCAATCCCATGGACGTTGCCTTTTGCGAATGACGAGTGTTCGCATACCAACCCTAAGATAAAGGCGAACTCGAGCGGCAGGTGCAAGCTTGGAGCTAGAGCCCGAACATCTCCAATCTGCTACCGTTAGGAGATGTTCGGGCTCAAGCTGAACGTCAAGAAAACCAAGTACCGAACTTGACGTAAGCGAGTCTAGCTCCTTATGGTTAAACGCATCAAGCTCCCACTCACTTCGGTTTTCAGGTAGTTGGGATCAGCAGCAGCTTCTGATTGCAGTCTCGCGGTTAAAGTAAACTCATGCGTGAGTGCAGCTTGGCCCAAACGGCGCTCTTTGACTAAAGCGCTCTGTGAAAAAAGATGCCACAGCGCTTAAAGTCAAGGATTTGGAGAACTGTCGGTCGCGATGTCCGTTCCTCCACGCGATGCCACTGGAAGCTGCTCGCTTCTGCGAGCTAAGGCAAACACGGACATTCGAATGCAGGCGACAGGCCCTCTTGACAGGCCGGTCTTCGAAGACCCATGTCACATCACATGGTTGATGACGTTTCAGAGCTCTCGAGATAATTCTACGGCGTCCGCGGGAGCCGACTCGCACTCGCAAAGCCCGGCGATTGTGAGAAGTATGCGAGGGTCCCTGGTGCGAGGACGGCATTGGGGGGGGGGCAAGTGAGCTAGTCCGAAAGTCCGGTAACGTAAGCGGGACCCGTGGCAACGTTGAATGTGGCTACGTTGACGGGCCGCTCGTGCGAGTTGGTTGAAGCACTGGAGCGTAGAAGAGTTGATTTCTGTGCGGTGCAGGAGACGAGGTGGTCCGGCCGCAAGTCAAGAGACATAGGACGTGGCTTCAAGGCCGTTCTATGCGGTAGTCCCAGGACCACCAGCGGTGTTGGTATAATAGTCCCCGAACGTTTCCGAGACTCGATTATAAGCGTACATAGAGGCAATCAAGCTTTGAGGGCCAAAGTACAGTAATATGCACCGGTACATCGGGCGCTCCCTAAATAAAAATCGGACTCATCTCGCTAGTGTGACGTCAGAGCGTCAGCATCACGGAACGACCGGGCTCATTCCGTGAAGCTGCTGAAGCCAGCGCTGACGCCGAGCGTCAACGCCGAAAAAAGTGTATCATAAGCGAGCCGGCGCCCCTGACGCAGAAACACGCACTGTGCGTCTCTGCCCTATCCTTCATCATTGGAGCTGCGTCAACGACGCCGACTGTGCCGAGCCGTTAAGGCCTATGGTATACTCCCGTCCGCTGCAGCGACGCGGGAATGCACAGCGATGCGACGGCTCGCGGTGCGCGTCGCGAGCCGTCGCCATCGCTGAGGCTGACATAGTCCGCGCAGTTCTACAGACGGAGACTATTGCAGAATTTTAGCGAATCAGCTGAATCAGCATGCTACGACTTGTGGTCTATTTTCATATAGAAGTGTGGACGCACACTTCTCATAAGTCTTAATTGTTGGAGCTAAATTAAACGCAGTACTCTTGTTTGGAGCGAAATGAAACGCAGTACTCTTAGAAATGCGCGGACGCGAAAAACCGAGTTCAAAACATTATTTTTAAAAACATGGAGCTGAAATGGCAGATTTATGATCAGCGCGTCACGATAACCCTCTAATGACCTGACAAGCGCAAAACTGTGCGTCTTCATGCCTATGTGGAACCTGAGAATCAAAAGAAATACTGCAGTCAGCGAAGACGCGAAAAAACCCCGCTAGAAAAACATGACTTCGAAAAAATCAGCGTTCAATTGGCACACTTCTGGGCCGGATATGATAACGGGACCTCCCTGTGACTTGCTCGGCACAGAAATGTAGATTTCGGTGCCGGCAAGGAAGTTCAGAGGCGAAAAAATGCTAGGGTCGGCACAAAAGTGGAAAAAAACGGCCTAGAAAAATATCTCCTCAAAAAACTAGCTGTTCAAGCCGTCAAAAAAAAGCCTCAAAATGAGTCTAGCCACGACGAAAACCCTACGAGGAGAACAACCGAGAAAGCACATGACCACCCAACATCACCAGACGTGTGTTGAAATTGCTGTTGTATGGTCATGAACCAAGGAAGTGTCGAAATAAGTGAGCGAAAGTGCATAGAATTGGGCACGACAAGCGCTCCCCCTCCGCGACCATCGCTACCCGTCGCACGGGAGTATGTTTCACTCTCGCGACGCGGAGGTATAACACCCCTTTGCGACGCATCGCGGGAGCGATGGCACATCAACTGACAACCGCGCCCCACTGCGCCGTCCGCCACTGCAGCGAATGCACCGTTGACAGTTGCCCCGCGCCCGTCGCTGGAGCGACGCGGGAGTATACCATACTAAGAATGGCCCGCCAGCTGCGGCGGTGGCACAGGTATAGTGCCACCGCCGCAGCTGGCTTCGGCTCGTCGGGAGGGGGGGGGGGGGGAGGGGGATGACGTCGCTGGTTCGGTTCCCATGGCTATCGCCTTCTTTGCACATCGTGATTTATTTCGAAATGGCATTTTATTCCGGTTTTCCTTTACTTTCACAGATTTTCAATTTTTTTTGGTCAAAAATCGCGTGCTCTGCCGCGAGACGGCTGCCTACCACCCCGCTCTGTCGACCGCATTTCATCTACTTGCTTCCTGCGGGCTAACGGCTACTTCTACCGTCGTCTAGAGGCTCATACGATCACTTGGTATTCCGCTATCATCGGACTGTCGTACTCACGTCGCCTTCGGCGTTATTCTCTGCCTTCGGACGTCTCACTAGTGTCTCAACCGCGCCGACGACTCTCCGCCTAAATCGACGCATCTGGTCAAATTTGTCTCCTTGTGGCTAGGAGCGAAATCTGAATCGTAAGCCACCATATAAGGTGTATTGCTGCCGCATATTCTGACTGTCACTATGGCTTCACCGGTATCTTCTAAAGAAGTTCAGGTCCGGAGAGGAAAGAAACACAAAATCGATTTTTCCTCTCCCAGTGCCGACGACGATCTAAGTAGAGCTATTGACCTGGTCATCAATGATAGGTCAATAGCTCCGCATCTGAGGGCCGTGGTCAGTTGCGTGAAGGAAATGAAGGAGCAGCTCTCTGCTGTTATTGCCAGGAACAAGGAGCTAGCCGAAGAGAATGAGAAGGTGGTTGCGAGGACCGTCGAACTTGAATCAGAAGTCGTTAGTTTGAGGTCTCAGATCGATGTCTTAAACCATGCTCTATCTCAAAAGAATTCCTCACGAGTTATTTCTCAGGATGGTTATTTGTCTGCTCAGGATCATGTCGAGGACATAGAGCGAAGACGTTCGATTGTTGTTATAGGTGTTAAAGAGTCGTCATCCCCTGTTTCATCAGCTAGAGTTGCTTACGATTCAAATTGTATCAGAGTCACTCTTGATTTCCTTGCTATCGATTGCCGACCCACGGCTATCTATCGCATGGGGCGGCGCATGAATGGCAAAGCCCGTCTTTTGAAAGTTGTTTTTCCTGCCTCATTCTTTGCTTCCTTAACTCTAAAAAGAGCTCCGCATCTCAGATTCTTCTCAGAGAAAGGAATTTTCATCAGGCCTTCACTCACTAAGTCTGAGCGCGATCACCTCAGGACTGTACGTGTTTCTCGCTCCAACGATCTTCCCCACTCTGGCGATTTGGATCCTAGTCAGCAAGTTCAGTCTGATTATGTCAATAATAGTTGTGTCTCGATGTTGTCTCATGATAGCTGTCCACCTGGTCCTGAATCCTCTCAGAAATTGATTACGTCTACCCTATTATCGGGAAACGTCTAAGGTCTCACAGGACCGTTGACTCCACCATGAATTGCGTTGTAGCAAACGTTCGGTCAGCAGTTAAAAACAGAAATTCCATTGCGACTCTTCTCAAACAAAACGTGCCTATTATTATATTGACGGAGACTTGGCTCAACAAAAGCATAGACGTCGCACCTCTTCTGGGTGGTAGATGTTCGAAATACGTGATCTTCAGGTGTGATCGTGTTGGGAAGAGGGGCGGTGGAGTCGCACTAGTGGCGCTATCATCTCTATCACCTTTGCTTGTTTTTAGCGAATCTGTTGAAGACGCTTATGAAATTCTATGTAGTGACTTGCAGATTGGAATGGATTCGATTCGCTTCATAGTAGTGTATAGAACTCCCAGTTGCAATAATGCTAAGACTGATCAATTAGTCAAGGTCGTAAGTGACTTGTTAGCTTGCAACAGCCGTTGCATCCTAACAGGCGATTTCAATTTTCCAGAAATCACATGGAGCCAAAATCCGAGTGGTAAAAGGACAAGTTCTTGTGCACAAAACTTTCTTAACATGTGTGTAACACACCTGCTTGTACAGCATGTCCACGTAGGTACGCTAGGAAACAGCATTTTAGATCTCGTGCTGTCCAATGACAGGTGTCTGGTTTCTAGATTATGCGTATGTGCGCCCTTAGGATCCAGCGATCATTCAATGCTACGATTCCTCATCAATGCTCATTCTCGTCCTTATGGTTCGTCACTGAAGAGAGATTTTTCTAAAGCGAATTATGACAATGTTATTAACTATCTGCAGGGCATTGATTGGTTAGGCTCTCTCAGTTCTGTTGAATCGGTTGATGGAAAATATGAGCTCTTCATTAACATCTTGCATCATTGCATTGAACTTTTTGTTCCGGTTAAAAAGACCACAACGCATTCCGGACTTCCCCCCTACCTTGCTAGGCTTTTGAAGAAAAAGGAGGAGTATTGGATGAAAGCTAAGCAATCAAACACTCCCGAGGATTGGGCTCGTTCTAAGAAAGTGAGTAATGCATTCGAGGCCAAGTTAAAGAAATTTAATGTTTCTGTTGAAAAACGCAGCATAAAAGCAGGTGATAAACAGGCATTTTATAAGCTTTTAAGGTTCCGCTTGCGAGAGAAACCATTAATCTCAGCTCTACGCTCATCGGATGGCGTAGTTCTACATAGTGATGAGGACAAAGCTGAGCTGTTGGCGTCCACATTTTCTGGTTATCTTAAGTGTTCCGATGAGGAAAATAGGTTTTTGCCTGTCTTACCAGAGTTTCCTCAAATGGAGGACTCTGTTTGGTTCCATAAACATGATATTCTAAAACTGCTCAACGAATGGCCACATTCGGAAAGCCTTACACCAGATTCCATTCCATTGCATTTCATCAAGAGGATAGCTCCAATCATACGTGGTCCTTTGGAACACATATTTAATCTCAGTTTTATGAGAGCTGAGGTGCCTCGCAGATGGGCTTAATCCATTGTGACTCCCATACCTAAAAAACCGCCGTTTGACGTTCCTGGAAATTTCAGACCAGTCAGTATAACATACATATTTGCAAGACTGTTCGAAAAAATATTGAAAAGGGCTATTGTTGACCACCTTCAGAGGCATGTAGTGATTTCGCCAAAGCAACATGGCTTTCAAAAAGGAAAGTCGACCGTAACAGCTATGATCGAGACGCTCAATCATTGGACAAAGTATTTAGACTCCGGAAAGAATGTGGACGTGGTTCATTTTGATTTCTGTAAGGCCTTTGATCGTGTGTCACATAGCAAACTGTTGCACAAAATGAAGGCAGTTGGTACACATCCTCGCATTATTTTATGGATAAAGACGTTCTTGGCTGATAGGAAACTCGTTTTCTCGACCTAGACCTGTGAGCAGTGGTGTTCCCCAGGGAGGGGTTCTTTCTCATGTACTGTTCAACATTTACATGTACGATTTGCTAAAACTCTTGGAAGCAGGCGGGATGGAATTTTGTGCATTTGCAGATGATCTTAAGATTTCTCGGCCAGTATTGAATGATGGGGATGCAATACAACTACAGGAGGCTATCCATAGGGTTCAGGAATGGTCCTCGATATGGGACTTGCCGCTCTCTAAAGAGAAGTCCAGAGTGCTTCACATCGGTACCAAAGGTCGTCACCGGCATCAGTACACCATTGGTAATACTCCTCTAATTAGTACCGATGAGGTAAAAGACCTAGGATTCCTAGTCAATAGGAATCTAAATTTTGACAAACACTGTGTGATGATCGCCAATAAAGCTACGAGGACAATGTTCAACCTGTTCAGAGCGCTATCCTCTAAGGATTGTAGACTGCTCCTTCAAGCATATAAGGTTTTTGTAAGGCCTATTTTGGAATATGGTACTCCTGTCTTCAATCCACACACGAAGAAAACTGTACAAGTCTTAGAAAGGGTCCAGAATAGTTTCACGAGGAAGCTAATGATACGCACACTGGGCTTTCATTATGATCAGATCCCCTCAAGTAAGGATAGAAATCACAACTTTGGATTAACAACTCTCGCCTTTAGAAGGAAGCGAAACGATCTGTTATTCTTCCACAGGATCACAAATCATGAATGTAGTATTAAAATCTCAGATATGGTGTCGTTAAGGGAGTCTACCACTAGAGGAGGTGCCACGAAGTATGACGTTGGTAGGGTTAAACGGAACTGTAGGCGTTTCTTCTTTGTCAATAGGGCGCTTTTGTCATTTGAGAAGATTTGCAAAAAGCATACCGTTCCGTCAAGCTACAACGCTTTCAAAAAATTCCTGCATGTCCATATGAGTCCATAACAAATAGTTGCCATAGACGTTACCCGAAGTTAGTTGCTAGTTTCTATCTATTCAGTAGTTAGTAGCATATTCTGCGGTTTGTAATTGTTTGACTTTGTTCTTTGCTGTTTTTTTCATATTATACCACACGAATGTAATCGTGCAATAAATGAATTACTATTTTGCACAAGTGGAGTAAAAATCTTATATTGAACAATTAGAGATGTTTCTAGCAACCTTGGCATTCATGAAACAAAGCAAAAAGTGTGTGAGGCAAATGGGCTCTTAACATGCAGCACATTTCATACACAATGTGACCTGCCTTATACCAGGAGTATTTCAAGAAGTTTGAAGAGCTAGAAGTAGAACCATTCCAGCAAATCTGCGACAGAGCCTTCAGTTTGTTGCCTGTCACTGCTGTACCATCACAACTCCAGTGATCGAGGAGGGTTTAAGCATTTATTAACACAAGCATGGTCCAAGAGGGATACTTGAGCTGCTGATGTCGAAACTGACATCCGTTTTTAAACTTTTAGCCGATGACGGTAGCCTACAGTAGCAGTGTCTTACTCAACCGCTTCCTACCGTACCCCACCGCAATACTAGAAACGGATGTCGGATTCATGATCTACCCCAAACAACCCCCTTGGGCGAAGTTCGGATCAAGAATTTGCGATCACTCCTCGACCCCTGCCGGAGCTGTGAAAGTGTAACACAATAGTGCCAGTTCCCATCCCTCTGTGTCATGCTTTGACCAAAAAGTTTGGAGCTTCAATGTGAACCTGCCGCGGAAACGTTTCTTGTTCTTCTTGAAGGACCAAATATAGCGTCATAAACCTGAACAAAAGGTCATTTTGAAGATAAATCATGATGTGCAAAATTAGTCAGCCATGGAAACCGAACCAACGACCTAACACCTAATGAGCCGAGGCACTACCCTTGTGCCAACCCGCAACTGGCGGAGGGGGGACGAGCGTTCTACCCCCTCGTCCCCCTGGCCCGCCCACCCCAACCCCTGGGCTTGCTCGAGAGTGCTGTGGCTGCCTTACGAGATAGTGGAGATGCAGACATTTGCCACGCCGCTGTTTAAAGAGCGGGGGTAGAACGCTACTCCGCCATGGCGGACCATTCTTAGGCCTACGTGAATTCTCGCGTCGCGCCGGCAAGGAGCTCGGGGCAACTTTCAATGATGCGCCTTCGTTGCAGAGGCGAATGGCGCAGGGGGCGTCGCGGTTGCCAGCTGTTGCGCCGTGGCTCCTGCTATGCGTTGCAGAGGGGTGTTATAGGACCTCTACAGAGTCTCGCGGCAGCACCCGGAGAACTCGTCCATATCGCTCCCGCCGCAGTGGGACCCACGCTGAGGTGGAAGCCGCGGCGCGGACGAGTTGTCGCGGAGCCGCAGCACGCAAAGGTCCCCGAGTGCTGTGCAGTTCACAGCGGCTCTCACCCGCAGCGCCAGGAGCTGCGGGTGAGACCCGCCGGAGGGCGTGATAGATGGGTATCCATTGTGGTTCATCTATTCTAAACATTATTTAAAACGAATCTACATGCTAGGGATACATGTATGTTTATCACATAAGTGGTACTTATGCCTTGAGCAGGGTCTCAAATGAGCTGATTGTTCTGTTAACGAAAAAGAACCGCCTACAGTTGAGTTTAGCCGTCTTAACCTGGAGCTTGATAGGCCCACGCCTAGTGAATGAAGTGGCCCTCACCGGTAGGAACTCCTCCGGCTTGATGTCATACCTACCAAACAAAATTTTCTGCAGTAGCAAATCATTAGCCTTCCTTCTAGAAGACAGCTTGTGAAGATCGAGATTCTGATTCCTTTCAGCACTAGAGGGAATCTGGTCGTAAATAAGGCCATGCATTCGAATCATCAATCATCGATATAGTAGGTTGGTGCATAATTTCTGTCCATAAAGGAGCTTAACAACCAACAATATAATCACCATTATTGTCATCAAATGGAATCAAAACATAACGCAAAAAAACTTTATTATTAGCACGATAACCTTAATTGCACTGAAAATCTCCGTGGCCTTCCAGTCACAAGTAGTCGTCTGAGGTGCAGGGAAAATCTTCGCACAAAAATGCAACAACAAAGGAGACCTTTCTTTTCAGTGTGAGCTATAACTGTCTCTCATTCTCTGTCTGTCAAGCCTGTCGCGCGGTCCGTCTGTTCACCGCTCTCTTCCGTGTCCTGTATTCGCTGTCAAGACAGAGTCTACCTTCACATCCGTTGGTTCTTTGGTTGATCGGACAGCTTAGAACCTTGTGGCGGGTTCAGATTAAACTCCAATTTCAACAAAGCCACCACGAAAGGTAAATCTGGTCGACGTGTCTGGTGCCAGTTCTAGTCGATTTGCTGCTAATCGATCGTTGTTTTCTCGCTCGCTGACCTCCCACGATGGCGCCCTCAAGGACTATTGTGCAGAAGACCGGTGACGAAAGCGAGGCGGGACTCGGTTCAGACGAAGTCGCAGCAGCATTGGAACAATTGCACGCAGATAAGAAGACACCGTTGTTTTTAAAGACGCTTATAAGCCATATGTTCAGCGTCCAGAAGCAGCTCTGCTCGGTTCTTGCGAAAAACCAAGAGTTGCAGGAGCAGATCTCTTGCTTGCGAGAGGAAAATATGGCCCTAAAAAGCGCGTTGGCTGAAGCAGGAAAAAGTGAATCACCTCGATCGTTTCCTGAAGCCACGGCTAATGTGGTGTCCCTAGTCGAGGAGAAAGAAAGGCAACGATCAGTGGTTATTTCTGGTATTCCAGAATCAAAGGACCCAAAGTCTACTGAAAGGGCTCTGCATGATCTCGACTTTGTTAAGAGCATTCTCAACCATCTCGAGATTGAATGTATCCCCCAAATAACGTATAGACTTGCCAAACCTCAAGCTGATCGTCCCCGTCTTGTAAAGGTTCTGCTACCTAACACGTTCTATAAATCTTTGATCCTTAGGAGGGCTCCGCGATTGCGTTCTTTTTCCTCCAAGGGCGTATATATACGCCCCTCACTTACGAAGGAGGAGAGAGAGCGCAATCGAGAAGCTTGGTTAGCGCGCCGTGTCTCTCACAACGTGTCAGCTGTTGACTCCCAAAGGACTCAACTCAATGTGTCTTCGGTAAACTCATAAAACCTCCCCGGACACCTGTCAATAATCTTAAATGCCTTTATTGCAATGTGCGATCAATCCAGAAGAATATTTTGCCACTTCGTTTTACTTTAATAAACTTAAATTGTGACTTAGTTATTCTGACAGAGACATGGTTAAATGAATTCACTGACGCTGGTCCAATTCTTGGTGATTTATGCAGCAAATATTCTTATGTGAGATGTGATAGGACATGTAAAAGAGGTGGTGGAGTTCTTATCCTTATTAGGCTTCCAATTGTTTTTGAGACCATTTGGACTGAATCAATCGCTGATGGCTTTGAACTACTTTCTTGTGATTTGAAGCTACCCCAGGCATCTTTAAGGATAATAGCTATTTATAGGGCACCTAGCGCTCCTATCAACCACACACTCCAATTGATCAAGACAATAAGCGATCTCTGCTCTTCCAAATCACAGTGTGTGATTATGGGCGATTTCAATCTGCCAGACATTGAATGGTCTAGGAGTTCTCCTTCCGGTGTCAGTATGGCCTCGAAACGTTTTGTGGAGATGTGCATATCATGCAAGCTCCACCAAAATGTTTCAAAACCAACTCGGAACGACAGTGTGTTAGACCTCATTCTTAGCAGTGAGGCACGCCTGGTTAAAAACGTTGACATTCTTCCACCAATTGGATCCAGTGATCACTCAAGTATTTTCTTTACCATTGAGTGTCTCACAAACAGGCCTGCATTTCGCCTGAGAAGGTCATTTCATAAGGCTAACTATTCTCATATCTGTCAGTTTCTACTGTCACTGGATTGGAGAATGCTCCTTGAGGAATACCGTTCCGTTAACGACAAATATGAGTTCTTCCTATCTATATTGCACAGTTGCATTCAAGAGTTCGTGCCCTTGGAAAGGCTACCTCTCAATTATGGTAAGCTGCCGCCAAACTTGGTCAGGATTTTTGAACAAAGACAAAAAAGGTGTACAGATTATCAAACTCATCCAAGTGAGAACAACTTTAGCCGTTTCAAAACTTTGAGCGATAGGTTTGATCGGCTTCTGAATAGGTATCACAAATATGTTGAAAGAAAAATTCTTGAAAGGCCCAATAAAGCATCTCTTTACACCTTATTAAAATCTGTGCTAAAGCGACCCGAACGAATCCCACCCCTGAAGGATGCTACAGGTCTATCAGCAGTATCTGATATGTCTAAGGCTTCCATGCTCGCCAAACACTTTCAAAAATCCTTCTCGGTGTCCCTTCCAAATAATGATGCTTTAGATACCGCGAGCCCTGTTCACAGTATGGAAAGTTCGATATGGTTTTACAAGGAAGAAATCTACGAGGCATTGTCTTCCTTACCTGCAACCTTTACCGTTACTCCGGATGAAGTGCCACCTTATTTTATACAAAAAATTGCCATAGCGATATCGTACCCATTGGAGCACATATTTAACGCGAGTTATATGTTAGGAGAAGTCCCTGCTCGTTGGAAACACGCTTTTGTTACTCCGATCCCCAAGAAAGCACCTCACAATCTTGTTGCCAATTATCGCCCCATAAGCATCACTTCCGTTTTTGCCAGAATATTCGAAAAGAAACTCAAATCTGCTCTCGTAACCCATATTGAATCAAATTCCCTAATTCCAACCAATCAGCACGGGTTTCGCGCAGGAAGGTCTACTGAAACATTAATGCTGTCTGCGTTAAATGACTGGACGAGAGCTCTTGATGAAAGGATCGATGTAGACGTTATTTACTTTGACTTTATGAAAGCTTTTGACAAGGTTCCATCAAATAAGCTGATATTCCAACTGACGAAAATCGGTGTTCATCCAAGGATAACTAATTGGATAAAAAACTTTATAACTGGAAGATCTTTTCAGGTTAAGGTCAATGAGTCATTTTCCGAGTCCCTTCCAGTTACTAGTGGAGTCCCTCAAGGAGGCGTACTCTCACCAATCCTTTTTATTATCTATACTGCCGAAATTCCCTCTCTGATTGATGAATACGGTGTCACTTGCAAAATGTTTGCTGATGACATAAAAATATACAGGAACATTGTTGAGGAGAACGACCACGTTGCTCTCCAAACTGCAATTAACGCAGTTGCGGGTTGGTCAACAATGTGGGACCTTCCGTTATCAAGGGAAAAAACCAAAGTTCTCCATCTAGGACAGCAATCCAACAGAAATGCTTATAGTCTTGGTGGAGTACAACTCAATAGCACTGTTTCATTGCGTGACTTAGGTTTCATTTTGGACAATAAGCTTTCCTTCAGAGAGCATTGCGAATATACGGCAAAGAGAGCTGAAAGAGTTGTACATAGTATATTTAAATCCCTAAGAACGAACTCAGTAGTACACTTACTACGCGCATACAAGACCCATGTGAGGCCTATGCTAGAGTATGGTACTACTGTGTTTAGTCCTAATACCAAGCGAGAAATCGCCAGATTGGAAGCTGTGCAAAACAGTTTTACAAGAAAGCTCTGGATAAGAGTACATGGATATGACTACAACAGCATCCCCTTGGCATCTGAAAGGAATAAACTCTTTAATTTGCGCTCTCTCGCCTGTCGCAGGAAAAGATATGATTTGGTCACAATTTATAAGATGATAAATGCTACTGTGGATCTTTCTGTAAATGACTTCTATTCCATATCTCATTCGAACACCAGAGGTGGCCCATGGAAAATCCAAGTTCCTAGAGCTCATAGTAATATTAGATCTACTTTCTTCACAAACAGAGCAGGCACTGAATTCCTGAAATTAACAAAGAAATTTGTGCTTCCAAACTCCTTGAGGCAATATAAAACGATTATTGACAGGTATCTGCAAGAAGTCTCCTAGTACTTCGTTTTCTTTGATTACATTGTTTCACTAACCACTGGTTCTGTTCTTGATGTTTTCAGTGTTCTGATTTTTTTTCGTATTGTGTTGTTTTTTTGCGTGGGTTTCCACGTATACATAAATAAATAACTGCATCGGACAGATCTCCCGGACTCAAAAAGGCATAGGAGGGAATGCTGTCATCACAAGGGCTACCACATTATCTTCGAGCTGCTTGTCAAGCGAGGAACCTTTTAATGAAGGTAGGTCGACAAAAGTGGGGGCAGGCGCAAAATGGCACAGAACTGTCGAGTTGTAAAGAGTGTTCTGTTAGATTTCGGGGCCTAGATTCAAGAACTCCTAACTTGACTTAGAAGACGCTTCTTCACAAAGCGCAACCGTCGTACAGTATTTTTCCACTTGTTTCGACCCCGCGTCGCGAGGCACCGCCGTCGCTGTGCAATCGCGCTTGCGGTGGACGGGAGTTTAATAGGCCTTACGGAGCCCCCATCCCTCACCGCTCCCGCGCTAGCTCTTTTCGGCGGCCAGCCTGCAGTCGACCCCTAAACCTAGCAGCTCACAACTAGTTCAGGAGTTTCATTATGCTATTTTGACATCCATATTCGTAATGAGAATTCCGATCTCTTTCTATTGACCTTGGTCTCCATTTGGAGTTCCATCAGGGGTCGAAACCCCTTATCTAGCCAGTAGGAGATGCTTGTTGGATTTCTTGTGTAAATGATGTTTTCGTCGAGTTGGACAGCGATGAAATGGTTTTTTTTTGGTTTTGGATGGAACGATTTTTATTCGTTTAGGCTCTGACTTATTGATGTTGTTTCTTCAAAGTCGTGGTTTTATATGCAAGTTAAAGGCAAGCTAGGATGAAGCACATCTTTTGATCATCCAAGCAGTGCAAGCTTTTTGTTTGCGCACCGTGTACAGGTGTCCTTTTAAGATAGCGTTTTTTAGTTTGATTGTCCTAAAACTTGTCCAGCTAGATTTGAAAGGTGCTATTTGATTTTAGTGGCTTCCAGCTTGATTCTTGATTACAAAAGTGTGCAACTCGATCAAAAACGACTCAATAAAATATTTCGATTAGGTATAATATACTGGAAGATAATCCGGGAATTTAGAAGCGCTATAAATCAGGTAACTCTTACGATTTCCGATTTACGAAATTGCAGAATTCATTTACGCCACCTATGCTGAAGGCAACCTGTTGCTCAAGGCTGGTTTATTACCGAAAACTTAGCGATAAATTTCCGTTGAAAAAATTCCTTACAAAAATTTACCACCCAGAATTTTGTATGCACCCCTAAACACAGCCAGCTCAATACAACTGTTCTGTTTTTTAGTTCTTCAGTGGGCGGAATGTTGCTGAAGAACAGAAAAGAGCTTGTAAGGAATGGTGAATACATGTTTTCCGTGTATGTATGGGCCACACATTCAATTGTCAATGAGATGCCTTGCTCTCATTGACAAAACGCTTTAATTTGCCTGTTATGCCGTTCCGACTTACTTTGATCCTAAAGCTTGATGAAGCCAGACAATGTGCTGTTTGACATATGTATTCCGCACGCGAGACAATGGCATCTCGTAATAAGACAGAGAGAACGTTAAGATTCCCGCATTTATAGTCCGTTAATGCTCGGAATACACACAAGACATCTATCTAATTAAGGCAAGCTTTGTCCTCCATGGAAACTGCTATGTAAGGCTATCTCGCAAAAAAAAACAGAACACTTGTATTCAGATGGCTGTATTACGCTAGAACATGCAAGAAAGGAAAGGAAGGAAACAATTGTAAGATAAATAGAGAGAAGAGATAAGAATAAAGGAGAGAGGAGAAGATTAAAGAAAAAGTAGGAGAAAGGTTCGTCTTTTATTTTAGAGTTACAGCTCCAAAAAACATACTGCAGCAGATAAATTCTGTGCCAGGGGAGGAATAGCGGCAGAAAATTTGCGGCCTTCCAAAGGAACATGCCATACAACCAGGTCAGTCTTTAATAAAGCTGAGATTAGAGCTTGCCGATGGAATAGTCTAAAGAGGAAATCTCTGGGTGTAATTTTGGCTTGTTGGCGTCAACGTGAAGGAAGTCATGGAGTTGTGACGGTTTGCGGCGGAAATCGCCAAAGCGTCGATTGTGGATGGTATTGTAATACAGGTGGCACAGTAGGGAGGAAAGGTATAGTGGCGCTCCTTCATTCGAATGCTTTGCTTGTTTCATTGCTGCTACTCGAAAAGCCAATGCCCTTCTTTAAAGCTTCAGAAGCTTCTCTTGAAAACTCTCGCCAGATTTTGTGGCTCTCATCGCCTTGAGCGACCTGTCAGTACCTCTCGAACGTGAATGATCCCTCATCAGGCAGAGTCCCTTTGATGAATCTCAAAGAAACAACCATGCCTCGTAGCTCCCAAATAATGCTTGATCGTTAGTGACGGGAGTAACTAAATCATATATTGTGCTAGTATAGGCTAGATCGATAGCTGAGAAGGTCATTGAACATTGATCCCGAAAATGTTGCGTTCATTTTTGGAAATATCACCTTAAGCGGTCCCATGATACAGTGCCAGAAAAGACCACGTTCTGGAGCAAATCATTACAACTAGGTCGAAATTGGGAAACTAGTGGTAAGTACGCTATTTAGATTGTACAGCTGTACTTGGCGAGAAGAAACTGCTCGACATCGCAAACATTCCACTCTTGACATCTTAAACGTGCATGAGTGACGTCAAATGCGACTTGTAAGAAGCATTGAATAAGGTAAAAAGGTGTTGGACACGACTATCTCCAACGCTAAGCTACAGAAATTTTCGTACAAAAGGTATATACTCACCTGTTGGTTCATTGTGAGAAGCTTGAATGAAAATGACTCACTAATCGGCTGCAAGTGGAAAAGTGGGATGGGCGCCGAAGCACGTAGAACCACTAGTCAGGTAATTGGAAAGTGGGTCAGACTTTCGTCACGCTAATGAAGGGCACATCTGCTAGAAGCAGAAGAGCCAAACACCTCTATTCAAAGGGTTGAGCGGTTCTCTGACTGTTACAGCGGGTCGCTGTTACACTTGTGAAATAACGTATGTTAAGGAGAAGGCACGACGTTATAAGCCTTTACGATTGCTTTTAGAGAGCAATCCTAGCAGATGTACCATTGTGATCATCCACATTGCACCTGTCGTTGGAGAGGCATCCGATCTCATCTACATTTATAGACGAGCGCTAGCCACGAACAGCCTAGCCGAGCTCTTGAAGCAGGAGATGTGAATGTGTAGAGAGACAGCGTTGTATGCTGTGAAATGCTGCACCTTTGCTGGGGACGAACACCCACACAAGATCGACTCCGCTGCTCGGCAGCCGCCTTCTCGTTCGAGACTCCCACCATTTTTTATCCAAACTCTCGAGAACCAGTGGAAAACGTCTACATTTATCGCTCGCTGGGTTGCCTGATGCTTCCGCGAGCACGGCGAGCCCACAAGAGAAGATGCATAGCACGAGTGTTCATAAGATGCTTCTTTCTTCGCCGTTTTTAGAGTCGGCCGAGGAGAAGGTTTTGTTGACCGGTGAAAACTCCGAACCTGGAGCTTGGTATCTGGTGCAAATACATAAATTGCTGTTGAGCTTCATTGGAGATGGGTCTCCGATTTTCCAAAAAGAAAAAGTGAATAGATATGCGACTTGATGGGAACATAGCGTAGACAGCGGCGCGAATGCAAGAGCCGGATAAATAACCTCATTTGAAGCGATTGTATGAAATCTGTAGGAAAACGAATTGGATGCAATTCAGAATAATCACCGAGAAAATTAGCGACTGAACCCGATTATGCGGCCAACTTAAGCGAAGGTGGATAAAAGGGTTCCAGGCATATATTCCTTTAAGCTGCAGAAATGTGGTGATTTTCTGTCGACATCAAGAAAGAGTGAGTATCATGGCGATGGAGGGGGGGGGGGGATCGGAAAGAAGGTTGAGCAACGCACAAATTGCTTGCCGTGACCCACTTAAAGCCCTCAGAAGCAGTAGAACGATTGCGGAAGCAACTACGGTAAAAAACTTAAAAGCGAATTGTGCGAAGACTGGATGCAGCAGTTTGTAATGATTCTGCGACCCAGTTGCTCCAGATGCTAAACCCCAATGGTTCCAAAAGGAATTAAAATTAACTAGTGCTCTTGGCAAAAAATCGCTAATGGAAAACTGCCCGTTATTACATATTGCTTTAGCTTCCCGGGGGCTTCTCCGTTTTAGCAGTACACATACCAGTAAGGTACAGTGCATGAGTAACAAATAGCACCCACCAACTAGTAGAAGCACATGCTTGACATGCGTCCACAAGATTTGCAGCTTCTTTCCAAATAAAAGACAACAGGAAGCGCATCAGGTGGAGGATGAAGCTCAGCTGCCAGTCATAAACCAGAAGCTAACACACACTAACCATGCGCCAGAGGAGCGCAATGCTAGTGCCCGCATCGAAATGTTGCTTCTAAACGTCTGTTGAGGAGGCGGAAGAGTGCAGTGCGCTCCTCTGAGGCCTGCTGAACTTATGTAGAGCGGGCTTGTGCCTCGTTAGCTCAACAAGCGATCGTGAAGCGACACCTTTGCCGAGTGAGAGCGGCTTCAATACCCCATCAACTGCCTTAGGCCCCTGTTATACTCCCGCGGGAGCTTCAGCGGATGGGCGGAAATCGCGTCGGGACCCCGCGCCGGGCCACTCGTCGCGGCCCGCCACGACCGCAGTCCGCGACAGACGACGAGAGGGCAGGGTCAAGCTTGAGGTTCGGGAATCGAAAGGGGGGGGGGGTCGTACTGTGGGCTCGTCTGGAGGGGGGAATCTTTTTTCAATAAGGAGGTCTTCATAGGGGGCAGGGGGGGTTCGATTTCTGGTCGATTTTTGGCAAAAATCGATCACAAATCGAACCCCACCCGCCCCCTATGAAGACCTCCATGTTGAAAAATAATTTCTATACGGTTCGAAAGCGCTTTTCTTCTAGTTTTCGAAAAGCAATTGGGATTTTTGAATTCTAAAAAATGAACCGAGTTATGGACATTTTTTGTGAAACAGTGACCAGAGGAGTTGGTCGGCCCATCACCGGAGTCACTGGAGTGATTTCACAAAATTGATCATAACTCGTTTCATTTTTCGAAATTCAAAAATCCCAATTGCTTTTTGAAAACGAGACGAAAAGCGCTTTCAAACCATGTAGGAATTAGTTTTCGTCAGGGTTCGCTTTTCGCTTTTTGAAATTCAAAAATCCCAATTGCTTTTTGAAAAATAGGGGAAAGATGCTTTCTAACCATATAGAAACCAGTTTTCAAAAAAGGGATCTTCATACGGGGCGAGGGGGGTTCGATTTTTGGCACGTATTTTTGCAACAATGGACCAGAATTCGAACCCCACCCGCCCCCTATGAAGACCTCCCTGATGAAAACTAATTTCTATATGGTTTGAAAGCGCTTTTCGTTTCGTTTTCAAAAAGCTATTAAATCTTTTAATATTTGAAAAACTTACCGGGATATAATTATTTATACAAAATCACTTCAATTTTTTTCGCTCAAAAATCGAAGGCCTCAGCCCCGTATGAAGATCTACTTCTTGAAAACAGATTTTCATACAGTGTGAAGGCTCTTTTCTTCTGGTTTCTAAAATCCTTTGGCTTTTTCAAATTGTGGAAACTTACCGAGTTATAGTCATTTTTGTGAACGTCGAATTTCGTCGCTCCCATGACGTCGGTGCCATATCGACCAGTGATCGATCCAATCTATTCGTTTCAGAAAACCATGATTTTTACACTGTGCATTGAACAAGACCTGTTAATTTTTGTGGCAAGATTTCAACTGTGTGCGCGATCTGGTTCAGGTAAAAAATTATTTTTCATGAAACATGAGAATTTGCAAATCGATCTTCCCTGATCATATCGGAGATCACTGCGAAGAAGCTTAGCTTTTGATTGTATATTAATCACATCTTGAACTCTAAGATGGCACAGTTTTCACTCTCTGATGCTCTTCCTCCAGAAGGTAGAAATTTTTTGCCGCGAGAAGTCCATCCTTCAGTGGCGATCGGTGATATCGGATAACGCAATGGCTCCACGTAACCTACCATATTTCGGAGTTTGTGCGACATCTCTGAAAAATTCACAAAGCTTTCAAACCAATAAGAAGTGTGGGTTCTACGCTTTAAAAAGCAGGCTGTAAAAATAGCGTCCTCCATGTAATTAACGGTGTCGAAAAATTTCGGCAAATCATACAAATCGAAGCGTCCGTTCAAACAGTGGATCCTTCCAGAAAAACAGGTTTTATTACCGTTGTCAAACTGTGGATTAAAACTTTATTGCGAACAACTCCACTTTCTGATGCTGTTTCCTGCAGAAGAGAGAAAATTAGTTCCGTGACAAGTCCATCCTCCGGTTGCCATTCTGTCATCGCTTCGAAGAGCGCTTCCAAAAATCTTGTTGGAAAAGCACTTATTTTTCCTTAGCAATTGACAATTCAAATTTTATAGACGGCAATTTAGGACGTAGATGTCGCTCGTTCAGGCAGAAAACTGTCGCGTCCGTGACTTCCTGAAAAAAACTGAAAAATGGAAACTTCTCATTGACTCCAAATCTGGGTGCAGAAAATCTTTATTTTTAACAAGTAATACAATCTTTATTTGAAACATTTTTATATTAATTTTTACAACTTTGCGGGACGAATGAGAGACTCGACGCCTTCGTAGGCATTCCTGGAAAATCCATCCTACGGTTGCCGTTCCGTCATCGCTTCCGAGTGACTAAAAAAAATTTGTTGACAAAGCACTCAATCAAGTCAGCTTTAGAAATTAACACTCGGCATTGTACAGAGTACAATTTCGAATGGAGATGTTGCTTCTTCACGTACAAAAATGTGCCGTGTCCACGAGATGCTCGGAAAGCCTGAAAAGTTGAACTCGTTGTGATTAATTTGACAACTGCTCTCAAAAGTGCTTTACTTTCAACTGTATACAAACAAAATATTATTATCAAAAGATTACATACACAAAACCTTTATCAGCGTTTTTTCTAACAAATTACTAAATTAAACAGTTACTCAGTAACACTCTTTCTTGAACTAATCTGACACAGTCGATGCTGCACCTGGAAAGAAGGACCTATTAAACGGTACAAAAACCGCATAAAAATTTAAAAAATTCGATGCGGATAGGAAATCAAACGGTGGTTTACACAAGGGGGTCGTACCAGACCCACTCTGGGAGGGGGCGGTCGTAAATTTTCGGCAAAAATCGAACCCCACGCTTGACCCTGCGAGAGGGGTGTTATACTTCCCGCCCACGGGAGGGCAGCCGTCCGCGGTGCAGTGTACCGCGGAAGGCTGTCGTCCCGCGGAGTTCGGCGCGGGAAACGCGCTCCGATGCGGCGCTAGCCGCCCCGGGACGACGACGACCGTCCGCGGTGCACCGTCCGTCCGCGGACGTCACGCGGAAGCTCCCGCGGGAGTATAACAGGGGCCTTACGCAGTTGACCTTGTCATAGCTAATGAACAGTTTTTCAAACACCTTTCAGTAGGCGAATTCATTTATTTATTGTAGCAAGCGCATTTAAGCATAGCTGGAGAACAAGAAAATGCAGGCGCTTTCAGGTTTTTAAATGCTGAAATTCGTAGGAGGACAAAAAGCGAGTGGTACTGCCTGCGATTGGTATTTCGCGAATGCGCACAGCATGGGAGATGGGAGCGCGCCAGCCAATTATGGCAATGTACAGCATTGACCCTACTGAGGCCAGGTAATCAGGGTACCGACCGGGCACGCCCTCTCTGTCTCCCATTCGATTTTTTCCCATTTCTGATTGGTTGTCATCCTTCCACCTCCCAATGCTGTGTGCTTACGCGACTGTATTAAACTTTTTAGAATAATAAAAGCAAAATATAACAAGAGGTTGTGAAAGCGCGAAATTTGAAGACGAGGTGCAACCGGAAGGTCGCTGAGGATGTGACCCCCATTCACCTACATCCTTTCTCCATTCGAGGGTGACTTACCAGCCTCTCGGCTGTTCCCATAAGGACAGTCGAGTTGCCTTAATCCCCTTTCGTCTCATTCTATCAGTAGTTTCTTTCGAGCTTCTGGCTATGAAGAAGGTGGTTTCGCTGAAACGTAAGCGAAATAAGGAGATATACCAATCTTGGCTCAACAGCTTTAAAGTGTATTCTGTCATAGTTTACGTATTTATGATCAATCTTCAGGGTGTTGAGGATTCATTCAGGACCGAATTAAAGCATATGGCTAAAAGATAGTGGTCTTAAAACAAGCGACCTTGAAAGATCTGGCTTTTTTTGTTGCGACATCAAATAAAATGAACTTCTAGGCTTGAGCTTAGTAGATACGAAAAACGTCCTCATAGGTGCTCAGTCGCGGAAAGTCAGGGAGAGGAGCGGCAGTCAAAGAGGAATCGAACTTCTGCAGCTTTCGTCGATGGCAAAACCTCACATGGTATCAGCGTTAGCTACTGGGTAAACATTCTATAACATGAATTTCAAATATGATATGAATTTTGGATATGTTGCCACGACGAAAGAGGCACAGAAAGCATCAAGACCTCCTCACCTGTAAAAAATGCTCTGCGCAGAAACTTCACAAATCTCATTACCACAGTGAATAGCTCACATCACTCCATATTTATTTGCTTGATGTGTCCGTCCAGCAATCGCATTCGGAAATAACACTGTTAGCTTACCAGAGAACTGTCTCAGGCGTATGTCTGAGTGGTAAAAATGAATACCATTGCGAGAATCTCCGCCCTTGAAATTGTAGGAAGGGAGCTTTCATTTTTGCATAGTCCTTGAACTCGACGAGTTAGGGGGCCCCTGAGAGCCCAGTATTGAATTGGACTGTCAGCCCGCAGCTAACACGTTTGTGCGCGCTCTACGTGGAGAAAAGGGAGGTGGTGAAAGACACAGGTGCAAGCAGCTGGGTGGCGCAGTGGGAAGTGATGTGGTTCAAAGGCACAGGGTGATTTGTTCGATCCACCTGCCTTACCGATTTTTTGCGTTTTCTATGTTCGTTCCTTGTTTGGTATTCTGTCACCTTCCCAACCTTTCATACGCTATATTCCACTACAGGCTGCCAGTACGTGCTCCATAAGAGCTTTTCATCAATTGCCCCCCCCCCCCCCCCCGCAGATTTCTGATAGGACCCTTGACTACGGAATGAACCTTTCCAACTAGGCGTAAACATAGCAAATACGAGAGCATATGATGGCACCATTCGTGAAGTCGAGAATGGGTGTTATTCTCAACGATGAATACCATCCAGCAGTTTTACTTTTGAACCCACACATGTTGCGAAATAAGGGTGGTTTAGTGCCACTTGCATTGCAGGGGACAACTTTATACAACAATTACCAATTTCTACTCTAGATTGAGCGGACGACATCGACCCCAGCCATAAGAGAGGACTCGTCGCTCCCACCAAAAATACCACTAACATTGGCAAGATGCACTGCATCAGCCAGATGAATTCTTTCTGTTTTGGTCCTCCAGTGACTCATAGACCGCCTCCTCCGTCATCCGTCATTGCGCACGGACCGTAGTACGCTGAAGCTCATGGCCGCGCGCTGCTGACGCTACCCTTCCTAAGGCCTTTGTCATACCATCGCTCACCCCGAGCGACGCCTAATGACATGCACCCATATCGATTCCATCGCGCCGCCTGATCGATATGGGAGCATATCATTGGGCGTCGCTCGGGGTGAGCGATGGTATGACAAAGGCCTAACTGCAAACAAGTAGCGGCGCTCAAACTCAAAGCGCAGCGCGACTGGCCGCGCCACGCCCCGAATTGACGCCCTGCGCCGCGGCGAGAGTATAAAAGGCGCCTTACCATACCGCTCGCCGCCGGCGGCGTCCCTGCCCTATCCTTAACCATAGCGGCGGCGCTGCCGCAGAAGTGTGCGTGGGCTTTTGTACTTGCGCCGCCCCGCGGCGCGGCGTGATGGTCGGCATGGCTATCGATTTTTCACGCCGCGAGGCGACGCCGCATTGCTTCTATACTCCGCCGCCGCAAAACACCACACTTGATGGAATTTTGGGTTACGGTATTCGGCGAATCGCGCCACTGAGAGGAAGGGCGCGGCGCGGCGCAATAAGCCGCGGCAGACTCGGTGTAGGGTGGGAGATTTCACCTTTTCGACCAAACTTCTCCTATTGGGGAAGGAGGAGGGGTATTTAGGGTGCTGATCACGAATCTGACATCGTTTTCTGAACTTACAGGCCATTACTAGGTTTGGATGATTAGGCAGTTTGGGCGAAATCGGTTACCATGACCTTAGCCCATACCTTCTGTAATCTAGGAAGAGAATGGAGATCTGTAGACATTCACGAAGCTTCATATACCACGCTAAAGATATGCTTAGTGCACAGTGACCCCAGAATGGCCATGTGAGAAAGAATTTTGAGTGGTTATCGACGATGAGTACCTTCCAGCAGTTTTACCTTTGGACCCGCACATATCGCAAAATAAGGAATGAAATAGTGCCGTTTGCATTGCAAGAGATTCGACTCAATACCACACTCACCAGTTTCAACCGTATTGAGCGGACGACTTCGACTCCACGCCTAAGAAAGGAATCATCGCTCTCCATAGGAATCCCACGACAAACGTTGACAAGATGCATTGCGCTGATCAGCCAGACGAATCCTTTACGTTTTGCTCCCTCAATGACTCATGGACCGTTTCCTCAGCACGAGCCGTAGTGCGGAGCTCGTGGCTGCGCGTCGCTGACGCTCCCTTTCCCATCTGCAATCGCGCAGCGGCGCGTCAAATTCGGCGCGCGACGCGACTGGCCGCGCCGCTCCCCAAATTGACGCGCAGGGCCGCGGCGGGAGTATAAAAGGCGGCTAAGCCCCCGTTTATACTTCCGACGCTGAGCGACGCGACGGCATGTAAAGTGGCCAAATTGATCGATCGCGTTATTCAATCAAATACGTGGTGTTGCGTCGCTCGGCGTCGAGGTATAAACGGGGCCTAAGAGAGAACACTCGCTCGGGCGCAGGTTCCTCAAGGGCGAAAACTTTGATCTTTGTGAAACTTTCTCGCCAAGACACTCGCTAACGATGGGTTTGCAGCATTAACTCTCTTCCTTCTGGAAGCTAAACAGGGCTTACGTATCGTACAATACCGCTCATGCCGCACGGTCAAAAGTGGGCGAAAAAACGCAAAAATAGCGTCGCAAACCGCCGCATGCTCAGTTTTAGGTTTTTTGAAAAAAGGTTGGCACCATTCGATATTTGATTCGCCACCGTACTCTCCTAGGAGTAGTCCCAATAAAGGAGAGGTCCGAGCAACTACTAGCGCGGCCCCTCCTCCGGCATCTAGGCTGTGTCCTTGGCCGAGCTGGCTTCTCTCCTCTACGTAGGCATTAAGGCCCCTCGCCCAGGCTCAAGCCTGAGGTTCGGGAATCGAAGGGGGGGGGTCGTACTGCGGCCTCGTCTGGAGGGGGGTCGTACTGTGGCTCAGTTTCGAGGGGGGGGGGGAATTGACGTAGTGGTCGTTTTCGGGTAGGAGTATGAATGAAAAGTTAGTACATGTAATTGCTGTAATGTGCTCAACATTTTTAAACACTAATTCAGTATTCAAACTCTTTCAGTATATATAGTATATTTATCTGTTATCGAATTCTTCATAACCTGAACGGTTTTCAGTAACAACTCGTCTGCCCCGACCATTACCTCCATCGATTTCTTTTCAATTTTTATGTGATTTTTGTACCCATTAATAGGTTCATCTTTCCAGGTGCGACCTCTTACGACACTGCTTATGACACGCACGTTGATATTCGCTCGCGGCTTCACTCACAGATGATATGATTGATTTATTGTATAATTAAATGACTTTTTTGGTCAAAGCAAAAGGAATGAACTGATGTTCTGAGTTTTGTTCTACAATCAAGAATAAAAAACTTTTGCCGACTGTGTTCGAACTAATCACTTATGTTTAGATTTTCCGTCGATCTCATGACCACGCCACAGATATAGGAAAGTGAAAGACAAATGCAATGCAATTTTTTTATTATTCTAAAGAAACATTTCAACAATTGGTCTGTCATGGAGTCGGATCGATTCTTCGTATCCCTTGTTTTAGTTCTTCGATCTGTTTTTCAGGAAACGTTCGATTCTTTCTACCTCTCGTTTTAATTCTTCGACAGCCTGAAAACTAAAAACAACTTGACAGGAAATTGTTGAACTCCATTCTTGCTTCAATTCCATTACTTACCCTTTTCACATCCTCAAACTGGAAGTCGAGGCGGTCAAGCACTCCCATGGCGATGTTTTTTTTGTATATGTAATCTTCGTCCATGTCTTTCCAAACCTTCTCCATACCAGTTATGTCATTTTTTACATCTGCGATTTGGAGGCGAAGTGTTCGGCATGTGACCTAAAAACAAGCGATTCCCATCAGTGGAGCCAACTTTCAGATTAAACGTAGAAAAAATGCCTACCGATTCTATTTCAGGATTGTTCGCGTTGCAAGGATTAGACATTCTGAAGAGCTTTTCTTTTTAATTGAATACAGTCTTCACACAGCAATACGTGGAGTTTAAAACTCATTCATTTAATAAAAG
>OX375866.1:48401842-48477954 GCA_947359475.1 Heligmosomoides polygyrus bakeri | reverse complement strand
GTATAAACAATTATATCCCGGTAAGTTTTTCGAATTTTAAAAGATTTAATAGCGTTTTGAGAACTAGAGGAAATGCGCTTTTGAACGATGTAGGAATTAGTTTTCAACAGGGAGGACTTCATAGGGGCGGGGGGGGGTTCGGTTTCTGGTCCACTGTTGCAGAAATACGTGCCAAAAATCGAACCCCCCCTATTAAGACCTCCCCTGTTGAAAAACAATTCTTGCATGGTCACTTAGCATATTTCCTCTATTTTTCAAAAAGCAATTGGGATTTTTGAGCTTCGAAAAAACGAACCGAGTTGTGATCAAATTTGTGAAATCACTCCTGCATCGACGGTGCAGAGTCTGCGAGCTTCACAAATTTGATCATAACTCGGTTCGTTTTTCGAAATTCAAAAATCCCAATTGCTTTTTGAAAAAAAAGAGAAAGAATGCTTTCTAACCATACAAGAACCAGATTTCAAAAAAGGGGTCTTCATAGGGGCGGGGGGGGTCGATTTTTGGTACGCATTTCTGCAACAGTGGACCAGAAATCGACCCCCCCCGCCCCTATGAAGACCTCCCTGTTGAAAACTAATTCCTACATCGTTCAAAAGCGCATTTCCTCTAGTTTTCAAAACGCTATTAAATCTTTTAAAATTCGAAAAACTTACCGGGATATAATTGTTTATACAAAATCACCTCAATTTTTTTCGCTCAAAAATCGAACCCCCGCCGCGCATGAAGATCCCCTTTTTCAAAACCGATTCATATACGATAAGAAAGCGCATTTTCTCACGTTTTCAAAAAGGTCTTGGACTTTTCAAAATTTGGAAACTAACCAAGTTATGATAATTTTTGTGAACGTCAAATTTTGCCGCTCCGATGACGTCGGAGCCAGATCGACCATAGGTGAATCCAACTTGTTCGATTCAGAAAATCATGGTTTTTTCTTGCTGTGAACTGATCGAGACTTGAAATTTTTCGTGGGAAAGTTTTAACTATACGGTGGTCTGTTTTCAGGTAGAAAATGATTTTATTTTCATGTAAAACGAGAATTTTGAATGTCATCTCCACTAATCATATCGAAGATCACTGCGAAGAAGCTTGGGTTTTCTACTGGACAGTAATCACGACCCATATTTTTGTATGGTACAATTTCACTCTCACATGTTCCCTCCTTCAGATGGTAGAAAAATTTTCCGAGAGAAGTCCATCCTTCAGTTGCGTCTCCGTCGGCGATTCAGAGTGTGGCTCAAAAATTCTTGTAGGGAGATCACTCATGTCAGCCTTAGGAACTAACACTCGAAGCTTTATAAAGTGCAATCTTTGACGTGATCTTTGAGTTGAAGTCCAAAAAACTCACCTTGGAGTATTATACTTGGAAAGAAGATATGGGGAGCATCAACACCTCCTATGACTGACATCTTCTATTAAAATAATAGGAGAAAATAAAGCTTTTGTTGGAGTGCTTTTATTAAATGAAGGAGTTTTAAACTCCACGTATTGCTGTGTGAAGACTTTATTCAATTAAAAAGAAAAGCTCTTCAGAATGTCTAATCCTTGCAACGCGAACAATCCTGAAATAGAATCGGTAGGCATTTTTTCTACGTTTAATCTGAAAGTTGGCTCCACTGATGGGAATCGCTTGTTTTTAGGTCACATGCCGAACACTTCGCCTCCAAATCGCAGATGTAAAAAATGACATAACTGGTATGGAGAAGGTTTGGAAAGACATGGACGAAGATTACATATACAAAAAAAAAACATCGCCATGGGAGTGCTTGACCGCCTCGACTTCCAGTTTGAGGATGTGAAAAGGGTAAGTAATGGAATTGAAGCAAGAATGGAGTTCAACAATTTCCTGTCAAGTTGTTTTTAGTTTTCAGGCTGTCGAAGAATTAAAACGAGAGGTAGAAAGAATCGAACGTTTCCTGAAAAACAGATCGAAGAACTAAAACAAGGGCTACGAAGAATCGATCCGACTCCATGACAGACCAATTGTTGAAATGTTTCTTTAGAATAATAAAAAAATTGCATTGCATTTGTCTTTCACTTTCCTATATCTGTGGCGTGGTCATGAGATCGACGGAAAATCTAAACATAAGTGATTAGTTCGAACACAGTCGGCAAAAGTTTTTTATTCTTGATTGTAGAACAAAACTCAGAACATCAGTTCATTCCTTTTGCATTGACCAAAAAAGTCATTTAATTATACAATAAATCAATCATATCATCTGTGAGTGAAGCCGCGAGCGAATATCCACGTGCGTGTCGTAAGCAGTGTCGTAAGAGGTCGCACCTGGAAAGATGAACCTATTAATGGGTACAAAAATCACATAAAAATTGAAAAGAAATCGATGGAGATAAAAAATAAAACATTAATAAAGACTAGGGGGGGGGGGGTCGTACCAAATCCGTTCCCGAAGGGGGGGGGGGTCGTAAATTTTCGGCAAAAATCGAACCCCACGCTTGACCCTGCCCTCGCCTAGTCTTCTATTGTCTGCATAAAATGTATAAGTTTGTGTAATGCGCAAACCTGCAACCTTAGATTTATGTAAGATAAACGCGATTACTTCAGTTTTATGTTCTATCTATCCACTATGGGTCCAGCTCTTCAGGAGGTTTTTTTACAGTTGACAGACCGTACCGCTAGGTTTGTTACACGGCAAAAAATTTCAACCTTCTGGAGGAAGAACATCAGTGAGTGAAAACTGTGCCATCTTAGATTTCAAGATGTGATTAATATACAATCAAAAACAAAGCTTCTTCGCAGCGATCTCCGATCAGGGAGGATCGATTTGCAAATTCTCATGTTTCATGAAAAATAAATTTTTTACCTGAAGAAGATCACGCACAAAGTTGTAATCTTGCCACAAAAATTTACAAGTCTTGTTCAATGCACATTGTAAAAATTATAATTTTCTGAAACGAATAGATTGGATCGACCTTTGGTAGATATGGCACCGACATCATGGGAGCGACGAAATTCGACGTTCACAAAAATGACTATAACTCGGTTGGTTTTCCACAAATTGAAAAAGCCAATGGCTTTTAAGAAACCAAAAAATGGGCTTTTACACAGTATAAAACCTGTTTTTAAGAACTAGATCTTCATACGGGGCGGAGGCCTTCGATTTTTGTGGGAAAAAATTGAAGAGATTTTGTATAAATAATTATATCCCGGTAAGTTTTTCGAATTTAAAAAGATTTAATAGCTTTTTGAAAATTAGAGAAAAAGCGCTTTCAAACCCTATAGAAATTGTTTTTCAACAGGGAAGCCTTCATAGATGGCGGTGGGGGTTCGAATTCTGGTCCGTTGTTGCAGAAATACGTGCCAAAGTCGAACCCCCGCCCCGTATGAAGACCCCTTTTTTTGAACAGTGTTTTCTATATGGATAAAAAGCATTTTTTCTATTTTTGAAAAAGCAATTGAAATTTTTGGATCTCAAAAAAGGAACCAAGTTATGATCAAATTTGTGAAGAACTGCTCGCAGACTCTGCACCGTCGACATTGGAGTGATTTCATAAAAATAATCATAACTCCGTACCTTATTCGAAATTCAGAAACCCCAATTATTTTTTGAAAACTAGAGAAAATGCGCTTTTAAAACGTGCATAAATCGTTTTTCAATAAAGAGGACTTCATAGGGGGCGGGGGGTTCAATTTTTGGCACGTATTTCTGCAACAATGGACCAGAAATCGAACCCGCCACCCCTATGAAGACCTCCCTGTTGAAAACTAATTTCTACATGGTTCGAAAGCGCATTTCCTCTAGTTTTCAAAAAGCAATTGAAGTTTTTGAATTACAAAAAATAAACCGAGTTATGTTCAATTTTGTGAAACCGTGACCAGAGGAGTTGGTCGGCCCATCTCCGGAGTCGTTGTAGTGATTTCACAAAAAATGTCTATAACTCGGTTCTTTTTTTTGGAATTCAAAAATTTTAATTGATTTTTGAAAACTAGAAAAAAATGCTTTTTATCCGTATAGAAAACACTCTTCAAAAAAGGGGTCTTCATACGGGGCGGGGGTTCGATTTTTGGCACGTATTTCTGCAACAATGGACCAGACGTCGAACCCCCACCGCCCCCTATGAAGGCTTCCCTTTTGAAAAATGATTTCTATAGGGTTCGAAAACGCTTTTCCTCCAATTTTCAAAAAACTATTAAATCTTTTTAAATTCGAAAAACTTACCGGGATATAATTATTTATACAAAATCTCTTCAATTTTTTCGCACAAAAATCGAAGGCCTCCGCCCCGAATGGAGATCTAGATCTTGAAAACAGATTTTTATACTGCTTAAAAGCACATACCTTCTGGTTTCTAAAAAGCCATTTACTTTTTCAAATTGTGGAAAACTTACCGAGTTATAGTCATTTTTGTGAACGCAATCTATTCGTTTCAGAAAACCATGATTTTTACACTGTGCATTGAACAAGGCTTGCAAATTTTTGTGGCGAGATTACAACTGTGTGCGTGATCTGCTTCAGGTAAAAAATTTATTTTTAATGAAACATGAGAATTTGCAAATCGATCCTCCCTGATCATATCGCGGAGATCGCTGCGAAGAAGATTAGTTTTTGATTGTATATTAATCACATCTTGAACCTTAAGATGGAGCAGTTTTCACTCTCTGATGCTCTTCTTCCAGATGTTTGAAATTTTTTGCCACGAGAAGTCCATCTTTCAGTGGCGATCGGTGATATCGGAGAATGGCTCCACGTAGCCTACCATATTCCGGAGTTTGTTAGACGTCTCTGAAAAATTGACAAAGCTCTTAAAACTATAAGAAGTGTGGATTCTACGCATGAAAAAGCAGGCTCCATGCTTCCATGTGACTAACGGTGTCGAATTTTTTCGGCAAATGATACAAATCGGGGCGTCTGTTCATACAGGGGATCGTTTCAGAAAAAGATGTTTTATTACCCTGTGTCAAACTGTGGATTAAAACTTTATTGGGTACAACTTCACTTTCTGATGCTGTTTCCTGCAGAAGAGAGAAAATTAGATCCGTGACAAGTCCATCCTCCGGTTGCCACTCCGTCATCGCTTCGAAGAGCGCTCTCAAAATCTTGTAGGGAAAGCACTTAATTTTCCTTAGCAGTTGACACTTCAAATTTTAAGACTGCAATTTAGGACGTAGATGTCGCTCGTTCAGACAGAAAACTGCCGCGTCCATGACTTCCTGAAAAAAAAACTGAAAAAATGGAAAGTTCTCACTGACTCCAAATCTGCTGGCGGAAAATCATTATTTTTAACGAGTAATACAATCCCCTTCGCGGTGAAGGGGTGAACATCACTTTGTGATGGCTAACGGCACAAATGGTCACGCAGTACGCGACGTTTGTCGTGTATGGGCGGCTCTCATGTATCCCTGGCCAGGAACATGTGAGTAACCAGACCAGCGCCATGGCTCAAACAACTAAACCCGTGCCCCAGTCCTCCGCGCGCCGGAGGTGGACTTCTACGACGTCGGTTGCATGCACCTCCGGCGAGGGGCCATCTAAGCTCGGAGTTAAACTATCAGGACGTCATTGGAATCGGACTACCGGAAACTCCCTCCCACCACGACAAGGAAACTGCCTATTCGTCTGCACTTATAATTGTCGTTCGATCGCATCTGAGCAGGATCTTCGGACACTGCTTTACAGAAGCCGCAACATCAAATACGACGTTATCGCCCTGCAGGAAACGAAAGGCAGAACGGAAGCCATAAGAAGGACCGATCACAACGAGCTTCTCATTATCGGAGCAAAGGTGGACACAAAGAATATCGGTGGAGTTGGTTTTCTCGTCAATTCGACAGTGGACTACCTAGTAGACTCTTACAAGATCATCAGTCCGCGAGTAGCTGTTCTTCATCTGGAAACCAAAGATCAAGGAACCATCTCCATCATAAATGGATATGCTCCAGGATCTGCGGCCACAGACGAAGAAAAGGAGGAATTCTACAAGCTATTCGAAAGGACTGTCAACGATGAGAAGAGCTACTACAAAGTTGTCGTTGGTGACTTTAACGCCATCGTCGGTACGAATGATCACGACGAATGGAGGCTAGGACCACATGGAACTTCATCAAGGAACGAAAACGGGAGCGCCTGATAGACTTCCTATCCGCGTGCCGTCTCTACCATGGAAATTCTATGTTTAAGAAGCCTTTAAACCGACGATGGACCTGGAAAAGCCCAAATAAAGAAACACGTTCGGAGATCGACCATGTTCTTACAAATAGACGCCGGTGTGTGTCTGTTCGATGTCTCCGTGCTGCCCTCGTTTGACACCGGCTCGGATCACCGTCTTGTCCGTGCGAAGCTGACTCTCAAAAAGAGGATGTTCAAGCGTGACACTCGTAAACCGGCACCGGTGAGAATCCCCACATTCAAGTCTGAGGAGTTGGATTATGCAATAAAGTCGTATGATTGGAATTTTCTTGAAGATCCATCGGAAGACTACGACCTTCTCTCCAAAGGTCTGTTGAAATGTGCTATCAGCTCTCGCGAAGCCACATCACCGTCTGCTTCAATACTCAACACACATGCGATTAAGCTCTTGGAGCAAAGAAGAGCTGTTAAACTGGATCCTAATGCTTCCCATCTGGAAAAAGTCACCATCTCGCAGGCCTGTCCAATTGCAGTGAAGGAGTCCATTCAAGCCTACAGAAGATTGAAGCTGTTAGAAGCCGCTGGAAAAGGTTCAAGCATAAAGCGCTGCAAACGAGATCTCTGCGATTAGAAGGCAATAATGTCAGCCCATGTGGATAAGGATGGAACAACGCAAACGTCTCGAAGAGCGATGGAGACCATCGTTCAAGAATTCTTCACAGATCCTTTTCGTTCTTCCAGCACTGTCCAGAAATGCTTGATGCCACCAGCTGAGGAAGTACCTCCCATTCTGGAATCAGAAGTTGCTCATGCCATCAGAAGGATGGAGCCAGACACTGATCCCGGCATTTCGGCATTTCTGCTGACCTCCTTCGGGCGGGTGGCAGTGCCCTCTGCTCACCTCTTGCCAAGCACTTCAACTACTACCTTCGACTTGGGAGGAATCCGGACTCATGGAAGGAGCCGAAAACAATTCTAATCTTCAAAGAAGGTCAGCAGGAGGATATCAACAACTATCGACTCATCAGTCTTCTCTCGGTTGTGTACAAGATCTTCACCAAGATACTGCTCAATCGTATGGAGCGTTGCTTGGATGAGTATCAGCCAGTGAAGCAAGCAGGGTTTCGCAAGGACTTCTCCTGCATGGACCATATTCAGACTGTCTCACAATTCATCGAAAGGAGCCGCGAATACCACATCCCACTTGTCCTTTTCTTCGTGGATTATCGGAAAGCGTTCGACTCTGTGGAAATCAACGCCGTTCTGAACGCGCTTGTGCACGCTGGTATACCATCGCCCCACATCCGACTTCTCGAAGAATGATTCTCGAACACATCGACCACCATCCAGTTGTTCGATAAGAAGCTTAAGGTTCCTATTGGGAAAGGAGTACGGCGGGTAAACACGGTTTCTCCTAAGCTATTCACAGCGGCACTCCAGGATGCCATGAAGGACTTGAACTGGGGCGATAAAGGCTACCTTGTCGACGGTAAACGGATCAGCAACCTTCGCTTCGCCGACGATATTGTTCTCATCTCTACCAGCACGGCAGAAGTCGAGGAGATGCTGAACGAACTCAATGTGGCAGGTATGAAGATTGGATTGGACATGAATAAGTCCAAAACGCAATTTATGGTCAAGCAGTGGTGTGACACGGGACTCGTAAGGATAAATGGAGTCGCTCTACAACAGGTCGACTCCTACGTCTACACGGGAAGAGAGCTGAACATGGATAACGACCTCGCTCCTGAAATCGCCCGCAGGAGACGCGCAGCATGGGCAGCCTTCAGTTCGATTCGCGAAGTCACCGATCAGGTCAAGGATCCCGGCCTCAGGGCCTCGATATTCAACGCCTCTGTACTGCTTGCGATGTGTTACACGACGGAAACCTGGCCCGACAACAAGACAATCGCCAGAGCGATGCAAACTACGCATCGTGCACTGGAGAGATGTCTTCTAAGGACAAGCCTTCGTCAGCAATGGCAAGAAGGCCTACGAAGCTCGGAGCTACGGGAGAAGTCGCAATTAGAAGACCCGCTGCAGTACATGAAGAAGTCGAAATATTGCTGATCCGGACATCTGCTTCGACGAAAGGACGATAGATGGAGTCTCCGTGTCACAGAATGGCGATAGCCATTAGACCTCATCGGCGGCTGCCGGCTGCCGTGGCAATGTGCCAAATCATGCTACAGTATCCCGAAAACCTGCAGATCATCCGTCATCGGAGCGCGTTTCTGCACAGGCTGACGCGTTGCGACGTGTCTGCTGCCGCGTGGTCTCGCAGCACCCCTTGCCTTCGTCGCTCAGGGGAGTCCGCAGCTGGATTCTGCGCTCTTCGAGCGCAGAATCAGGCTAGGGAAGGGACTCCAGGGTGGGTGCGATCCAAGCTGCTCGTGTGGAAAGCCTTCGTCGCTCAGGGGGAGTCCGCAGCTGGATTCTGCGCTCGAAGAGCGCAGAATCAGGCTAGGGAAGGGACTCCAGGGTGGGTGCGATCCAAGCTGCTCGTGTGGAAAGCCTTCGTCGCTCAGGGGGAGTCCGCAGCTGGATTCTGCGCTCTTCGAGCGCAGAATCAGGCTAGAGAAGGGACTCCAGGGTGGGTGCGATCCAAGCTGCTCGTGTGGAAACTGCCTTCGTCGCTCAGGGGGAGTCCGCAGCTGGATTCTGCGCTCTTCGAGCGCAGAATCAGGCTAGGGAAGGGACTCCAGGGTGGGTGCGGTCCAAGCTGCTCGTGTGGAAAGCCTTCGTCGCTCAGGGGGAGTCCGCAGCTGGATTCTGCGCTCGAAGAGCGCAGAATCAGGCTAGGGAAGGGACTCCAGGGTGGGTGCGATCCAAGCTGCTCGTGTGGAAAGCCTTTGTCGCTCAGGGGGAGTCCGCGGATGGATTCTGCGCTCTTCGAGCGCAGAATCAGGCTAGGGAAGGGACTCCAGGGTGGGTGCGATCCAAGCTGCTCGTGTGGAAACTGCCTTCGTCGCTCAGGGGGAGTCCGCAGCTGGATTCTGCGCTCTTCGAGCGCAGAATCAGGCTAGGGAAGGGACTCCAGGGTGGGTGCGGTCCAAGCTGCTCGTGTGGAAAGCCTTCGTCGCTCAGGGGGAGTCCGCGGATGGATTCTGCGCTCTTCGAGCGCAGAATCAGGCTAGGGAAGGGACTCCAGGGTGGGTGCGGTCCAAGCTGCTCGTGTGGAAAGCCTTCGTCGCTCAGGGGTAGTCCGCGGATGGATTCTGCGCTCTTCGAGCGCAGAATCAGGCTAGGGAAGGGACTCCAGGGTGGGTGCGATCCAAGCTGCTCGTGTGGAAACTGCCTTCGTCGCTCAGGGAGAGTCCGCAGCTGGATTCTGCGCTCTTCGAGCGCGGAATCAGGCTAGGGAAGGGACTCCAGGGTGGGTGCGATCCAAGCTGCTCGTGTGGAAAGCCTTCGTCGCTCAGGGGGAGTCCGCAGCTGGATTCTGCGCTCGAAGAGCGCTGCTCGTGTGGAAAGCCTTCGTCGCTCAGGGGGAGTCCGCGGATGGATTCTGCGCTCTTCGAGCGCAGAATCAGGCTAGGGAAGGGACTCCAGGGTGGGTGCGATCCAAGCTGCTCGTGTGGAAACTGCCTTCGTCGCTCAGGGAGAGTCCGCAGCTTGATTCTGCGCTCTTCGAGCGCAGAATCAAGCTAGGGAAGGGACTCCAGGGTGTGTGCCATCCAAACTACCCATGTTTCCACATTTCCACTGCTTTCCACTGCAGTTTCCACTGCTTTCGTCGCTCACGGAGAGTCCACGGAGCAGTGAGCAGCCACCGACCGACCATCGGCCGCCTTCCACATCGACTGACCGCGCTGACCTCGTTTTCCACGTTTGCCACGTGTCCGCGACGCGACCGCTCGCGGCGCAGCGAAGGAAGAATAGCCGCCATCCTGCCGTGTTCGTCCACGTCAGCCACGCGACAACCACGGCAGCCGCCGATGAGGTCTAAGTAAGACCCAGAATGGCTCCCGAGAGACCATAAGAGACCAATGGGACGACCGCCAGCGCGATGGGCAGACTCATTCTCAAGATCTTTCAGAGAGCGGAGTCTGCCTTACTGGATGCAAGCAGCCAGAGATCGAGCGGTCTGGAAGAGTTGTGGCCCCCGCTGAGAAGACCTCCAGCCGACAAAAGGACCATCAAAGTATCAAAGTAAGTAAGTAAGTAATACAATCATTGATTGAAACATTTTATATTAATTTTTACAACTTCGCGGGACGAAGTAGAGACTCCACACCTTCGTCAGCATTCCGGGAAAAAACAACTTATTAAGAATTAAAAACAAAACCTTAAAAACCTGAAGAGTAAGAGAGAATCCTCTGCCAAAGCCGAAAGAGCACGACCTCCCCCCCCCCCTTCAGACGCGGCCACAGTACGACCTTCCCCCTTCGATTCCCGAACCTCAAGCTTGACCCTTGTTTCAACTTGACAGAGCTATTGCGCTCCGAACACGCCCGCGCGTGCAATGTGCGAGCGGTCCCCCCCCCCCCCCGCCGATTGAAAGGTTCGATTCTGTATGCATTGTTCACCTCGCATTCCAAAGGCTAGCTGGGCAGTCTTAGAGCAACTCCAGAGTAGGGCGGCAGAAAATTTCTGATAAAACTCCCAAACGCTCAGTCAACAAGCTGTCCCCCCCCCCCTCGAATGAAAGGTTCGATTCTGTATGCATTGTTCACGGTGCGCTCCAAAGGCTCGCTGGACAGCCCTAGAACAACTCCTGACTAGGTCGGCTGCAAATTTCTGATAAAACTCCCCAAACGCTCAGCCTACAAGCTGTTCCCCCTCCCCCTCCCCCCTCCCCTCCGATTGAAAGGTTCGATCCCATATGATTGTTCACGGCGCGCACCAAAGGCTAGCTGGACAGCCTTGGAGCAACTCCTGAGTAGGGCGGCAAGAAATTTCTGATAAAACTCCCCAAACGCTCAGTCTACAAGATGTCCCCCCCCCCCCCCTCTAATGACATGTTCGGTTCTGTATGCATTGTACACGGCGCACACCAAAGTTTCGCTGAAAAAGATTGGAGCTAATCCTGAGTGTGGTGACTGGAAATTTCCAAACGGTTCGCAATAGTCTTGAGGATTCTGCTTTTCCCAGTAAGAGAAGGTATAAGCGCTGTGGACATGCGCTCGCCCACTGGATTGATAGGTTCGATTCTGTGTGCATTGTGCACGGCGCATTCTCCGGGCATTCCTGGCAAGACAGAGCGCTGGGAACGTAAGCCATGCTTGAGATGCTCCGAAAGCACGCATCTCCTGGGAAATAAGCTGCTCTATTCGCAAAAGCGCGCTCCAGTCAATTATGGACCACCCACGGCGAAAACATGGGTGCCCCGGTAAAGTTGTATACGGGTTTGTGTAGATATCGAAGAGGCAAATCGAATGGTGCCATCCTTTTTTCAAAGAACCTAAAACTGAAGGAGTTATGAGCATGCTACGCTTTGCGACGCTATTTTTGCGTTTTTTGGCCCACTTTTGACCGTGCGGTATTGCATACGTACTGACGTTGTGCGTAATTAACGATTACGTATCAATCATTCAATCAATCAATCTATCTATCTATCCATCGAAAACAAGTTGTTTTCCTTGGAAAAATAAGGATCATTTCATTGATATGGAACAATGTTGAGATACCCGTTATTTATCAACTGTGCGCATTAAGGAAAGGTCGCCACTGCAAACCTCATGTGCAGTGAGGACGGTGAGGACCCAGCTACGCATTTCAAAACAGCTGATTCACTGTGCGTCGTTAAGGCGGTCAATCACAATGTAAAGAAGAAGTGCAGCATGAACTGACAGGCAACGGAGAAGGGCAGACAGCACTAGAGAAGCCGTCGAACGAAGATAAGTCATCGGAGAAATCCGATACACCAGACAATCAAGTCAAGGCGGAAGCGGCAGCTCCTAAATGTCCAGTACCAGATACGTCGTCCACAGCAGTGCAAGCATCGATGCAGATCCCTCTCGTTTGTATCACGGAATGCAACAAGGATATGTTCAATGGTTTATATCAGGTATAGCGAAAAGTGAGGGCTACTGGAAAGTTCGGCGCAAAGCGAGTCGAGGGGATCAATATGTAAGATTGCCCTTATGACGTCCTGTGTTGCACGACATTCAAAAATTTACACAGCACTAGTGTGTTTTACCCCAGCGGTGTACCGAGGTAGCCCACTACTGCTATAATTGGGTATTCATGTGCCTTCCTAATAAGGCAGATTGCCACTAAATATAAGGTGGCCCTTCGAGCCGCTTTGCTCCGAACGCTCTGGTTTGCTTCATATGGCTCTTGGCAAGTTCCTAGTTGCGGGGCTATCAAGGCTCGAGAGACTATGCTATACGAATTGGTTGGGCATCACCTTATAATCGCTAATATGTATGCAAAAGACAGGAATGAGAATAACTAGTGTAAATCACACAGGTTGTCTAGGTTAATCGAAAAGTCTTGCAACATTCTACAGTATTGCCTGTTAAGCTTGTTCAAGCCTGTACAGAGGGATCTCGTATGGAGGTTTCACAGCAAATTCTATTTAGCGTATTACGCGATTCTCGCGGTCACGGTTACAGTAGCATTGGATCTATCAGGTAATAGCACTATACTGCCTGCTGTTCCTGTAGCCGGATTCATGAAGCGGCGAGAGCGGGACATATACGATATCAACTCTGGCCTCTATTTCCCGCCTCGCTCTCTTACCTGGTCGCTCCCCATGGAAAGCCGGGAACGTTCCCGGAAACGTTCATCAATGCGGCTACTGGAGTGCAATTACGAGAGTGGATCTATGGGGACTAAAAGCAGATCGGAATAGATTTTTTGCGTCGGGATTGTGCGCTCGAAGAGCGCAGAACCATGCTAGGGAAGGGACTCCAGGGTGGGTGCGATCCAAGCTGCTCGTGTGGAAACTGCTTTCGCCGCTCAGGGGGGAGTCCGCAGCTGGATTCTGCGCTCTTCGAGCGCAGAATCAGGCTAGGGAAGGGACTCCAAGGTGTGTGCGATCCAAGCTGCTCGTGTGGAAACTGCTTTCGTCGCTCAGTAGAAAGTTGGCAGCCAGGTTCTGCAGAAGCATACAGCTGGAAAAATGGGTAGAAAACGCCTGAAAATTGTGTTGACGTTAAAACCCCTGGACCTCATCCAGTCAACTGAATGAAATGCAAAAACGCCAGCATGCATAGGAACCGAACCTCCGACCTCCATCGTCTGCGCCCGCCACTCCACCCACTGCGTTGCGATCCGTCTGGCAGCCGGGCCACCGGCGGGTACACAAGAGACCGATACGCATCGATCGAATGCCGACGAGGGCGCTGACGCAGCTCACGTGTGCATTCGCGTCGAACAAGTGTTCCCCTACACCAATTGCGCTCTCATACGCCACGCGTCTATTCCGATCTGATTCTAGGGCTTTTAGCAATTCCCCAATTACGGCACACCCTGCTGCTGCGAATCCACACGCCGATCAGCGATGGTGCGTGGAAACTTTCGGGCGATAGCCATTAGACCTAACCACTTGCTGCCGTACCAGTGCCTGTTCAAGTTATCCCAGACGTTGTCGTTGGAGCTCGTTTTCATCGCACAGGGGGAGCCTGCAGCTGAGTTCTGAGCGCTTGGCGCGGCTAGTGACTCCAGGGTGTGGTGCAGAAATGCAGCAACGCCGGAGAATCGAACCCCAGACCTCCTTCGTTTAAAGTAGACAGTGGACTCAACGTCAATTTTCCGGATAATTGGATGGGATAGGCCATTTTTTCAAACCCCGGATTTTCGGATAATTCAGTTTAGCGATTTTTCATCGCATCGGATATCGGATATCCAACTCGGATAACACCGGATAATAGAGCACTAATAGAGGCAACCCCTTCATGTGCCACCTCATCGCGGTGAAGGGGTCAACATCACTTAGTGATGGCTAACGGCAACGCCCAACATGATGCTTTGTCGTGTATGGGCGGCTCTCATGCATCCCTGGCCAGGAACATGTGAGCAAGCAGACCACCGCCATGGCTCAAGCAACAAAACCCGCGGCCCAGTCCTCCGCGCGCCGCAGGTGGACTTCTACGACGTCGGTTGCATCCACCTACGGCGAGGGGCCATCTAAGCTCGGAGTTAAACTATCAGGACGTCATTGGAATCGGACTACCGGAAACTCCCTCCCACCACGACAAGGAAACTGCCTATTCGTCTGCACTTATAATTGTCGTTCGATCGCATCTGAGCAGGATCTTCGGACACTGCTTTACAGAAACCGCAACATCAAATACGACGTTATCGCCCTGCAGGAAACGAAAGGCAGAACGGAAGCCATAAGAAGGACCGATCACAACGAGCTTCTCATTATCGGAGCAAAGGTGGACACAAAGAATATTGGCGGAGTTGGATTTCTCGTCAATTCGACAGTGGACTACCTAGTAGACTCTTACAAGATCATCAGTCCGCGAGTAGCTGTTCTTCATCTGGAAACCAAAGATCAAGGAACCATCTCCATCATAAATGGATATGCTCCAGCATCTGCGGCCACAGACGAAGAAAAGGAGGAATTCTACAAGCTATTCGAAAGGATGATGAGAAGAGCTACTACAAAGTTGTCGTTGGTGACTTTAACGCTATCGTCGGTACGAATGATCACGACGAATGGAGGCTAGGACCACATGGAACTTCATCAAGGAACGAAAACGGAGAGCGCCTGATAGACTTCCTATCCGCGTGCCGTCTCTACCATGGAAATTCTATGTTTAAGAAGCCTTTAAACCGACGATGGACCTGGAGAAGCCCAAATAAAGAAACACGTTCGGAGATCGACCATGTTCTTACAAATAGACGCCGGTGTGTGTCTGTTCGATGTCTCCGTGCTGCCTTCGTTTGACACCGTCTTGTCCGTGCGAAGCTGACTCTCAAAAAGAGGATGTTCAAGCGTGACACTCGTAAACCGGCACCGGTGAGAATCCCCACATTCAAGTCTGAGGAGTTGGAATATGCAATAAAGTCGTATGATTGGAATTTTCTTGAAGATCCATCGGAAGACTACGACCTTCTCTCCAAAGGACTGTTGAAATGTGCTATCAGCTCTCGCGAAGCCACATCACCGTCTGCTTCAATACTCAACACGCATGCGATTAAGCTCTTGGAGCAAAGAAGAGCTGTTAAACGGGATCCTAATGCTTCCCATCTGGAAAAAGTCACCATCTCGCAGGCCTGTCCAATTGCAGTGAAGGAGTCCATTCAAGCCTACAGAAGATTGAAGCTGTTAGAAGCCGCTGGAAAAGGTTCAAGCATAAAGCGCTGCAAACGAGATCTCTGCTACCAGAAGGCGATAATGTCAGCCCATGTGGATAAGGATGGAACAACGCAAACGTCTCGAAGAGCGATGGAGACCATCGTTCAAGAATTCTACACAGATCCTTTTTCGTTCTTCCAGCACTGTCCAGAAATGCTTGATGCCACCAGCTGAGGAAGTACCTCCCATTCTGGAATCAGAAGTTGCTCATGCCATCAAAAGGATGGAGCCAGACACTGATCCCGGACCGGACGGCATTTCTGCTGACCTCCTTCGTGCGGCAGTGCCCTCTGCTCACTTCTTGCCAAGCACTTCAACTACTACCTTCGACTTGGAAGGATTCCGGACTCATAGAAGGAGTCGAAAACAGTTCTAATCTTCAAAGAAGGTCAGCAGGAGGATATCAACAACTATCGACTCATCAGTCTTCTCTCGGTTGTGCACAAGATCTTCACCAAGATACAACTCAATCGTATGGAGCGTTACTTGGATGAGTATCAGCCAGTGAAGCAAGCAGGGTTTCGCAAGGATTTCTCCTGCATGGACCATATACAGACTGTCTCACAACTCATCGAAAGGAGCCGCGAATACCACATCCCACTTGTCCTTTTCTTCGTGGATTATCGGAAAGCGTTCGACTCTGTGGAATTCAACGCCGTTCTGAACGCGCTTGTGCACGCTGGTATACCATCGCCCTACATCCGACTTCTCGATGAATGCTTCTCGAACACATCGACCGCCATCCAGTTGTTCGATAAGAAGCTTAAGGTTCCTATTGGGAAAGGAGTACGGGAGGTAAGGCTACCTCGTCGACGGTAAACGGATCAGCAACCTTCGCTTCGCCGACGATATTGTTCTCATCTCTACCAGCACGGCAGAAGTCGAGGAGATGCTGAACAAACTCAATGTGGCAGGTATGAAGATTGGATTGGACATGAATAAGTCCAAAACGCAATTTATGGTCAACCAGTGGTGTGACACGGGACTCGTAAGGATAAATGGACTCGCTCTACAACAGGTCGACTCCTACGTCTATCTGGGAAGAGAGCTGAACATGGATAACGACCTCGCTCCTGAAATCGCCCAGGAGACGCGCAGCATGGGCAGCCTTCGGTTCGATTCGCGAAGTCACCGATCAGGTCAAGGATGCCGGCCTCAGGGTCTTGATATTTAACGTCTCTGTACTGCCTGCGATGTGTTACGCGACGGAAACCTGGCCCGACAACAAGACAATCGCCAGAACAATACAAACTACGCATCGTGCACTGCAGAGATGTCTTCTGAGGACAAGCCTTCGTCAGCAATGGCAAGAAGCCCTACGAAGCTCGTAGCTACGGGAGAAGTCGCAATTAGCAGACCCGCTGCAGTACATGAAGAAGTCCAAATATCGCTGGGCCGGACAGCTGCTTCGACGAAAGGACGATAGATGGAGTCTCCGTGTCACAAGGAGACTATCGAGAGACCATAAGGGACCACTGGAACGACCGCCAACGCGATGCGCAGACTCATTCTCAAGAACTTTCAGAGAGCGGATTCTGCCTCACTGGATGCAAGCAGCCAGAGATCGAGCGGTCTGGAAGAGTTGTGGGCCCCGCTGAGAAGACCTCCAGCCGGCAAAAGGACCATCAAAACAAGTAGGTATAGAGGCCAACAATTTCTTCAGTATGCATGAATTAGGAGAGAGCATCAGTTATCGGATTCCTTATGAAATAATTGCCAACGATGACTAATAAATTCGTCAAAGTTAGGATTAATAGGAAATAGCCAAACATGAAGACACAATAAAACCTCGGCATTAACCGGCTATAGGGCTGGGGAAGGGTCATTTTGTAACACTGCTACATACCACAAGTGAACCAATCCCGTGCAAGCCCCCTCTTGAGCCATCAACCGTGGAATGGGGGGGGGGGGGGTGACAAATGCTAGCCATAACACGTATATAATACATACTGCTGTATGTCCTTGAGGAAATTACTGCACGATTTCGAATTCTGTTCTGCGAAGGACCACGCGGAATCTGGAAGCAACACGCCAATTAATTGTGATGTTTGCTCCGAAAACGTCTTACTATCCATCAGCTGTGTGCGTGACTACGATTTACCACATTTTGGACCATAAATCGTGAATCTTCACCTTTGATGAAGAAGCATACAGGTCAAGTATTATCACTTTTAATTTGCACACTGGGTACAAGAGTTCAATACTCAGACTTGTCTATGTGAGGGTTGCAAAATGGCATATATTTACACTCTTCGTATATACTTTTTAATAGACGTAGAGAAGCCTGCTTGCAGCCAAACGTCTGGTTAGGGGCTTCACCACCAAACTCCAACAGCAGCCGCCTTTGATGCTTCTTCGCTCTACTCCGGGAAGCATTGGTCCGAAATATAGTATAGGATAGGACAGTAGGATATGATATGATGCTGTTTTCAAAGCGGATTCTATGCAGACTGTCCACCCTCAATCGCATTTATGCGATTTAGGGCCTCTACAGAGTCTCGCGGCAGCGCCCGGTGAACTCGTCCATATCGCTACCGCCGCAATAGGGACCCACGCTGCCACTGTGGTGGAAGCCGCGGCGCGGACGATTTGTCGCGGAGCCGGTCGCAAAGGTCCCCGAGGGCTGCCGTAGATCACCCCGGCTCTCACCCACAGTGCCAGGAGCTGCAGGTGAGACCCGCCGGGGTGTGATAGATGGGTGTCGATTATGGCTCATCTATTTGGAAGCATTTTCTAACGAATCCACATGCTAGGAATATAATAGGTTGGTGCATAATTTCAGTCCATAAAAGAGCTTGACAACCAACGATATAATCACCGTTAGTGCTGACAAATAGAGGCGTATGGAATCCGTAGTGCAAAAAAAAATCTTATCACGATATTAGGTGACCTTAATTGCACTGAAAATCTCCGTGGCTTTTCAGCCACAAGTTAGTCGTCTGAGGGTTAGGGAAAACCCTTGCACAGAAATGCAACAACAAAGCAGACGTTCTTTTCATTATGAGCTATAACTGCATCAGACAGACATGGACTCAATAAGGCATCGGAAGGAACGCTGCCATCACAAGGGCTACCACATTATCGTCGAGCTGCTTGTCAATTGAGGAACTTTCAGTGGAGGTAGAACGGCAAAAGTGGGAGCAAGCGCAAAATGGTTAAGAACTGTTGAGTTATAAGGAGTGTTCTATTGCATTTCGGTGATTACATTCAGGAATTCCTTATTTGGCTTAGAAAACGCATTTTCACAAAACAAAAAATGTTTTGTTTATTACATATCTGACATTCTTAGAGGTCGCAACTGCCGGCAGAAGTACGCAGCATTGCGTACAGAAACCCTCGTTGACATGGCGGGTCCGCGGCACCCGCAAGACTCTCGCAAACCCTTAAATTGCAACAAGTCAGTATTTGAAATGCAAGAATACCGCATCATAAGACAACTTCTCTCACATGAAACAATGCCTCTATCCACTGAGCCCCGAGCCGCTTTCCAGTAGCGCCATCGCGAGCTTAGAAGACGATTTCCCCGCACCATCGCTAGTCGGCGTGTCTACTGTAATGTTTTTCCTATTCCTGCAAGGCCACTTTGAGAGGAATGCTGCCTCCTGCATTGTACTCAAGGGAGTGCACTACTGTTGCTTCAGTGTTTTGAGGCACGAGGTATCATTTTCTGCCGTGGAACAAGACAACCTGATAGAGGCCCTCAAAGCCGAGCCAAATTCAACCACTCCTGAATTGGCGACGTGAATTGGGTGTACTCAAAGCGCTGTTGCGAGACAGCTGCTTGCTTTACTTTGATACTTTGATGGTCCTTTCGTCGGCTGAAAGTCTTCCCAGCTGGAACCGCAACCCTTCTATACCGCTAGATCTCTGGCAGCTTTCATCGAGTGGGGCAGACTCCGCTCTTTGAAAGATCTGGAGAATGAGTCTGCTCACCTTGTTGGCGGTTGTCCCGGTGGTCTCTTATGGTCTCTTGGGAGCCATTCTGTGACAGATGCTCCATCTGTAGTGCTTTTTTCGAAGCAGCTGTTGGCCCAGCTATATTTGGAGTTCTTCATGTACTGCAACAGATCTGCTAATTGGGACTTCTTCTTTAGCTCTGAGCTTCGTAGTTCTTCTTGCCATTGCTGATGAAGGCTTTCTTCAAAAGACATCCCTTCAGTGGGCGATGCGTCAAGGATGATGAAGCGTTTATTGCTATACAGTAATCCATGGGCCAAAAGCGTAGCACCATTCATAGCAACAAGAGCGTAGCAGCTGAAGCTCTGGCGATTGTCTTGTTGTCTGGCCAGGTTTCTGTCGAGTAACACATCGCAGGCAGTACGGAGATGTTGAATAGCCCTGACGCCGGCATCTTTGACCTGATCGGTGACGAATCGAACTAAGGTTGCCCATGCTGCGCGTCTCCTGTGGCGATTTCAGAAGCAAGATTATTGCTCATGATCAGCTCTCTTCCCAGATAGACGTAGGAGTCGACCTGTTGTAGAGCGACTCCATTTATCCTTACGAGTACCGTGTCACACCACTGCTTGACCATAAATTGCGTTTTGGACTTATTCATGTCCAATCCAATCTTCATACCTGCCACATTGAGTTCGTTCAGCATCTCCTCGACTTCTGCCGTGCTGGTAGAGATGAGAACAATATCGTCGGCGAAGCGAAGGTTGCTGATCCGTTTACCGTCGACAAGGTAGCCTTTATCGCCCCAGTTCAAGTCCTTCATGGCATCCTGGAGTGCCGCTGTGAATAGCTTAGGAGAAACCGTGTTTACCTCCCGTACTCCTTTCCCAATAGGAACCTTAAGCTTCTTATCGAACAACTGGATGGTGGTCGATGTGTTCGAGAAGCACTCTTCGAGAAGTCGGATGTAGGGCGATGGTATACCAGCGTGCACAAGCGCGTTCAGAACGGCGTTGATTTCCACAGAGTCGAACGCTTTCCGATAATCCACGAAGAAAAGGACAAGTGGGATGTGGTATTCGCGGCTCCTTTCGATGAATTGTGAGACAGTCTGAATATGGTCCATGCAGGAGAAGTCCTTGCGAAACCCTGCTTGCTCCACTGGCTGATACTCATCCAAGCAACGCTCCATACGATTGAGCAGTGTCTTGGTGAAGATCTTGTACATAACGGAGAGAAGATTGATGGGTCGATAGGTGTTGATGTCCTCCTGCTGACCTTTTTTGAAGATTAGGACTGTTTTCGACTCCTTCCATGAGTCGGAATCCTACCAAGACGAAGGTACAAGGGTGTACCTTCGTGGTGGTGGTTGAAGTGTTTGTCAAGAAGTGAGCCGAGAGCACAACCAGCTGCACGAAGGAGATCAGCAAAAATGCCGTTCGGTCCGAGAGCAGTGCCTAGCTTCTCTTTTTGATGGCATGAGCAACTTCTGATTAAAGAGTGGGAGGTGCTCCCTCAGCTGGTGGCATCAAGCATTTTGTGACAGTGATGGAAGAGCGAAACAGAACCGTGTTGAATTCTTGATGGAAGGCTTCCATCGCTCTTCGAGGTGTTTTCGTTGTTCCATCCTTATCCATAGGGGTTGACATTATTGCCTTCCTGTCGCACAGACCTCGTTTGCAGCGCGTTATGCTTGAACCTTCCCAGTGGCTTCTAACAGCTCTAATCTTCTGTAGGCTTGGATGGACTCCTTCACTGCAATTCGACAGGCCTTCGAGGTCTTTTGAGGTGTGAGGATCCAGTTTGACAGCTATTGTTTGCTCCAAAAGTTTAATCGTGCGCTAGTCCTTGAAGTGGACTTTGATGAGGCTTCACAAAAGCTGCTAGCACATTTCAACACTACTTTGGAGAGAAAGTCGCAGTCTTTTGGTGGATCTTCAAGAAGGTTCCAATCATACGACATTATTGCATGTTCCAACTCCTCCTACTTTGTGTGGGGGTACTCCCCGGTGCCGGTTTATGAGTGTCATGTTTGAACTTCCTTTTGAGAATCAGCTTCGCACGGACAGGACGGTGATCGAGCCGGGTTTAAATCGAACGTCGAACAAACTCCAACATCTGTTTGTAAGAACACGGTCAGTCTCCGAACGGCATTTCTTAATTTGGGGTTTTCCACATCGATCGCCTGTTTGAAAGCTTTTTGAACACATTCGGATAGGATATCAGTCGCTCTCCGTTTTCATTCATCGAGGAAGTTCCATGTGGTCCTAGAGTTCATTCGCCGTTATCATTCGTACCGAAGATGGCGTTAAAGTCCCCAACAACAACCTTATAGTAGCTCATGTCGGCGTTGGCAGCTCTTTCGAATAGCTTGTAGAATTTTTTCCTTTCTTCGTCTGTGGCTGCAGATGTTGGAGCATACCATTTATGATGGAGCTGGTCCCTTGGTCTTTGGTTTCCAAACGCAGCACAGCTATTCGCGGACTGATGACCTTACAAACGTCTACTAGGTGGAGCACTGTCGAGTTGACGAGAAATCCAACACCGTCGATATTCTTTCTGTCCACCCTTGCTCCGACGAGAAGCTGGTTGTGGTCGGTCCTTTCTATTTTCCGTTCTGCCTTTCGTTTGCTGCAGTGCGATGACGTCGTTTTGATGTTGCGGCTTCCGCAAAGCAGTGTCCGAAGATCCTGCTCAGATGCGATTGCACGATAGTTATAAGTGCAGATTAATAGGCAGTTTCCGTATCATGATGGTCAGGGATTTCCGGCAATCCGATTCCAATGACGTCCTGATAGCTTTGCTCAGAGATTAGATGGCCCCTCGCCGGAGGTGGATTCAACCGGCACCGTTGAAGACCATCTCTGGCGCGCGGAGAACTGGGGCGCGGGTCCAGTTGTTGGAGCCATGGCGGTAGTCTGGTTACTCACATGTTCCTGGTCAAGGATACATGTGCCCATACACGATAAGCCATCACTAAAGGGATTTTCACCCCATCACCGCGATGAGGTGGCACATGAAGAGGAGTTAGAGATTCCAAATGGAGAATTATTGCGGTGCGCAAGTATTCTTAATGAGAGAACGCATAACCTACGTGAATCGGATCAGATATGCCTAATTAGTATTGTCTAGTACTGCTCCTTTGCCCGCACAGAAAAGACTTTTCCGTGGGTATTCGTATCGTTGACGGAAGCAGTAGTGTCCACGTCGACTACACTTGCAGGAGAACCAAGGCAAAACATCCACTGCACGAAAACAAGGTTGTTCTGTATTGCGTGTAGGTTTTGAAAGGTTAGTTCAATGGTAATTGCCAAATGAGAGGGCCACAGTAGCAACTTCTACACTGCCCGATTTCACACCGGGGCCAACGTCATGAGCTAAAGCACCCGAAGCGGCACCATCTCTACCTCCTCTGCGACAGCGCAAGTCCTTGTGTTGCGGAAGTCAGCCTCGAAAAATCCAGGCACGGGGAAGACTGGGAAGTTCTATCCCAACTAGTATACACTCCAGGCTTGTTCGCTCACTACTGGCATTCATTTAAAGACCTGAAGCGGCACCTCCGAGATAGAGAGTTCGGAGGCCGGTGCCAACCGAAGATGGAGGTCTCACAGTTTTTCTTTCACTGCCTTCGGCATTCTAGCAGAGGGCAATCGAAGGGCTACCCACAAGATGGCGAAGACTTCCTTTAACAGGGTTATACCTTCGACTAGGGTTATGATTTGTTGCCTGTGTGGTCGTTGTGTTGCTTGTTACTGAAGCTAGTGTTGCAGGGCTTTTCGGTCAATCTACATTAATATCGTCAACACCGACATGTTTAACAAAAGAAAAGTAGCACAAAAACGAAGAAATAAGAAAGTTTAGCAAATTCCATTTTACGACACAGACTTTAATTTTGCGGCAATCCAAAATACTAGAAGCATGCGAAGAAAGGGTGAACGATTGGCGCGTGGAACGCCTCTAAGCCTTGTGGGCGGCTAAAAAACACTTCAAGCTTTTGTTGGAGCTCAATTGAGTAGTCTCCCAACGCTAGCAGGCGGCTCCGTTAACCCATTACTCGCTTTAGTTTTTTTTTTCAAGGGTTCATTCGGTAGGATGGGGATGAATTAATTTAAAGAACGTGGTGAAGTGATTACGAAACTGTTTGTACATCCTATCCTTCGTAATTATTCCGAGACCAGCCGGTCCGAGATCGCCCGAATCACTCGAGGGGACATGAAACCATGGAAGAGTCACCTCCATCTAATACCCAACATTACCGATTGGGTCATGTGGGTGGTGGTGTAGCCTTGCGTCGAAACGACCACAGGTTCGACTCTAGTCTTGGACCCCACCCCCGTAGTTGGAATGCAACCGATACCAAGGGGAGGACGACATCCAAGGATGTGACGACTCTAAATATGAGGAGCTGAAGATCCTAGATACTGGCTGATCTGACCCCATTTACGGGAACGCGATAGGAAGGATAAAGAAAGAAATGGAACTGGAATACGACCCTCTAAGATTACGTTATTGCTGTGCAAAGAATAAAGCCTGAATCATGTCCCTCGAAGTACACACGAAGGAGGGCTACTGCAACATCATATCAGTATACGCCGCAGACCGGTTTCCCCAAGCACAGCAGTGACGAGTTCTACCTGATGCTGAAGCAGGTAGCAGCAGAAAGGGGAGAGTAGGAACTGAAGAAGCTGTTTGAAACCAGAGTGAACCCATGTCTGGTTATCATGATAGAAGACAAATCCGTAGTGAAGGGAACGCGGAGTTCAATCCCCTGCGAGGGGCGCTGAAAAGGGCACAGGGAGAAAACTTCGCGTTCTGCTTGACAAGCCAAGGCCTTGAGCTGGGGTCGGATTCATCAACAACTTACATAACCTTACCAGAGAATTCACAGTTTCAAACTCAGATAACGCGGCTTATCGCTCACCATATCGCTTGATAGGCCGCGCTATCGGGGATTTTGGTTGTAATTTTCTCTGTTAAATTGCTGTAAGTCGTTGATAAATAAGGCACCTGGTCTTCGCATACGCGTTTTGAAGGCCGAAGGTTTGAGACTGACGGAGGCAGCAAAGATCAACAGGAAATAGAAGGTCTACTTCAAGGAAGTTCTTAACGAAGAAATCACCAGCTAGGAAGAACAGGAGGAACAGCCATCGGAGGGCCGATTCGATCATGGAAGTTGAAAGAAGCTATCCAGGACATAAAAAGAAAGTCATAAAGGCAGCGGACTGATAGCCATAAAAGAGGGATAGAAGGTGATTCAGACCATGAAGCAACGTAGCTGACGCAGTTCCTTGGAGTGGTGATGGTGGATAGTAAGACTCTCTATGACTGGAGAATTAGTACCCATTCTTGACGTGGAGTTGGTAGGCTTTCGTATTCTTAGTTGAAGGGAGAAGCTTTTGTATGCTTATTTGAAGAGAGAAGCTTTTGTAGGCTTAGCTGAAAAAAGAGGCTTTTGTATGCTCCAGGAAGGTAAGAGACAATTTCTTCCAGAACGTGTGGTCTTGTTTTCTGGCTTTGCTAGCCTGCATAAGGCTAGCAAAGCCAGAAAACATGATGAGGTTCTCCGTGCGGCGCAGGGAGTAGTAGGGGAAAGAGCTGTTCATAACATTTGATCACGTACGGAAGGAGCACGGCTTCTCGCGTCCTAGGGCCTGAAAGTGGCGGTGTAAACGCTGCAGCGCAGCGAGTTAGTTTGCTTGTATCTAACGAGGATTCACGTCTTATGTATAACAGGCAGAAACATTGCGACAAATCAAAAGCGTCCTAGGTCTATCAGTCGACAGGAGGGGGCTTCGCGACATTCGGGCCCATTCCTCAAGCAGTTTCGCCCTTCCTGTCAGCAAACCGCACGGTGTTTCCGTGTGACAATGGGTCATTCCTTCCACAGGTGCTTGGTCAAATCGCACCGAGTCAGCCAATTTTCTCATGCGATCGACCATCGCTTACCGGAACGTGCTTCTCCGCAACTGATATGCTGGCATCGACATCGAGAACGATGCTTCTGAGCCGTCTCAACTACGACATACTCCACCCTAGAAGAAGATTACAGGTGAGATCGGTGCCCACACCTTCACAGCTGCACCCACTTTTAAGGTCACCTTAATTTGTTAAGACTGTGAGCTGCCACGAGAACTCACGTTGTGTCAATTGCAAAACGACGAACACATCACTGTGGAGGCGCAATGAACACGGAGAAGTTGAGTGCAAGTAAGTACATTGTCGACTTCTATGAGGGTCGGAGATGTGTGCGAGATACATTGGATTTATCCCGCCGGTTTATTATCTGACTAGGCACAATTCCTGAGTCGACGAGAATTCATGATCGCCGTTTGGCACGACGTCCGCAGAGAAGGGTAGCAGGAAAATAAGCGAAAGCTCGGAAAAACGATAATACACTGATCGTGTAACGGAGGCCGGTATGGGATTTCCTAGGGATACAGGGCGCCTGGAGCGCAGTCGCCGGCTGCCGCCTGCACCCGATACCAGGTTCCTGGTTCGGATTTCCCGCCCAGGCCAGCCAAGCCTTCCATCCCTCCGGGGTCGGTAAATTGGCACCAGACTTGCCTGGGAAAGATAAAGCACTGACTTGTTCGTCGGCTGGCCACCGCAAGTCCTTGTATGGCCAAATACGCATTCATGTCGTCTCCACGATATCCCGTAGAAGTAGAATGCGTGGCGCATCCCAAAAGGGATTGGATAACGCCGTCCTTTATCCTTTATCCTACAGGGCACATTGCTGTATAAAGTCTGTGGCAAAGTTGCGAGGCACTCACACTCTCTTTCCCGCAATCTCACCGCCTGGCCTGTGAAGGGTAGTGGGAAGGAGCGCCGTTCACGGTCTGAGATGACGTCAAGTAGCCTGCCTAACAGGCGAAATTTTTGCTTCGCGCGCATAGGTGAGAGTATGGATCTAGAGAGTGACCCATAAATACTGCGACAAAATCGTAGTCACATAAAAACGGCTAGAATGGACCAGATGTGACACAAGTCGACCTGCACACGCATTAGGGATCACGACGGAGCAGCACTACAATACCGCTCATAACTAGTGTCGCATTTAGCATCGCCGGCGCTCGCGACTGTCGCACCGTCGGAATCCTTAAGAGCAGGAAATTTAGAAAAACGACATTCGGCCTGTCGAGTAGAGTTCAGATATATAACTGACTCCCGCCCTTCTCCAAGTTTGACCTAGTTGCAGTGCTTTCTTTCATCGCGTCCTTAATTCCAGTTCCTCTTTGGTTTACACAGTTTAAAGTTGTCTGGCTTCAAAATGAACTATATACTTGGAATCGTCATTCAAAAACCTCTTCAAGGTTGAAGTAATTTGATAGATATTCTTGACGAGTAACTCCGTCCATCTAAATACTGCGTACTGCGGCAGGCTCTCGCCCTCTCCCGAGATAATTACACCCACAGGATACACGTTGTTAATCACCCGCCTGCTCTACCCACAAAGTTCGAATGACTTCACCTTTCTTAACATTTCTTAACAAATCTAGATTCAGTGTTTTGTTGCGACCTCATCGATATTAAGGACTGCTTAATTTGATACTTTCTGCCATTACATGCAGAAAACGATTTCTTCGACTTTAATTATCTATTTTCCCGTCACCAAGCTCTCCTAATAAGTTTATTTCCCTGATGCTTTAGGGGCGGTAGAATTACTTGACTGCAGTAAAGAAGGAGGTCCCGAAACTCGAACGGGTGTCCTAATTTCAACCCTCAAACTCACCCGTTTTATCTGCTGCACAGGATTTTTTTCTAAATCTAGGAGTTTCCGGTGCTGTTTTCAGAAACTACATCGCACAGCGCTCCTTAGTCAGGTCGCCGACCTCCTGCCCTAGCATCTAGGTGTGAAAGCCAGCGGTACCGCATTATCTGGGTTCAGCAATAAGGCAGGCAATACTGAATCCTCCCCCGCCAGTGCTCCTGACTATAGCTTTTTTTCTCGAAACTATTCCGGTTTCATTCGCTTTTTACTATCCTACTATATATAATAGAGGAGCGTTTTTTGGTCTAATGGTGAGTCTGGTCCTGCTATATATAATAGAGTGGGTTTTTAGGTCTGATGGTAAGTCTCGGAAACTTCGTAAACTTTGCGGGTTTGATGGTTTAATCACCCAAGTTTGATGTCCAAACCCGATTTCTCTCTACGAAGGAGAGCGCCGGGAGGTGAGCAATCGTCGCTGCGAAAGAGGACACGTGAGGCATTGCGAAAGAGATCGGCACCGCGGCACTGCCCGCGCACGAGATGCGTGGCTACTGCCTCGAAATGGCCCCATTAAAGGCTCCTGTCCTCGCTACCTTTTCAGTTAGTGGACGTGCAGTATCCTGCCGTGCTGCTGCAGTTATATTACCGCGCGGTACGGCTCTGCAGCCTGTGTGCTCCGGCAGAGGTCACAGCCCATTCCTGTTGGTGCTACCTGCGCTGTGTTCGGGCATAACCTTTTGATGTGTATGACGCTTGCGCCTTCACGTTTCTGGGAACACCTCCTGCTGCGTTCATCAATACTGCCGCTGTTCGTTAATGTTTATACCACCGTCTAGTAGGTAAGATTGTCTCATTCGAAGTTCGTTGAGGGGTTGAGTTGAGCGCATCAGTTTCTCCCGTTCACCCATGCTTCCTACTTATCGCTTGGATACTACTTTTAATCGACTGCTAGCAGAAATTGAAAACAAATACAACAGTGAGGAATACAAGTGGTTCATGTAAGTGGCATTTACACTATCAATCAAATAAAAGCTGCGGTGAACTTTTGGAGTGCATGGAGCGATCTCACCTTTTACTGCGCTACATGCTTGCTTCTTAGCTGTGGGCTGTGTTTACTGAAACGACGAATTTTCCAGTTTCATGTCCAATTGGACACTTTCTAAATCAAAGTGAACACTCTTCTAAACTAGCCTACGACTTTTGAAATCAATTCGAACTCTCCCAAGTCGAAATAACCTTCAGCCAGGTTTAAATATAATTAGTAAGATGTCTAACATAATGTTTTGTTCAAGGAAAGTTTGGTATTTAACATTCTTCAAAACTTCTTAGTTCCTCAATATGTGTAATAAATCTATGAAACTTTTGTGGTACAAATAATAAATCAAAATTTGTCTTAAACCACAGTTATGAAGCAAGCATATAGCGCATTAAAAGATCAGACCACGCCATGCACTCCCAAAGTTCACCGCAGCTTTTATTTGATTGATAGTGTAACTGCCACTTACATAAACCACCAGAGTGGGTATATGTGTGTTCCTTACAGTTGTATTTGTTGTTCAACTTTTGCTATCTAATGAATAAAAATCGCAACGTCTTGGAAGAGTGTCCAATTTCAAGTGAGCAGTTCTGGCGTAGCAAATTAATTGTATACTTATTACCCTGATAACAGAACCTAGCAGCGTGCAAGTGAATCAATATTTGTTGGAGCCGTGCATTATTCGTGATATCATTTGTAGTAATTCTACACAAGTATCGCAACAATTCTTTATGCTGTTGTGAGTCAGAGCGGAGGCAATTGTTGTGAGATTTAGCAGTGTCAAATATTAAGATCAGATCAAGATCAACTTCATGGCCGAAGCATATGCAACTGATTATGGATACATATAGATAGAGTTCTATAGCTCACGCGAATCACGAACACACGTACCACACATATTAGGTTTTAACGAATTAAATGGCACTGGCTCGCGCCACTTTTTGGAGCGTCTTTACGCGTTTGATCAAGAACAAACCGTAACATGTGGCATACCATTTAGAAGCGCAAACTTTGCTCTACCTGAGTACCAAATTTTCTATGTAAAAGTGAGAAAACTTTAGAGTTTTATTGACTTTTTTGCAGATGGACAAAAGGGTAATCCGAGGCATTTACTTGTACGAATTCAAGCTGGGCATTACAGCTAAAGAGGCGGACGAGAAGATCAACGCCGCATTCGGTCAAGGATGTTCCACAATTCGGACGACGTATCGTTGGTATCAGAAGTTCCGGAATGGAGATGAGAGCTTGGAAGAACATGAAGGTCGTGGGAGGCATAGTGATGTTGATGAGGACAAGCTGAGAGATGTGGTAGAGGAGGATCCACACAAAGGTACCAGGGAGATAGCGAAGGTTCTTGGGGTCAGTCACAACACAGCTGCCCGGCATCTGAAGGAGATTGGAAAGACCAAAAAGCTGGAAAGATGGGTGCCTCACGAGCTGTCTGAGGAGCAAAGAAACCGACGATATGAGATCTCGCCCGCACTGCTTCTACGGAACGAAACGGACCCATTCCTTATCGCATCGTAACCTGTGACGAGAAATGGATAATGTACGACAACAGGCGACGATCGGCACAGTGGGTGGACAGCGATGAGAGCCCCAAGGTTTTTGCGAAGCCGGAATTGCACCGAAAGAAAGTAATGGTGACAGTATGGTGGTGTTCGCTGGGAATTATTCACCACAGCTTCCTTCCTCCCGGTGAATCCATCACGGCAGAGAAGTACTGCATTGAAATTGAAGAAATGATGAAAACGTTGAAGGATATCCGGTCGGCCTTGGTAAACCGAAAGCGAGTTCTCCTTCTGCACGACAATGCTCGCCCCCATGTAGCACGAATGACGTGCTACATTGAATGAGCTGAGCATTGAAACTCTACCACATCCTCCGTTTTCTCCCGACCTCTCCCCAACAGACTACCATTTCTTCAAGCATCTTGGCGACTTCTTGGTAGGGAAAATATTCAAATACCAACAGGATGCCGAAAGTGCCTTCGAAGATTTCGTCAATTCGAGAACTTCTGATTTTTATGCTTCTGGGATAAAAAATTGTGTCACGTTGGCAAAAATGTGTGGAATCAGAAGGTTTTTATTTCGATTAATAAACTTGCCTACAAGCCGAGATATTAACTGTTTAAATTTACAGAGGTTCAGTGCCATTTATTTCGTTACAACCTAATAATTACTCTTTTCACATAGGGGCATTTAGTCTTCATCCTAATTTAATTTAACCATATTTCCGTAGAGGTTAGTTGGTAAAACTTCTTTCAGACAGTATCTCCACTGTTCCGATGCTTCGTTCATATCTGCAAACACTTCTACTATAACTGCGCTCCGAACTTAAGTTTTGAAACATTTCGTAGTTAATGCTTATGGGGAGACGTGTTTCTGCGGTCGTAGTAAGTGATACTAACGCTCTATTTCTTGCTGACAGTGATCCTCATACGGCAAATCCCTCATTTACTTCCTTCTATGAAGCCAGAAATCTATTTCTTTTCGGACGCGTTAGCGCTAAATCCTCTGCTGATACCTTTTCACCCATATACAATGTTCATAGTTAAGGTCTCGCTCATGTTAAGCAAAATTTCCATCACCCGGTGTTAAAGACCATTTCTCATCCTTCTCTCCTTCGCCTTGCTATAATCATATCTATCACCTGATCCGTTTTTAACGTCTCTTCCGTTGTTTCGCTCCATCTACAACCCTAGACCCATGCCGCCATCGAGCCTTAAGTGCGAACTGTGAGTTCCACCCCCGCTGTTACATTTCTGCTTCTTATCCTGCTTTCTGCCACAACTCCTACTTCTGCTTACCTCCTTCCACGTCCACCTTCAGTTTTGCTCCTCCACAAACCCTCACCCTACACATCCTCTCACGCTCAACCATCCACACCGACATCGGTGCCCACCCTTTCCATTATATTTGCCTCGTGTTGCCCACGGCGGAGCCGGCGACCGACGCTGGTATGAGTATATATTGGGGCTACTCGCAGTTTACATCGAACAAGGGAAGGTGCCGTAGTGGTACTGGGTTGATTAATAACTTCTTCAAGTTAGCTCATTATTTTGTGGAGAGTATAGCGACAAGCGCTATTTCAGCACAAACTATGATCAACCGACAAACCGGCACATCATTTGATATCAATCTCCAGTTACTGTTATCTTCTAGATGGTTGTTCGTTTGTCTATTTGGAAAGAAAGTAAAGATTGATTGCCCAAGAGCGTTCGTCAGCAACGGTCGTCCCTTCCAACTACCGCAGACAGATATCAATAGTGGTGCATCGGCCGATTCCAAGCACTTCGAGAAGGCGAGTTACTCTCACAGTTGTCTTAGTCGAGTCTTAGCTCGTCCACGTTGTGTTGTCCACAACGTTGGAGCACCAGATCGACAGAAGATCGCAGGAACCCACAAGGAGGATCAAAAACCTGACCGGAAGAAGTGTCAACATCGCATCCTGTGATGGCAGAACTTAAAGGGAAACAGGCGTGGCTAACGCGACATGGAGTACAACTCGAAACATATCTTCACTGAGTCAAGGAAATAGTCGAGACCTCAATGAATCAAAACTGGAATGAAAGACAAATGAAACTGCTACAAGCGCAACTCGAGATTCAGTCAAGGCAGCTCGGACTAGAAAAAGCCGTCGACAAATACACTGAGGCCGTAGACTCGGCAACCTTGAAGACGACAGCAGGGAAACGATCTAGGCCAACTCTTCCATAGCATTTTGGAAAAAGCGCAAGAAATGTCAATCGAACTTATTAAAAAGCTACAGTAAATTCAATCTGAAAGTTCAATCGAAAATTCTGAATCCACACGACCAATGCTGGCACCGCTTACGATTCCGACTTTCTCTGGTCATGCATGGAAGTGGGATCAATTTTGGGAAATTTTCACCACTGCAGTTCACAACAGGAACTTCAGGAAAATTGAGAAACTAAATTACCTACTCCAGTCTCTTGATGGTGCAGCAAAAGAGATTTCGGCTGATCTTCAAGTGACGAACGAAACAAAAACGACATTGCTATAGGTCTTCCCCCACGGAAGTTCGGCAATCAAGAGCTGATCGTAGGGCAACTACTCAAAAGTCTACAGGAACTACAACCTCGTAGCTGCAAACTACCGGATCAGCAACGCACCTTGGATAAAATTTTCACCCTCATATCTCAGCTAAGACAGAAGGGGGAAGTAATTGACACTCAATATATGCGACGCATCATTCTAGGAAAGTTCTCGGACAAAATCCAACGAGCAATGCCCAAACGCAGAAAGGCTGTTGAAGAAGAGTGGACAACACAAAGGCTCCTTCAAGATCTCAGAGATTACTCTGAAACTGAGGATGAAATCAAACAACTGAAGGTTTGGTAGAAGGTCATCCACAAAAAGATCTCAATACAAAGCCTTCGGACAAAACCACCAAGGACAGGAAAAAACGGCAACAAGATTATACCCCTGTTTTTACTGTCAAAAATCTGATCACTCATCTGTGACATGCAAGGAATATTCTACATACGAACAGCGTATCGACGTAATTCGTAAGCAGAATCTTTGCAAGAACTGTGGCGCTAGCACACATCACACTAGAGATTGCAGCCGAGGGGAATGTAAGCATTGCAATAAGAAAGGTCATCATAGGGTCTATTTGACATCATAGGGTCTGTTTTAAGGTCTATTTGCAAGAAAGCTCCTATACAAGCACAGACGCAGCCAAACCAAACGCACACGAATACGTCTACGCAAAGACGACCGTCCACGAGAGAGACAATCACACAGAGTTTCTCAACAGTCGTCACCAATGACTCTCCGGCAATGTGCAAAATTGGAAACGACATCGTCCTGCGAAAGTCTATGAGAAGTCGACCACCGGGAGGACATGTAGAGCTACTCTAGGAGAGGCAAGGATATGGAACAACCGCTCACAAGAATTCAAAGATGTTCAAATCATTCTTGATACTGGTGCCAACCAGTCATTCATAAACACAGATTACGCTCGACACTCGGAACTGAAAGTAGCGAGATCAAACACCAATACATACCTTCGGCGAGAATTCGGGGACCGAGAATATAAGCAAACTCTGTACGGTTGAACTCGAAGATCGATAAGGAACTAAGCATCAATTCAATGTGGCAGAGATCGAATTCATCGTAGGAAACATTCAACGCAACCACTTAGACGAAGAGGACGGTCAGCATCTCTCGGAACATGGAATGCGATTGTTCATATCACCTCACAAACGATAACTGGAACCAAAACTCCGCTAGGATGTGGAGATCTATTTACACTTCGACGGCAAGAGTCTAGGAGAGCAAAGGAACCTCCCGTCAGGACTCAATCTAGTTCATTCGAAAATGGGATATCTGGTAACAGGAAGAGACTTGAAAGCAATTGATCAAAACCACAAACACCTTCACGCAGTGAAAACACAAGCTCAACAGGACGAGGAACAACGTCTCCGCTTGGACAACGACTGGTCACTCGACACATCGGGAACTGAGGAGTACACAGGAGGCAACTCGCTGCCGGTGAATGGTTTCAATGCCACACCGTTTTCTTCGAATTCTCATGTCCGCAGGAGAAGTCGGAACTTCCGGCAACAATTCAGCTGTCGCTTCAGGAACAAGTGTTTGCGGACGGTCATTCTCGACAAGAAGTCTCGGCCCCGTTTTTCAAAGCGATTCCGCCGTATCGCCTGTATCCTTCGCTCCACCACCTTCCGAATTCGCGCCACTACCAACAGTGCAGGACCAGCACGTACATCAGCAGCAGCACCAATAGTTCGCGCCGCCGCCAGCGACGACGCAGTCGATCTCGCGGTTTCCGCAGGCTAACGTGCCTCCTACAAGCTTCTCTCCATCTCGACCGCCGTATGATAACATTACCCTTAAGCCCCCACAGCAGTTCGCTCCTCCGCAGCAACATGCTCCACCCAAGCAGATGCCACCGCTTCTCTCCACTACCTCAGCAGAACTTCGAAGCACCACCACAGCAATTCGCTCCACCTCCACAAGCTCCCACTCAGCTTCAGCCGCCGACGCCAAGTCGTCCGTTTCGTCGACTCCGATTCCACAGCCGTAGCAACAGTTTGGTGCCTCTCCTCCACAAAACGGTATCCAGTTCGTCACAGAGTTCGTCCCACCGCAGTTTCCCCCTGCTCAGTTTGCTCCGTCGCATCAGTGCTTATGTTACCATACGGAAAATAGTTACAAGGGTATTTTGATCTTAACTTTGGAGGACGGTTACAACAACAATAGCATCAACAGCAACATCCAACCGACAACAGCCCTTATACACCAAGTCGTTGTATTCCGCCGGGAAGACCTTCGACACGCCGTCATTCCCTCACCTCTCCGTTATACACCAAGTCGTTACACTCCGCCGGGAAGATTTTCGACACACCGTCATTCCCCCACCTCTCCGCCACACCATCGAATCCTTCTGCAAAGACCATCACCACACCATACTCCGAGCATCGACTACCGTCATTCCTTCACCTCTCTGTCACACCGTCAATTCCTTATGCAAAGGACATCACCACACCATACTCAACACATCCCCACTCGTCGCCGAAACCTTGTCAAAAGAACATCGCCACTCTTCGCCGAATCCTCGCCACCAGAACATCGCCATTCGTCGCCGACTCCTCACACCGGAACACGGAACAGACATCGTTTTCGAAGTAGGAGGACGAAAATACGGCAGTTTTTACAACCCGGGGAGTATTGCGACAAGCGCTATTTCAGCACAAGCTATGATCAACTGACAAACTGGCAATCATTTAATATCAATCTCCAGTTACTGTTATCTTCTAGATGATACGTTGTTGTTCGTTTGTTCATTTGGAAAGAAAGTAAAGATTAATTGCCCAAGAGCGTTCGTAAGCAACGGTCGTCCCTTTCAACTACCGCGTGGCAGACTGACATCGATGGAGAGGTCATCACATAAGCGCCTCGCAACACTGAATAAACACTAATTGAATAGGAGACCCCAGTGTATTCCAGAAGATATTTTGCACATTTGGCCTATGTGGTGATTAGCGGTGGCCAATCGGTGAAGAATTTAGTGTTTCCACTCTTCCAGACATCTGGTACCAACGCACATACCCCGGAGTGCTGGTGGGCTTGGTGGCTTGGGCGGAAAATCCCTACCTCCGACCAGGAATGGGGTCGAAAGCGAACAAAGGTTGCGCTTTCTGCAATTACGCTACCACGCACTTGTTGTGAGAATAGGTGTTGCTGATATGTTTCTTGTCAAATTATTTCCATTATACTTTGCAATTGGATGAGTTGCAATTGGAATCTAGATCCAATGCTTTATATATATATATATATATATATATATATATATATATATATATATACATATCCTGCCAAGATTGCCGCTTTGCTTCACCTTGTTAAGAAAAGAAAACCCGCTTCATTATGTGCTGACACTTATTTACTTTATTTCATTGCAAGGTTCACAATTTCACATATGAGGAAGGATTTCGCGTGAAACTAGACTAGGGAACATTTTTTTTAAACAAAACCGAATCGGCTATGTGAATGAAAAATGCTAATTTAAAGATAAGCATATATCCCCTATAATGCTCAGCGTGACTCCACGATGTTAGTGCAAAATGCGATGTTCCGCACATCCTACATCTAGATAATATCGCGGACTCGTGTCGAATAGGGATTTATTAGGTTGCAAAAAGACTTTTCAAAGATTTATTACTTTACAACTACGAAGCGAAACCAATTGAGATAATCTCCATTTTGTTCCACTTTATTTTTCCAAAGACTGGGAAATTTTTAATTCCTCTCGCATAAAAGAATGCAGTTCTGGAGTCGAACCACTGCTGAATGCAGTTTTTAAGATCTTTATCCGTTTCAAAATATTTCTCTCCAATCTCTTGCTTGAGAGCAAGAGATTGGAGAGAAATATTGGTCGGCTGTCTGACGTGCTGTAGACTTTAATGAATTCATGAAGAATGCCGTACCGAAAATGGCCATGAGGTAGATCTGGCATTGAGTCCGGGAGATAGAATAGATAACGAAGTACAAGAAGGGTCTTGTGTCGGCGTGCGAACGGTAGACAAGTGTAAAAGGATTTGAAGAACGGTAAATAACTTTTCGAAGTGTGAAGAGACGTTTTTCCAATATATATATATATATATATATATATATATATATATATACCAGACGTTCGGCGGCCTAGCGGCTGCCTACGACTGGTTAGGGGCTTCGCCCCCAAACCCCGGGAATAGGACGCCATATCCGCTACGGATTTCCTATTCTTCCCTAGGCCTTCTGACCTTTATGTTAATCCAGATGGATCGATTGGTCGACTCCAGATTCGTGTTCAGCGACCTTGATTACCCCCGGGGCTGAGGTTTCGTGCTGCCCGAAAGACACCCACAAAAAATCGATAATATCGATCGATATCGATTGCCTCCAAACCCCTCCCGTCGATGGTCATCTAAATGCCCAGGCATGGTTGCCGACGTATTCGGCACGTCTGCGGCTCACCATACACGGTTGCCGCCGTGTTCGGCACGTCTACTGCTCGCCAGGCACGGTTGCCTACGTGTTCGGCACGTCTACGGCTCGCCAGGCACGGCTGCCGACGTGTTCGGCTGCCGCGCCCCAACTCAGGTGTTACGGACGGACAGTGTGACACACGCACACACGCACACACACACGCTTGCTGCTTTATATGTAGTAGTAGTAGTAGTAGTAGTATATATATATATATATATATATATATAATAGGTTGGAAAAAAAGTCTTTTCATTTTTTTCAAAGATTTATTACTTCACAACTACAAAGTCAAATCAACTGAGATAAACTCTATTTTGTCCCACTACACTTCTCCAAAGACTGGGTAATTTTCCAATTCCTCTCGCTTAAAAGACTGCAGTTCTGGAGTCGAACCATTGATGAATCCAATTTTTGAGGTCTTCATCAGTTCCAAAATATTTCTCTCCAATTTCTTGCTTGAAAGCACGGAAGAGATGGTAGTCGGCACGAACGAGGTTAGGGCTATACGGTAGATGTGACATTACCTCCCAGCCTAGCTCCCTTATTACTTCTCTTGTGAGTCTTGCAACATGTAGTTTTGCATCGTCATGCAGGATCATCACCTTCGACTTCTCCAGCCTGTTTTCTTAGAGAGTTGCGACGACTTTGTGGAGTTGGCCGCAGTATGTGACAGCAGTAAGTGTCTCTCCACTTCTGAGAGTTTGCCGATAAATCACTTCTCTGATATCCCACCAAACACTCAAGAAAATCTTCCTTTCGTGAACATTGGGCTTGAGATCAGACTTAGGGCTCTCTCCCTTTTGTACCCATTGCCTTTTCCTCGGAAGTTGGCACACAGAATTCAGGGCTCTTCGCCTGTCACAATCCGCGGAAGAAACGATTTTCTTCCTTATCTGGACAGAAGAGAAGCAGCGATGGAGAGCTGTCGACCTTTCTGAGTGTCTGACAGGGCATGTGGAATCCAAGCTCCAAATTTCCATGAAAGCCAAGATTCTTCAGATGGATTCCTACTATCCTATGAGACACTTCGAGCTTCTCTGCCAGCTGACGTGTCGTCTGCCAACTATCGGTACGAAGAAGATGGTGTAGTTCACTGTCGTCCAATCCAGTTGGCCTTCCTGACCATGCTTTGCCCTCAGTGAATAATCTCCTTTTAAAGACTTTCCGAACCACTCATAACAGGCGCGATGAGTAGTAGATCCCAAGCCATATATATGGTTAATTTGGTCTGCTGCCTGACGTGCTGTGGATTCTTTAATGAATTCATGAAGAATGCCGTGCTGAAAACGGCCATGAGGTAGATCTGGCATTGAGTTCGGAAGATTGGGTGGATAACGAATTACAAGAAGAGTCTTAACCTGTGTCCGCGTGCGAACGGTAGACAAGTGTGATAGGATTACGAAATCAGCAATCAACATTGGCTAGTGCGTTTACAAGGGAAGGGTAAAAAAAATTTCGAAGTGTGAAGAGACTTTTTTCCAACCTAATATATATATATATATATATATATATATATATATATATATATATGTATATATATCCCATCGAAGGTGTACAACTAGACACATTAATGATGACGAGCAATTAGCTACTGCAGTCTCAGCAGCTCAGAGAATATAGGTCACCGCCATCTCCTAGGGTGTCGCTAGACGGCGGCAGGTCAGCCTTGAAACTTTACTGGAGAACCGACCACTGAAATAAGTTGTAAATATACACAGATCTCTTATTGTTGACAGGGGTGCAGAGATATCTTCCAGAAAGTTGATCACGATGATTCGCCGTGATATGAGTGTACGCCTTCCTAACTATGGGATCATCATGGGTAGATCTGAAGCGGCACTATTGAACTTTCGCAACCCTTAGCCCCTTGGTCGAGGTCGAGAAGTGGTAGAAAAAAAATTAATCCAAACTTTCCCTAAGGGGTTATCTTGGGCGCTGTTCACGAATATGATATTCATTTTTTACAATTTCGGCCGATTATGGTAGTTTAGCATGTGTGAACGTGGTCGCGTAGCAAACTTTGAGGGCCCATTGCTCCTTGGGTTCAAGGACTTGCAAAAATGGTACGTCCGTTCCTACTATTTGAAGGGTGGAGATTCTTACGGTGGTATTCGCTTTCGCAGTTCAGACACACGCCTGAGAGACTTCCCTGGTAAGCAGTCTTTACTATCGATGAGGCCGCAATATAATTAATTGATCAAGATTTGTTAAGGAATATTAAGAAAGGTGAAGCCATTCGCAACTTGTGGGTAATGCAGGTGGGTGATCAGATAATTGTATCCTGTGGGAGTATTTATCTCTGGAGAGGGCAAGAGCCTGCTGCAGTACGCAGCGTTTAGGTGGACGGAGTTACTCGTCAAGAATATTTATTAAACTACTCCAACTTTGAAAACGTCTTTGAATGAGGATTCCGAATATATGATTCATTTTGAAGCCAGACAACTTTAAACTGTGTAAACCAAAGAGGAACTGAAATTAAAGACGCGATGAAGGAAAACACTGCAACTAGGTCAAATTTGAAGAAGACCGAAGGTTAGTTATCCATCTGAACTCTACTCGGCAGGCCGAATCCAGGGGTTTGATCGGTTTTCTAAATTTCCTGCTCCTAAAGATTCCGACGCTGCGACGCTAAATCTGACACTAGTTATGAGCGGTATTCGTGTTTACGAAGGCCCACACATGGCCTAACCTGATGGTGAGTAGCTTTGTACATCGCGTCGCAGCAGCTCTTGCGAATTTTTTTCGTTTGTTTCGACTTCTTTCTTTTTTCCACTGATTGGTTTTTTCTGTAAGAAGGTTAATATCCTATCCTACACATATAAAAATATAAAGGACTAAGCGGTTGTGTCTGCCCTTCCGTCTGTCCGTCCGTTTGTCCGTCCGTCTGTCCGTTGAAATAATCTCACACTTTTCCTTCTGAAGATATGAAGTTGGGCTGAGTTTGAGAAAGATGTCGTGATATTGGTGTGTCTATCTGACGAAGGGATCAACTGGTTTTAACTCTTTTTTACATGGAAACCAGAGTGTGTGGCAAGACATGTGTAGAAAATCGCGCAAAACGAGGAGTAACTGCAGTGTGCAGCCAATATTCCTATGCCGCCGGTTTTCTTACAGTGAGAGCGAGTTTTAGATACCCTATTGCTTTCCTTCCAAGACTGATTGAGCTATGAGGAATTTTGCATCAGGGAAACGGTGGCTGGATACCCAGTTCATGCGATGTGCGCCAGCTATGCTAGTACGCGTTTTTTTTTTTGTTGTTGCTACTCTCCGCTGAGCACAAATGCGTCCTCGGCTCATTCACAGTGCAGTAGCTTTGAAAACTAGCCACTGTTTAATGGTGCGCAAAGCACGCGGGTACTAGCGAATTTGTACTATTCCACTGCTGCGTTGACCATGGACTGTAAGCTGACGTCGTTTTTAAGTTCAAACGATGCTCCCTCTGGAGAAGGCCTTGGAGAGTCCTACACGCCACCCTGATACGCAATGTTTAGCTGGAAACCTTCAGAAATTTGGCGACTGGAGAGGAAGTGTGCTGCGCACTTTACCAACGTCTCCTAAACATTTCGTCTCATTTTATAACAATACTTATGGGCCACACTTCACCCGGAGCCAAGATCTTCTCTATGTCGTCGTATCACCGCCCTGTTGTCTCTCTAGCTCATAGTTCTTCATTCCTCTTGTTGAACTCCTTTCAACGATATATCACATCATCGTGCAAGGCGTATGCTAGGCACATGATCACAAAATGAAATGAATGTCGGTTGGGTTGTTTGAATGACACTCGCATATTAGGGCTGTATGAAGTATTGACAATGTTGGCGATTAACAATGTTGAATTCACTATAATGAGTAGTAACAACGAAAGAATCTTGAGCTTATAATTAGCATTAGTCGCCATCTGTAGTCAAGGCCTTCCTTACTGATCAGAAAGAACATGGATCCCAAACTGAAATAGAAGAGAAGAGAAGCGTTCGAGCGACTTAGTCGCTTACTGCGTCTTGTTTGAGTAACTCTCTACTGCTATCAAAGGGAATCAACCGAAAAAATCGACAACGTTGTTAGTGCATTCAACTGTTCACACCTTTATAAGCTTGCACAATAGAAGAAAACGGAGCGGTTCTAGGTCATTCACCTCGTGACCATGTATGCGTATCCTATCCCATCCACAAGGTTCTATTTACGGCAGCCAGGTCCAAGCCCGAGAGAATGTTGCACTCCATATTCAATCGGACGCTACTCTAACCAGCGCAGGTCTCTGGTCGAAATTGTGTTCCCGTACTTCTAAAGCAGAGCAGCTTCCGTCCATATACACCATTTCCACTGGTCCCACTTACTGTTGTATAGTCTCATTTAAGGCACCAGACCCACTCTGTTGGCGCTGTTGGCAGTCGACACCCACCAATTGCTGCGTTTTCGCTTGCTTAGTGCACATCATCGGAATTCTCTCTCCGTGCTCTCCATCTAGCCTTCACTGAAGGTGAACTACTTTGACAGAGAAAACACTAGATTGATTAAAAGCTGAAGTGCTAGTAGATACTTAGGTAGTTCGGCGTAGGACTGCGGCTTATTTCGGAAATTTTGGTTTGGCTATCTTAGGCTGTTTAAGGGGACGTTCGGAGCAGCATCGCGACTCGATGCGACGTAAAGATAATGTCCCATATCGATCAAGCACGATGCTGACAACTGCGTGCGATAAGGTGTTCGCTGCAGAACAGATATGAACACCTCGCGACAGGGCGATGCGACCTCGCTTGATCGATATGTGACATATTATTACGTCTCGACGCCGCGATGCTGCTCTGAACGCCTCCTGTAATATTACGGTCAATGATCGCTCACAGCCAGCTGATCCTTCACTTCACTAACCGATTGCATTTCAGTGCATGTAACCTGTACTTCCGAAAAAACAAACGTCCAAGGCCGCTGTCACTGTGCAGAGACACTATCTCGAAGCGAAATAGGAAATCCATCGCCGATCGTCAAGTGACTAATTGAAGTGAATTCTTCAGTTTGCCCGAAGTGTTTAACGTAGATAACGAGACATATGATCGCAGTTGTATTCATAGTGTATTTCGGCTTTCTTAATTTTACTTTTTCAGCCTTTGTTTTGCAATAAAGCATTTAGTTACTCTTGTGAACACGCAACAGGGCTTTAGCTTGGAGCAATGACATTTTTTCTAATCAGTGAAAAAACTGAATGAAATTCGGATGTGGGCCCGTGTGAGTATGACGAATGCTTCGGCTGGGTTATGTTTGTGGCTGTGATTACAGACTGTGCAAGAGACTCGAATGTTGGCCAGTTTGACACAGGTGCGTTAGATGGGCCACATCCTGTAGATGCATGTACGCATAGGGATCCTCATCCTGCAGGGCTGCATGAAAATATGTCAACGGATAGTATTTGGAGAGTTTTTTATTCCGGCAACTTAATGCCTAACCGAATCTGTTGAGTTTGATTTTCCAAAGACCACATAGAGCTACATAAATATTTGCAAAGATTGTTCGCATCGCAACTGTTCTCTTTCGAAGAGACTGCCCTCAATCAACAGCGACCATTTCAATGAATTGCTAGCCAGAACATCAAGTGGTAGTTGTTAATGCTTATGACTATTTTAGCCAACAGCTGCTCCGACACGCCTAGCGGCGTGCCTCGCACTAGCGCGCTTTGCGCGACTTTGCAGCATCGCTGACCCACGGAATGCAGCTTTTGTAAAACTTAAAATTCGCAGATATCTGGAATCTGCTGCGCACTTTATTTGCATCAAGCCGTTCACCACTTCCGTACGTTCATCGTAGACATTCTCTCCGAACCCTCCAGTACCGTCATTGGATTGTGCTGCGCAACACTTCTGTCCCTCGGGTTCTCCTCTGCAACCATTCTCATCCTCAACAGCTTGCGTTTCCGGATATCGTTGACATGTCTTCCGAATCCAGATTCCCCCTCACTCGCTTCTTCTTACTGGATCTAATTGCTGGTCCGTCTTTACTGATCTTCCCACCTCCCTCTTAAGTCCCCTACCAACCTTCCCTTGGTCTCAACACCTGGCCCATTGCTTTGTTTCCACTATTTACCCCTACTGGTCTTTTCTTGCTGTTTTCCTCGTCCTCTCCCTCCTAGAGGGTGTTTCTTTCCTTCCTGGTCGCGTTCCTGGTCCACCGTCTAGTTTTCCCTTACTGCCCTTTTCTACCATCCCTTATTGGTCCTCCCATGATCACGGCAGACGTCGGTGACACGTATTCGGAATCAGGACGCTTGTTGTGCAACGTAGGAGACCCATCTTCTGGATCCAGTAGCTCAGAAGACTCGTCTTCCGAATCGAGAAGCTCGGAAGCGCGTGCAGTTGCCGCTGAAGAGGCTTGGCAGAGATGAGATGAGATGGCAGATTCCTTCTTTTCCGTATGAAATCCCTTACGGCTCCACCATTCTTGCTGGGTCACACCTCTGGGTCCCTACTTCCTGGTCGCTCCATCGCTCCCCCCCCCCCCCTCTCGTAGTTCTCCTTTCCTTTCTACCCCAACTAAGTTAGTTGTCCTTCCACGCTTATGGCACGAGAACGGCGAGCAAACGAGCATTGCGCGACATCGGTGTCACATCTTCTAAATCCGATCTTTGTTACTGGCTCCTTCGTGATGAATCTCCTTGCTTCTCCTCCTTACTGCTACCCCTTATGGCTTCCACTATCGTTGGCGCCACCTCCTAACTGCCCTATTGACCCGCCCATCCGAATTCCTTCTCCAGATTGCTTCTTCCTCGTCGCTGCCCTCGAACCCTCGAAGTCCCCCTTCTACTCTTCCCCCTTTAGTAGTATTTCAATATGCTTGGCACGAAGTTGGCGGCACGGCTTCTGAATGTGGACGCTAAGAAACGGGCGCAGGTTCTGCTGTGTTAAGCAGTAAAAGGCTGCGCTTCCCCTGCTGCTGTACATGGTGTCGCTAGTGCATCTCTTCGTCCCAGGAATAGAAAACTCACTGTTTGAATGTCCCGGTTCGCTGTAAGAACCTACCTTTAGATGAGCCAAGAGGCAGTTACTGCCCCTGGGAATCAAGCGTTGTGGTTTGGGAGTCTTGGCCTAAATTTGGCAGTCTTGCAGATTTCGTCACCCAAGAGGCTCGCTCGCACGCCTTACCTTGGCTCTGTGAAGCTTCTTCTTGTACATCTCCAGGTGCCGCCTACCTTGCGAAAATCGAAGTCTCGTCCATTCTCTACTCGGATACTTATTTGTCCTTGTCTCTGTTTCTCAGTTAGTTAGTTCCTACCTCTGTTTGAATTGTACGTTACAGATAAAAAGGTTACTTCACAGGAGTCTGCTCATAAACAAAAATGTTGAAACCATCATACCAAACGCCTCTCAGAAAGCAACTCTGCAGCAGCATTGACTTTGAATATCAAATTTTGCCAGCGCTCTAGATGATTAGGCGTAGGTTAGATTACTCAAACGTCATCGACCGCTAGCTCAATTATATGGTAGATAGATAGATTAGATAGATAGATAGATAGATAGATAGATAGATAGATAGATAGTTAGATAGATAGATAGATAGATAGATAGATAGATAGTTAGATAGATAGATAGATAGATAGATAGATAGATAGATAGATAGATAGATAGATAGATAGATAGATAGATAGACAGATAGATAGATAGATAGATAGATAGATAGTTAGATAGATAGATAGATAGATAGATAGATAGATAGATAGATAGATAGATAGATAGATAGATAGATAGATAGATAGATAGATAGATAGATAGATAGATAGATAGATTAGATAGATAGATAGATAGATAGATAGTTAGATAGATAGATAGATAGATAGATAGATAGATAGATAGATAGATAGATAGATAGATAGATAGATAGATAGATAGATAGATAGATAGATAGATAGATAGATAGATAGATAGATAGATAGATAGATAGATAGATAGAAGATATCCATGACGAAACACGGTAGAAAAAATGCAACTCTATGATCTCTCCGGTCTTCGGTAACTTGGGAAAACGCGCCATTTGGTCATTCAAGTCGGAGCAACGCAAGATTTGTGCTCTTTCAAAACGATGAAAACCAGGTGTCCCAAAATTCAGGTTCTATAAAAACCATGGCAGATCTTAAATTACCACATGACATTTTATATGGAATAAATTGAAAATCATTTTTCTGCTTGTGTAATTGTCTATGCCAGCCAGTAATTTTAAATATTCCCCGAATGGAAGCTTTGTACTATCTGGTAACTTGGACGTTTCTCATCCTTCAGCTTTCAGCTCCCCCAGGAGCAAGGTCTACATGCCTAGAATGTGGCGTTGTGCTTATGCAGCTGCGACAACGTGGTGGTCATCGTCTGCTTTATTCGCTACGTTTCATATCCAAACAGAGATGTCTAGATGTTTCTGGCTACCTTCTACGACTGAAGCTCCTGCTAAGTGTGCTCTCCACAACAGGGTCTTTGCTACTACACGGAGGGTAACCACACCATCAAAAGCGGTTCTTGCATATCCTGAATTGAATTGCGGCGATGCCAGAAGGTTCTTTGTTATCGTTAGGAATGCCGACTGACCTCTCTAACGTCTCCATGAGATTAGTCAGTGCCCTGCGTCTTTCACCGCATGCCACTGTCTTCCTTCAACCATACTTTTTCCTTCTGTTTTTGAATAAAAAGGATAAAGGATACGGCGTTACTCAATCCCCTTTGGGATGCGCCAGCGCATTCTACTTCTACGGGATGTCGTGGAGGCGACATGAATGCGTATTTGACCATAAATGACTTGCGGTGGCCAGCGATGAACAAGTCAGCGCTTTATCCTTTCCAGACATGTCTGGTACCAATTCACCGACCCCGGAGGGATGGAAGGCTTGGTTGGCCTGGGCGAGAAATCCGAACCAGAAACCTGGTATCGGGTGCACGCGGCAGTCGCACCTCCTCCGACTGCGCTACACGCGCCCGCGCCATTAATCACAAGACTGCGCCCCTTTTTGTCTTCTTGGACCATTTTTGTTACTTCACCTGGGAGTTTCATCTTTAGAATTTTCAACATTTGATTGATCTTGGGATCACTGCTCTGCGATATGATATACTGTTTTTGAATAGTCAGTATAATTGAATAGTGTTTGTGCGGTAGATCAAATCAATGGCAAGAACAGTCCGTAAGCAAATGACCAGCAGCGCTAACGCTACTGAAGGAAACACAAGCGAAAACGCAGTTAGGCCTCCTGCAGCTCCAGTGGATGCCGACTACAGTAACTTGTCGGCAAATGACCTTATTAAATGCATCCTGGAGCGCAATAAAGACCCTGTGATCGCCGATATGTTGAACTCACTGGCCGAGAAAATTCCAAGGGAATGTTCTGATTAAATTGAAACAGAAAAGCGTTCCCGAAGTATCGTAATCACAGGGTTAGAAGAGGCGGCCGAAGACTGCTCACCGTCCTGCCGTCAGAAAGATTTAGAGGAAGAAGTAATGAATATTTTAGATGTGCTTTAAGTGGAGTGCAGAACAGTGGAGTTGTACAGGATTGGCAAGCCGAGTCAAGATCGTCCACGGTTGGTAAAAGTGGTGCTGCCCTCGACTTTCCACTGAAGAACGGCGCTAGCTTATGCACGCTTCCTTCGCAGTACTGGCTTTACGGGCGTTTTTGTTCGTAGGAGCATGGCTGCGGAGGAAAGAACGAGAGAATATGAGTTGCGAAAGCTAGCCAGGGAGAGAAACAGGAGCAAGGAGGTACGTGAATGGGTGATATACTGTGGCGAGCTCAGGCGCGCTTCCGAAATCTCAACTGGGCCTTCGGGAAACGCGTGAGTGAGCATGGTAGTCCTCCATCGCTCTCGCGTTACCTGTTCAACGCTAGAGGCCTTGTTAACAAGCTGCACCACCTTCAGCACTTCATCTCCACCAGGAATTATACCACGAAGCGTGATATAATTTTCATTACTGAAACTTGGCTGAACCCGAAAGTTCTAGATTCGGAAATTTTAATTGGCTGCCCCTATGAAATATATAGAGCTGATCGAAGGGGAACTAGGGGAGGAGGTGTGTGCTGCATCGTTAAAAGTTGTCTCTTGTGCATACCCTGAAGCACAATTTTTCCTTGAAATCTGATATTCTGTGTATGGATGTGTTTTTGACAAGTACCTCTTCTAATTTGAGGTTTGTTGTCGTTTACCGTTCACCTAAATCCCTTAAGTCCGATGAGGAAACCTCGTCGCGTTACTTACTACCCTTACAGCTGCTAGAAGGGATACAATAGTACTAGGTGACTTTAATCTGCATATTAACTGGGGCGATTGCGCTTCATTGCATGCTAGTTCATCAAACATTCTGAAGTTCTTCGATGATGCTGGATTTGCTCAACTGGTCAACATTCCGACGTTTTTCAATCACATTCTTGACCTTGTGTTTACAACATCACCTATAGTCAATGGTATTACCACACTTCCTCCTCTAGCTACCTCTGATCACAAGATGTTGCACTTTTTCGTAAGTTTTTGCTGCATCCCTGAAAACCATTTAGTTCCATGGCCTGACTTTTCGCGTGTCGATTACTGTTTGCTAAATGAATGTCTACTTAAAGTAGACTGGCTAGCACTTTTTAATGGTTATTCGTCGACAACTAAGTTATATCAACGGTTCTGCAGGGCTATGTATCAACACTTGTCTCTTTTTGTCCCGCTGAAGTTCAAGAAACCTTACCAATTTAAGTATCCTTTGCATATTCGAAATTTGCTTGCCCAGAAAAAGCGATTGTTTGAAACGTAGCCAAATTCTCTGTACAACTCCGATATAAGAAGGTTCGCTCAGATGTTGATTGGCATTTAAAAAAGTTTTTAACTAATCGAGAACGCCGTTATTCGGCACAGTCTTCAATGAGAAAGCTGCATATCTACATTCGCAAAAAGGTGAAACCTGGAAGTCGCCTACCAGTTTTGCTTGATAAGGATGGCTTGAAGTGCTTCAGCAAACTTAGTAAGGCCACAGCGCTAGGAGATTTTTTGCATCTGTTTTTAAAGGAGGAATCGCGCTCACCAAATATTACTCTACCACCACCTTCTAGGCATCAAATAAACAATATTTATTTCCATCCTGCAGAGGATGAAAAGATTTTGAAGCAATTGAAGCCATCAATCACTGAACCTTATGATGGTATTCCTTCAATTGTTTATAAAAAGTGCTCCGTCTCCTTATGCAAACCCTTTGCTCATATTTTCAACGTCTCCTTAATGTTGTGTGAAGTACCCGAAATATGGTAGGATTCAATAATTACCGCAATTCCTAAAACATCTGGCGCTTCGTGCGTATCTGATTACCGCCCAATAATTTTGACGCCTCCGTCTATAAAGGTTATGGAAAAAAGCATCAATGGAAAACTCCTATCATTCATCAACAGGCTTCGCCTCATTCCACCTGAACAGCATGGCTTTTTGTAAGGCCTTTCCACCACCACAAATTTAGTCGATGGTCTGTACGATTGGAGTTTAGCGCTGAACCAAAGAAATTCTATTGATGTGGTTTACATTGATTTATGAAAGGCGTTTGACAAAGTGAGCCATTAAAAAACTTCTCCAAAAATTGCACTTTCTCGGCAAAGATGGGAACCTGTTTAATTGGTTTCCGTCTTATCTTGATGAGAGACATATGACTGTAAAAGTGGGTCGAAGACTGTAAAAGTGGGTCGAAAAGTGGGTCAATCCCACTGCACTAGCGGGGTCCCACAGGGAGCTGTTCTTTCCCACTATCATTCCTTATTTATACGATGGAACTCCCTCCTTGCTTAAGGTATCACCGAATATAAGAGTACAGTTATACGTCGATGACACCAAGATATACGGCATATATAATAGTGTAAATTATGCAGCAGTTAAAGAGCCTTTAAAGCATGCTATTGCATTGCAAAGCTAAGTGCATGGGCCACAGAAATGAGTCTCACCGTGAATAAATTCTTTGTGCTGCACTACGGGGATCGACCCGCGACCCAATACGAAATAAATGGCGTCTTATTAGAGGGTTGTCTAACCGCCGAGGACCTTGACGTTCTGACGTAACTTCGAACCCTCATTAAGCTTTTCATCCCACATTGACCAAATTGTGGAGAAGGCGTATAATACAGTTTTCTCTATCTTCCGCAGCGTCCACAGTAATAACCTAACCATCCTTGCCCGTCTGTATAAATCCTACGTTTTGCCCCATCTCGAGTATTGCTCTCAGGTCTGGAGCCCATGCACTAATAAGCAAATACGTAAACTTGAAAGGGTGCAGCAAACCTTCTCGAGACTGGTGTACTGCAGGTTACATCCCCGTGTGAGATTCTTCGTGGAGAGGTAAGACTGCCACCTAGCAAGTTTTGGATCTTTAGACCTTCCAGTGAACGTTCAGGTGAGTTTAAACTAGATTATGTCAGAATTCGGAATAGAAAGAAATCGCAGCTTTTCAACTTCGTACTGTTACGATTTGCAAGATGGCTTCATTATTTACCTAGCGAAGTGTTAGCATCTAAGGATAGTCGCACACTTAGACGAAACTTGGGAAAAATTAACCTTTTCCAATGCTTAGGAATTGATAGCGTTGAATAACATTATCACGATTCTTCATTCAGGGCAATTCCATCAATCCAGCCTGAAAGCCATTTGACTTGTTATGTGTTTCAATATGTCAGGAACAGCCGGCTTCATATTAAGTGCCTTATGTGTATTATTATTAAATAAGTGATTTTTTTCTCTTATTACTGATCTTGTTGTATGTTCTACGAGTTTATTTTTTATACGCACAGCCAAGTTGAGTTTTTTTATTTGTCGCATGTTCTCACGTACTCTTCCTTGTCATGTACTCACAGCCTACTCTCCAGTCCACATGGGTTGTGAGAACCAGCATATTTTTTTAACCAAATCTGGGCTCTTATCCTTTGGTAGCTGTCCATTTTCACAACTTTTGTGAGTTTGATGCTGCGGGTTTCTTGTCCTAGTTGCCGGTTCCATGGGGCAGCCAGCGTACCCATGTGCCGAAGCTCCGCTACCTACCTAAGGGCGTCACAGCTGGCTGACACGGACAAGCAAGCTTCGTTGCCTCAATGATATTCTCATGCTCATTTGATCTTAAGGAGTTTTGCCTAAGAAATGGGGATGGTGGTTAAATTTAGACTACCGGCAAGAATGTATGTGTTGTAGCCTCCTTCAGCCCTGCTTACGTTTGGTTGTCTAATTACACTTGTCCTCTCATCTCGTTTGGATTGGTCCTCGTATTTCTGATTTGACTCTGTGACTTCTGTTTTGTTTCTAAGCGTCGCCGTAACTACCTGTTTGTTGGAAACTTATTCACTTTTTTCTCGCTTTTTTTCTTTCTAGACTCATAATTTAGCGTATTTAAATAAATAAATAAATACAGCACAGCCGCCCTTATTGTAATGCGAAGCACCTTCGACTTCAACATGGCTCTATTTTGTCTCCACATCCCTGCCGCAGAGCAGTCCGATGTTACCTCTTTCCAGATGAGCTAGCCGGAGATGACTGTTAGATCCCTAGAGTTCCCTAGAGCTTGGGCCTGGTATTTGAAAGCATTGGCAGTTCAGCATCGTCCCGCATTTACTCTACTGTGGCTAAGTTTCTGCATTTGCATTTTCTGCAAATAAATAAATCTTTCTGGTACTCCATCTAGTTAACATTCAGAAGGGATTCTACTCCTCGAGTCGATCATCTCGAGCCTGCAATAAGTTTTGCAAGTAGCTCCGATTTCTCTAAGCAGTCGAGAGACCGGTGTTAAGGAGCTGGTCGTACAAGATCTCTCGTGATGACCGAGGATGGAAGGGGGGGGGGGGTGTACGAAGCATTGATGAACACCAACGATAGGCGAAAGGCCCGTGATCCCCCGCAGCTGTGCGACCAGAGCCTTTTACTTCTGTACAGCGCACTTTTACCACTTCATCAGCCTCTTCGCAGTAGAGATCGATAGTTCCGATCTGGGGTCGGATCCATCAACGACTTGCATAACTTTAACGGAGAATTCACAGCGGAAAACTCGCATAACGCGGCTTATCGCTCACCTTATCGTTTGACAAGCTGCGCTACCAAGGATTTTGGTGTAATTTTCTCTGTTACACTGCTGTAAGTCGTTGATGAATTCGGCTCCTAGATGTGAAGCCCTTCTCTTGCAGTCATGATGTGCAATACGAATGTGATGCGAACAGACGATCAGATTAGCTTATTTTGCAAACAGCAGGATATAATGCGTGGTACCAGCATCCTGCTATGTAGCAGTTTTACGGGAAACAAAACACCTTCTACCTTTCTTGTTTTAAACCGAATACTTTTTCAATAATTTATCCGATCAGACTATGAAGTTTACAGCTTCGATATTTGTACTACTGGTAAGTAGTCTCGACACAACATCTGCAATCCATGTTATTTCTACCTCGACGTCACTACTCCACTCCAGCTGTTTCCTCTTTTTCACTTGTTTGAGAAAACTACAAGAACCTTAATCACGCTCAAGTCGAGTGTGTTTTTTCTTGCTACTGTTTTCTGGGTAAACTGCTTTATTTAGACTGACCTGGAAACAACCTGAAATGTACGTCTGAACCACCAATGCCATGTATATGGGCAGAAGCAACAATATGCAAGTATCTCGATCCAAGCACAACTTCGAGCTGAGCTACGGCCCGTGAAAGTCGTATCATTGAAGCGGAGTGGTGAAGCAAGCGAGAAGGATGGTATCTTATCACTCTCGAGTTCATTGTTCCCTCGAAGGACGTGTCAACCAGACGGCCGAGTAAATAGGGTAGCAGACTTACGAGAGAAAGATCAGAGGTTTGGATCCCGTGTGGGCTTGCCTTCTGCATTATTGTAAATCTCTTGTTTTGGATGCGAATTGCGCAGGCAGAGACCATGAAGCAGGCAATAAACCAATTTACAAGGCATTCATCGTTATATCTATGATAACATAGAACATTCAGCAAAGTTTTCTTTATTCTTTTTGTTCTACAGTCTCCCACTAGTTATTCTCAGGTCTCTACATTTCCAACACGTAGAACGATGAGATATCTCGCACGGGATGCGCTGCTCAAGCTTAAATGACCTAGCAGAATTCACACTGGACAATTCTTTCAAACTATAGGCTTCATTCAAAGCAGAACTCTGTAAACAAACTAATTATCGCAGCTCCTAGCACCAGTGGTACACAGCCACGTAGTGCATGAAACAATAAAAACGACTGGAGTACAATCAGCGAATAAAAGCTACAGATTCACTGCAGCTTTCTTCATTACATGGTCCCTGAGGAACACACACTCAGCCGAGCTATCAAAAGACCCAGTGTGTTCGGTGACCCGGCCTTGTACCACTCAAACATAATAAGATTCCTGAAGCTGGTATGGCCAGCAAACGGTGAAACAGTGACATGACCTCAAACGACTATAGGAATTTACTGTTTCTTGAAAGTATCGCTTAAACATTTCACGGAGATGAAAAACTCGCCTTTAAAATATTGACTCTTCTTTGAACATCGAATGGAAGATCGTGGACAATAACTTGTGGAATGGAGTCGCTTAATGAGAGATTTGAAGTATTAAAAAAATCCTTCTGTCAGCTTCTCCTCGATCGATACAAGAGCTGTGAAAGCCTAGTGGTCGGAGAAATCTGCCCAGGAGTTGAAAAGAAAGATGCATTGCTCAGTCATTTTTTGAAGGAAGACGTTCTCAAAGAACGAAAAAGTGGTGGCCGAGATCATCATCGAGTAGTCAGCAGTGACGAAAAGAATTTTTGTGTGTAAGATACCTTTTCGAGGAAAGGCAACGTTTGACTCTTGCAGTTACACGAACAGTGTCTCTCCCAGCTTTCCTGAAGCAAACAAAGGTTGTATCACTGTCAGGCTATGTGTGATGGAAGATGACCACTGCTCTATTCGTATTGTTTCTTTTTCTCGTTTAAATGACAGAGATCTCGGCAATTGTGTAATACGCTGATAAAGAAAATCAGTTGCTTTAGATTTCTTCTAAATACTATATAACTAAGCGTGGTTTCTTTGGCCAAGGCTGACTGATCGACATTTATAACGCGTTCCAAAGAAGCTTTTCCCATCTCATGCCATATCTCCTCATTCATTTTTTTGCTGCTTCTTCATTTCTTCCTTGGTCAAAAAAGTTTTTGCTCTGCACAAATTGAGTAACTCTGTGATTTGCAAGACCGGTGTGTCTCTTAAAAAGCTACCTGGAAGAGGCGCAAAAGTTCGTAAAAGGACCTGAAATGTTGCGGTTGATGGCCAAAGCAAACTGCATGAGATCTCTATCATAGATAGACACTCCTTTTCTATTCAGCAGTTTTTCTATTCTTCACCCTTTCTATTTGCTAATAATTTCCCAAGGCTAATTTTCTGCGCCACTTTCTTTTGAAGAGCCTCCACGATCAGCCTCATTTTCGGTCTTTCGCTCCTCTGTACAAGCCCTGTCAGGACGGTAAAGAAAAATACGCTTGGGAAGTTAACTTTTAATGTCACTTTTAAAAATTGAGCTTTACCTTCCTCATAGAACCGCTTTATCTTAAACCAGTCGCGTTCGCTACGAAGAAACGTAAACGAGTGTCGTGGGCTCCTCCTGGTGCGACGTGATCTCCTTGATATGGCCGAATGGTTTCTGCCGCAGCCCAAACCTATAGAGTATCTTGTTTAGTCGCCCAGCATTTAGCATTTTCAAAGACAAGTGCACTTCTGCTTTTCCTTGTGCGCGACTTTGCAGAAAACTTGAACTGTAAAGCTTGAAATTCACTAACATCTAGGACCTGCTGCGTATTTTGTTGGCATCATGCAGTTATTACCAATTTGGTACCTTCATCATAGACAATCTCTCCGAACCGGTCATTAACGTCATTGGTTTGTGCTGCGCAGTACTTCTCTTCCTCAGGTGGCTCCTCCGCAACCGTTCTCATGCTTAACAGCTAGTCTACAGATATCGTTGACATGTCTTCCGAAGCCAGTTCCTCCTCACTCGTTTCTTTTTACGGGATTTAATTGCTGGTCTGCATTTACTGGACTTTCCTCCCCTCTTTAGTCCCCCACCTTTCCCAACTTTTGGCCCACTTTCTTATTTCCACTATTTACCCCCTACTGTTCTCTTCTTGCTAGTTTCCTCGTCCTCTCCCTCCTAGAGGGTGTTTCTTTCCTTCCTGGTCGCTCCCCCCCCCCCTACTGCCCTTTTCCACCAGCTCCTTAGTGGCCCTCCCATGCTCACGGCAGACGTCGGTGACACGTATTCAAAATCAGGGCGCTTGTTGCGCAACGTAGGGGCTCGTCTTCTGGATCCAGAAGCTCAGAAACGCGAGCAGTCGCCGCTGTGTCAAGTATGAAGAGGCTAGAGGTGAATATGACAGATTGCTTGTTCTCCGTATGAATTCCCTTGTGGCTCCTTGTTGGTTCCCAGTCCCCCCCCCCCCCCCCTCGGATCCTCCTTACTACTCTACCCAATTAAGTAGCCCTGCCACGCTCAGGACAGGACGACGGCAAGCGAACGGCACCGACGTCGCTGTCACATCTTCTAAATCTGGTCTTTCTTACTGGTATGGATCCCTTGCTCGTCCTCCTTACTGCCCCCTCCTTGTTGGTAACTCTCTACTGGTCCCTCCTTATTGCCTAAACCCTTCTTGGTGCCACCTCCTGCCTGCTTTATTGTTCCCCCTATCGACCCCTCGAAGTCCTCCTTCTACTCTTACCCCTTTAATGGTCCTCTCATGCTAATGTACAAAGTCGGCTGCCCGGCTTCTGAATCTGTACGCTCAGAAACGCGCATAGGTGCTGTTGTGTTAAGCAGTAAAGAACTGCGCTTCCCCTTCTGCAGCAACATCCCACGTTCAATAGCAAATCTCGCCCGCGCTGTAGATGATGCGGCGTGTCTCACTTAGATTAGATCATTTAGATCATTCGACCGCCCCCGCCAAGGGTAATGTGGGGTATCTTAGGTTAGATCACTCGACCGTTCTCTCTGTGGATGATGCGGCGTATCTCACTTAAGTTAGATCACTCAAACGTCATCGACCGCTACTCAATTATATAGTGGTAGATAGATAGATATGCATCCTTGTTTACAAAGTTGTTGCTGTAATTGGTCATCATTTTCATGTTCGCAACCTGTTTTCTCAGGTTTTCTATAGGGCGCGTGTGGCGCAGTCGGAGGAGGCGCGACTGTCGCGTGCACCCGATACCAGGTTCCTGGTTCGGATTTCCCGCCCAGGCCAACCAAGCCTTCCATCCCTCCGGGGTCGGTGAATTGGTACCAGACTCGTCTGGGAAGGATAAAGCGCTGACTTGTTCATCGGCTGGCCACCGCAAGTCATTGTATGGCCAAATACGCATTCATGTCGCCTCCACGACATCCCGTAGAAGTAGAATGCGCTGGCGCATCCCAGAAGGGATTGAGTAACGCCGTCCTTTATCCTTTATCCTTTTTAACCTGTTTTCTGTTGATGAGTAAGAGTTCTTACTGGTAGACGAGAGATAACAACTTTTGAAAGAAGGTCTCACGAAACTGTTTCATGGATTTAAAAAACTGCTAGGTGATAGATGAACTTCTGCAACGACTATGTAAAAGGAACTGCATAAAATCGAAAGGTTACAACGGCACCCGTCCTTCATGCCTAAAAGCATCTATTCTGGTGGCGAATTATGCGTTCCTGCCATCGATGACATACCTTTGTGCCTCTGCAATGTCGTGCGAATGTGCCTTTCCATCTTTGTGGTACAAAGGAGATGAGATGTCTTTGTCCTGTTTCTTAACTGTTTAGAATGGATTACGGGATCAGTGCAAGAGTGCCCGAGCTCAAATCACTTAACAGGTCTCGCTCCTAAGCGCGCTTTTGCTTTGGAGATGATGAGCCTGTCTACTTCGTACACACTCACTACAAAGATGAGAAGAGGGTGCCGTTAACGACAATAAGAAGATGGGAAGTCGTTCATCGTTAACAACGTTGATTTCTGCCGGATGAGTCCTGCTGGAGACGAAGTTGTCCCACAGATGTAAGTTGTTCTAACCACGGAACAATCCTCCCAACATTTCTTACTCGCCCCTGATGGTATAAGTCACAACAGTGTTAACCTACTGCATTATTGAGGAGGTTAAAAAATATGTGGCGGATCAGGCCTTACAAGACTACAGACGCATATTTGGCTTTCTGCGTTAGTCCTAGTTTACACTTGAGTCGTTTTGCGGCGCGGCACGATGGCGCGAAAAATCGACATCTACAGGGTGGCCCATAAGTCCTGCAACAAAAACATAGGCGTATAAAAAGGCTAAGAATGCACCAAATTTGAACCACTTTTAAACCATGTTTGCCCATGGTTTGTAGATTATGGTGGAGCGGTATTATTCATAAGGGACCACTCCTGGATTGATAAGAGCTTTCAGATCGTGTGGGTTGCTTTGCAGCTCACGTCGCAGCCCCTCTTACGGAGTTTTACTTCTTATTCGTTCCAAAGAAGATATTGAACAATAGTTTTCCTAGGCTTTATAGAGCACGACATTTTCTTTAAGATGGTTTATAAACAATGATTGAAAATCTAAAGATTTAGGAATTTCACAGCTAGTCTTTCGCAGGTGCAATATTTTGCAGATGGACTGAGAATCGCTACCACGTCCTTTTCTTTTGCTGTTACAGGAATCGCTTTACCAGAATGTGCATTTTGCCCTTAAACAGCGCGACTGAGTCTCTAATATATGGTGTTAGGTTTTTGTTCCTATCAAACGAACATTTTTATTGATTTTCACTATTTTTACACAAAAACCTAGGGTGTGAGGGGAGACATTTTGGAAAAATCGTGTATGACAAAAACTTGCCATGCGTGGCCGTTGTTTTTATATCATCAGGTTCCCGCAAAGGTAGCATTAAACCCACTGTTATTTTGACCTCTCTGGGATCGCTCAACTTTGAGAAATTTTTCATCAAATGAGGCAGAGGCTGAATACCCATTTCGAACGACGCCCTCCAACTGCGCTTACAAATTTTTCCTTCTACTCTCTTCTCCTCATAGCTAAGTCTTCATCTCACTTGTAGACTTGTAGAGCTTTCCTTGTAGTTTTCTAGAAACAACATATTGCTTAGTAGTAGATTACGCACACGGCTGAATATTAAATTTGTTCCAGCTGGTTGCTGCATCGTGTATGATCAGAAAATTAATAGCGTTCTTCTACTGTAGTTCAGATCCGTTCATCCAATGTTCACTCTTGAGAAGCGTTTGCACTGTCCTACACAATACCATCATACTGCATGTTCAACAACCAATCTTCCGAAATTTAGTCACATCGGAACGGAAGCGCCCCACCACGGGCCAGAAGAAGAATTTTCGGTAGTTTTACGTGAGAGCGCACTACTTTGTAATAAGAGCAGCTACAACCATAATACTTTCCAGAAGTATAGCACTGAGTATATGCTACATAACTGTTGGTATGCGGTTTTTTTGCAATTGGAAAAAGACAACCAATAAGGTCTCCTATTTTTGTTGCAAGACTTATGGGCCACCCTGTATGGCGATCGTGGTGCCGCGCCGCGTAGCGGCGCTAGTATAAACTAGGGCTTACGGATTTGGCATGTGGTTACAGTGAAAAAGTTAGAAGGAGTTGCCAGTACAGCACGCTCTGATTTCCTCGACCTGGGCAGCGCTCAATTTTCATGAATGGTAATCGAGCTGTACAGAAATACTGCATTGTTTAGGAGAAGAAAAGGTCTAGAACTGTCGCTGAGGCAGTCAAGCACTATTCATCCTATGGTTGTTGCTTAGCCAAGCCAGATTTCGGGGTTACAACAGGGCTTCTTCCCAAGTAGGAAATTTCCCGAATGGGGCTATACCATTCCATTGGATTACATTCTCTTCAACGGTGTCCAATGATGCTTCAAACACCTTCGCAGTACAGAATATCCCGGAGAAAATGATAGCACTCTTTGGGATACCTAGACAGTAGGATGAGGAAATTTTGAAACAGGTGGCAAATCCTACACCGCATCTTTGAATCTAGTAAGCGTGGCGCATACCATAACGTCTCTGAAAACAAGCGTTTCATCTTGTTGAAAAGACGGTACTGCATGGTGCTGAAGGACTTTAGGCAACGTCAGTGAGCAGTACAGAAGGAACCGGAACGGTGTGCGAAACTGTGCTCCGCCATATAATAAGTTGTCCGGAAATTAATGCAGATTTTGGACCTCAACCTTTAAAACGACATATCTCAGCTCACACATAAAAGATAATAAGGATAAAGGACGGCGTTAGTCAATCCCTTCTGGGATGCGCCAGCGCATTCTACTTCTACGGGATGTCGTGGAGGCGACATGAATGCGTATTTGGCCATACAATGACTTGCGGTGGCCAGCCGATGAACAAGTCAGCGCTCTATCCTTTCCAGACAAGTCTGGTACCAATTCACCGACCCCGGAGGGTTGGAAGGCTTGGTTGGCCTGGGCGGGAAATCCGAACCAGGAACCTGGTATCGGGTGCACACGACAGTCGCGCCTCCTCCGACTGCGCTACACGCGCCCAGCTCACACATAACTTTATTAATCGAGGTAAGAACGTTTCGAGTTTACACATTTTTTCCAACGACATACTTACTTACTTATCCCTGTTGCCTAGAAGTACGGTGTTCTGGAGCGGATAAATTCGTCCAAGCCAGTTTCCACCTGGGCTCCCCCTCTGGCTTATTGAAGCATTTCTCGCTCAAGCAGTTATCCAGAGGTTTGAAGAAGTCTATTGGCGAAAGGTCCGCTGAATATGCTAGGTGTGGTAGAGTTTTGTGGCCCAACTCATTCAACTTCTGCAGCCTCGGATGCGCAGCATGTGATCGGGCGTAGTCGTGGAGAAGGGCCGGTACTTTTCTATTCACCGCTGCCGTGTGCCATAACTCGGAATTTTTCGTGAACTTCGTCGATCTGTTGAGCGTGGCGCTCTGCCATTATTTCACCCAAATTCAAGAAACTTTGGTGAATTGATACAGAAGCAGATTGCCAAACAGTTATCATGATCTTCTTTTGGTGCAATTTCGGGTTCGGGAACTGCTGCGTGGCTACATCGCGGTCCACCCACTCAGCCGATCGTTGCCAGTTATCGTAGAGGATTCACCTCTCGTCTCAAGTTACGATAGGTCGAGAAATGGATCGTTCTTGTTGCGAGGAAGCAGCGCTAGCGACGCTTTGAACCGACGATTTTTTTGGTGGTCGCTCAACTCGTCTGGTACCCATTTATCTAACTTCTTTGTCTTTCCGATTTTCCGCAGATGTTCCCAAGCACTTGACTTGCTTACGAAGCGTTCTTTAGCAAGTTCTAGAACGGTCACTCATGTATTTGCTTCCACCGAGGTCTTCTCCTCGTTGTCGCCAATGCCAGAGCGACGTCCGCGACCTGCCTCATCCTGAAGATCGAGTTCACCTCAACGAAGTTTTTAGAGCCAGCTCTTCACTGTAGATTCGTTAACACTTCACTGACCCTATACCTGGCTGATGTTCCGAGTTGTTTCCGCTGCAGTAAGATCGAGCTTGGACTCATAGAAGTAAAAGTTTCGAAATTGCTTGCTTTGACACGTCCATTTGTAGCCTACAGAACCTGTCATGAAGTACTCTCATCAAAAAGGAGTAGCACAGTGAGAAGGCGCACAAAACCAGCTTTGTAACAGACAGTGTAGAATTATGCACTATTACAAGATAAAGTTTTGCCAAAAATCCCGCTCTAAGTTGGAGGTCGAAAATCTGCATTAATTTCCGGACAACCTAATATCACTCTGACGATGAGTGAAGTGTGTGGACAAATACCCTCTGCTTGCTGACGCTGTATACCCTGCACTTTTCAGTGCCACCATTTGTTATGCTTGAGTGCTATGTGCCACAGGTTTGGCGGTGCAATAGTGTGCTCAGCAGCATCCTGCCTAAATCCGCTGGAGCAATGCCTCAGCGCCGTTTCGGGCACATCCTTCTCTACGGTGTAAGACGTTGAGTGGGTAGGCTATACGTACAGCTATCATTGCTGAACTCTGCAACTTTGCCATACGAACTACATTTGCATGCTAGTTATCTCGTCAACTCTTAATCATCGCTTTTTTGTTTTTAACTTCAGACCACTAAGTGTGCTGTATTATTGATGTTTAAATATACTGACCTTTTCCTAATCTGAAGCATGCCATTTGTGTATTCGCCCACATCCAATGCAATGCTCAGTTTTTTGAAAAATTGAACTCCTTCGAAAATCGGCTATTTCTCCCTAAAACCACGGGTAATTCGACTCCACAATTAAACGTTTAATGACTTCCCACTGTGGTTAGCAATGGCTAGCGGTACCATCACAATGAGGCATCTTAACCCCTTCACGACAATGCATTTTTTCTCGTGTCCAACATTTCGGACCGCCAGCATTTTTTCGAGCGACACATTGCCTGACATTGTCCAGGGCGACAGTATTGAACAGCCTAACGACAGAGCTGGGCAATTGCCGTACTCCTCCTAACTATCGACCGATTCGATCAATATTGATCAGATTCAATTTTTGGATGTTCTGTAGTGGCAGTTGTACATGTGCATTGGATAAGCATTAATTCCAGACGAAATCTTAACGTAAGAGTAGAGGTTATCGACGATATTAGCTAGTCGATAACGTTGTTGTAAGGACTAATGTTGTACACGTTAGTCAGTCGACTGATTTTGCTTGCAATTATTGCACACCGGCGGGGTTTGCTGCGATCTGCCAATGTTTAAGACTTTGTATTTCGAGAGAAATGATATGTGCAGATACGCATCGTCGAAAAACTTGCACATATAAAGGCGCAAATAGACAGCCTTGGTTTGTTGTAAGGACTAATGTTGTACACGTAGGGGACCCATAAGCTAGATCCAGACGCTCAGAAACACGCACGGATGCAGCTGTGTCAAGCAGGAGGAAGCTGCGCTTCCCCTGCTGTTGCGGCATCCCATGTTGAAAGGCACATTTTGTCCGCGCGGGGTTTCATGAGGCGTATCTCGCGCAGGTTTCTAACCATCATCTACAGCGCGTTACAAACCTCCGTGAGATACACCTCATCTACAGCGCGGGCACATCTCCGTGCGAGGTTCGATGACGCGTATCTCACGCGGGTTTCATCACTCAAACGTCATCGAAGGCTAACTCAATTATATTGTGGTAGAAGATATGTCTAATACCACAGCACGCAGCTGGAAAATTGCGCCAAAAAAATACAATGAAATGGCTGGATGCCAGAATCCTCCAAATCTCAACGAATTAGTTTAAATGCAAAGATGAAGCAGCCCAGAGAATTACCCCGAGCTCCCTCGCACGAAGCAACTATCCACTTGGTTCCGAGCCACTTTCCGACCGAGGCATCGCGGACGTATAAGAAACCCCAGAACTCGTGAGGCGCCGATTTCGTTGTGACTTCAAGGACCCCCTACTCCTTGGGTTTAACAACATTTGCAAAAAAACAACACATTTTTGTACTAACTGAGGGTGGAGATTCCTCCTATATGACTCGCTTTCCCCGTTCAGACATACATACACTTCATACCCTTCCTTTGTCATATATGTAATGGTGCTATGATAATAAACATGTTGCTAGCTTTAAGGGACACTCTGCATCACCAACATGTTCATCTATCAGGATCTGAAGTCGACAATGCTCGTCACAGCTTAAAACTTCGCAATTTTCATTTTTTCATTTTTCATCAAGAATCGGACGCATTCAGATCTATCGCTTTCAGTCGAGCACATCATTTGGGGTGAAACTAAAAGATGCTTGATGACATCGTTATAGTGGTTTCCATGCAATTCGAGCTGAAACGGATTGAGATGCTTCTCCATCAGTGCTGCTCTTGAGACAGCTCGTGACATTCTGACGTTTCCCTTTCGAAGGCGCCAATCAATTACCTTTTGCCGCTCAAACGAAATGAAATAGAAAAACAACGTTGCCAACTGCCACCGGATCTCCATGAGGTGGCATTTCTTCGCAATGCGCACTCCACTACTTTTGAGTAGCAAAAGTAGACTTACTAAATGTACTGAAATGACAGGAAAATAGCGCTGAGAATTGCGATTAGATTGCCGTCATCAAAAAAAAATGCTTGCCCAAACAATCCAGATTATAGCTGTCCGGGGTAATAACCTCATAATAATTGATTCCAAGTTAATGGTAATTGTTGTAACTGTTTTCAGTCGAAGTATAATATATCAAAGCCTTTCGCGGTCCTCTCTTACTGCATTTACAGAGAGAGCAAACGTATTTCCTCCATGTTACTTTCACCTGCACTGAGGTTTGGATCCGTTCACTATGTGGGGTGGGGACCAGGGGTGTGCGTTTACCGGTTAACGATTTACCGGTTTACCGGATTTACCGGCATTTTAAATAAATTCTCTTAACGAAATTTTTCGGTAAGTTCCTAAATTTACCGGAAAATTTAACGACCTTTATCATGCAGAATCATGTTTCTATAAATGGAGAAGGAGGCATACTACCGATCTCTGTTTAGAAGTGATTGCTTCTATCCTCTCCAATAACTTGCTACTGGCGTTCGTGGTCCTCAAATTATTAAAACAGCCATCACGTGGCGGAGATGGTGCGCTCCAGTGTTAAAAACGCGCTCCACTGGAATAGTACTCGCGCTGACATTCCCCACACGACATGAGACAATTTGAACTAGAGATATAGAGGCTCTCAGAATAGACGATCGCCAGGGGATGAAGGAGAAGATACGATCATGTCTTGTTCCCATAATTTAGTCCAAGATGTTAGTCATCGGAATGTACTCTGCTGAACTACCTGATGTCTTGGTGGACTCTTCACATTTCGTTGTCTTTCTCAAGTGTCTGGCTTTGCTTCAAAGTACAGCTTAATAGTTTAAAAAATTACTAGTTTAATGTGTAAATCATTCCTTCATCGAATGAAATGATGATAATTGTGATAATTTCAAAAGCAGTTAGAATGTTGATTCAAAATAAATACAGCAATATTCGACTGAATGTCGGATTTTCCAGAAATGCTTCTGTGGAGTTTCAATTAAGCCCCCACAATATAGATCGTTATATTTGTGCGTTATTAGGCTTCCGCTTGCTTTGTTTGTCGTGGGTTGCTCGTTGCTCTCAGGCCGTCGTTTGCTTTAGGATGATAAAATGAAGAAGATATGGTTTTTCTAAACGTGATGATGTTTCGGCGAAAATCTGTACGCTTTTTTACTTCACGATCGCTTAAAACTAGTTGTTTTTGAAGGAATATTAATTTTTAAAAAATTAACGGATTTACCGAACTTACCGGAATTTACCGGCGAATTTCCGCGTTAAAAATGTGTGGTAAAAATTTTCCGGCGGCAAGTCAGCGCACACCTCTGGTGGGGACGACTACATTGAGCAGATGCAGCGGATCACTTTGAAAGCGCCTTCTTTTTTGTAACAGTTATAAATTTCGGTCTTCGCTTATCTGAACTCTCATGGTCAGACATATTGAAATTCCCTTATCTTCGTAAGTGACTGTTGGGAGGGCCGCCAGTTTCGCTCTACTGCCAGAGAGCTCCTGATTCCGAACTACTGCACTGTTCCGACGTTACGTTTTTGTGGACTGTTATTGGGCAATTTCTTCCTTACAATCAACTTTAAATAAGAGTTGACAACACATTGCTTGTTTTCTCGAACAAATGACACGCTTCCCTCCAAGTTGCATCCGACTATCGGTGAATTGCCACGCCCCTCGAAAATGTTCTCGTATTGAAGTGCCTGGGCGCGTGTAGCGCAGTCGGAGGAGGCGCGACTGTCGCGTGCACCCGATACCAGGTTCCTGGTTCGGATTTCCCGCCCAGGCCAACCAAGCCTTCCATCCCTCCGGGGTAGGTGAATTGGTACCAGACTTGTCTGAGAAGGATAAAGCACTGACTTGTTTATCGGCTGGCCACCGCAAGTCATTGTATGGCCAAATACGCATTCATGTCGCCTCCACGACATCCCGTAGAAGTAGAATGCGCTGGCGCATCCCAGAAGGGATTGAGTAACGCCGTCCTTTATCCTTTATCCTTTTTATTGAAGTGCCTCATCGATGGTGTACATGGTTATTTCTGCATCACCAACCCCCCTCGCAAAGAGCACCGCACATTTCTCCTTTTATCCTTTTCATTGCAATATGTAGGTAGGTCACACCCTCATTGGGCTTATGCAACCAAGCTCTAGTTCCTTACCAAACCTCCGCATGAAGACCCATCGCACTATTTCATATCCTCAATCGAATATGTGCTTCATAGAACACTGGTATCATAGGATTCTTGTCGCTAGGAGTTCTATGGCACTTTGTTGACTAGTGGCATAGGGGAGCTTCCGTGCGGCAAGAGGAGCTCCCCACAAGATTTAGTGCTCACATGTAGTTGAAAGGAATCATTATGCGCCACGTATTTCGACCGCAAGCCGCACTAACGCTCATGACACGCTGTTGGAGGAAACGCTCTCAGTCAGGAAAAAGAATTAGTGCAATAGACGGTACACATGTAAAGTTTCCTCAACCATCCTCCGAAAACTCATTTTCTGAAAGAGCGAAGTGTTGAATGCTATTACTTCCAATTTCTATATCTTTATTCGATGAAATCAAGTTTGGATTAGCTGCAAAGCACGGTTCCACCTCCTGGGTGATTACAATGAATGAGTGGGAAGCTGATTTATCTGTCATCAAACTTCTGCATGAGCGACATTCACCATCGCTCACTTTGCCACTCATCTTCAACCATTACTAGGATTTGCAGTAAAAGGCAGAAACGAAATTGAACACCAATTATAATCCCTGCATTAATCATCTTTAATGCTGCATCATGTCAATGCTTCTGTGCCAAACGAGGTTGTAAAGAGGAGCAGCTTTATTGAGCGGCCTAACACCTGCTCGTCGTCACCAGAGGCGTAGAATGGTTGAAGGATTTGGGTTTGTTATTTACCCGAACAAACGTCTGCTTAAACCCAGGCTTTCAAGCATCATCCTAGGTACGAAACTAAAAATCATAATGTATGAGAAATAAACTCAACCATTGATCCATCGTTAAAGCGTAGCGATCTCTCTACTACTGTCGTCAGTTGCCGAGTGGTAACTGATACACACTATCTCATTCTGCACTGGATACTCTGTAGTCCTTAACAACCCGCATGCCACCACCGGTCGGTTAATATCTCACAATGCGAAATGAAAGGCAAAAAGTCTCTAGTCAGAAAAAAATGTGTTGTCACTATCGGTGAATATTTGCGTGACCCAGAGGGACAACCTACTAAAGGTGAAAATGTCACCATAGCAGTTTTTTGCCTTCAGGCACTTTTACAAACATGTATGGTAGTTTTCTCGGCTATTTAATCAAACCCCTTCATGTGCCACCTCATCGCGGTGAAGGGGTGAACATCACTTAGTGATGGGTAACGGCACAAATGGTAACGCAGTACACGATGCTTCGTCGTGTATGGGCGGCTCTCATGTATCCCTGGCCAGGAACATGTGAGTAACCAGACCACCGCCATGGCTCAAGCAACTAAACCCGCCCCAGTCCTCCGCGCGCCGGAGGTGGACTTCTACGACGTCGGTTGCATCCACCTCCGGCGAGGGGCCATCTAATCTCGGAGTTAGACTATCAGGACGTCATTGGAATCGACCTACCGGAAACTCCCTCCCATCACGATACGGAAACTGCCTATTCGTCTGCACTTATAACTGTCGTACGATCGCACCTGAGCAGGATCTTCGGACACTGCTTTACAGAAGCCGCAACATCAAATACAACGATATCGCACTGCAGGAAACGAAAGGCAGAACGGAAAATAGGAAGGACCGACCACAACCAGCTTTTCGTCGGAGCAAGGGTGGACAGAAAGAATATCGGTGGAGTTGGTTTTCTCGTCAATTCGACGGTGCACCACCTGGTACATAGACTTTTACAAGATCATCAGTCCGCGAGTAGCTGTTCTTCATCTGGAAACCAAAGACCAAGGAACCATCTCCATCATAAATGGATATGCTCCAGCATCTGCGGCCACAGACGAAGAAAAGGAGGAATTCTACAAGCTATTCGAAAGGATGATGAGAAGAGCTACTACAAAGTTGTCGTTGGTGACTTTAACGCTATCGTCGGTACGAATGATCACGACGAATGGAGGCTAGGACCACATGGAACTTCCTCAAGAAACGAAAACGGAGAGCGACTGATAGACTTCCTATCCGCGTGCCATCTCTACCATGGAAATTCTATGTTTAAGAAGCCTTCAAACCGACGACGGATCTGGGAAAGCCCAAATGGAGAAACACGTTCGGAGATCGATCATGTTCTTACAAACAGACGCTGGAGTCTGTTCGACGTCTCCGTGCTGCCTTCATTTAACACCGGCTCGGATCACCGTCTTGTCCGTGCGAAGCTGACTCCCAAAAAGAGGATGTTCAAACGTGACACTCATAAAACGGCACCGGTGAGGATCCCCACATTCAAGTCTGAAGAGTTGGAATATGCAATAAAGTCGTCTGATTGGAATCTTCTTGAAGATCCATCGGAAGACTACGACCTTCTCTCTAAAGGACTGTTGAAATGTGCTAGCAGCTCTCGCGAAGCCACATCACCGTCTGCTTCAAGACTCAACGCACATGCGATTAAGCTCTTGGAGCAAAGAAGAGCTGTTAAGCTGGATCCTAATGCTTCCCGTCTGAAAAAAGTCACCATCTCGAAGGCCTGTCGAATTGCAGTGAAGCAGCTCATTTAAGCCTACCGAAGATTGTAGCAGTTAGAAGCAGCTGGAAAAGGTTCAAGCATAAAGCGCTGCAAACGAGATCTCTGCTACCAGAAGGCGATAATGTCAGCCCTTGTGGATAAGGATGGAACAACGCAAACGTCTCGAAGAGCGATGGAGACCATCGTTCAAGAATTCTAAACAGATCTTTTCGTTCTTCCAGCACTGTCCAGAAATGCTTGATGCCACCAGCTGAGGAAGTACCTCCCATTCTGGAATCAGAAGTTGCTCATGCCATCATAAGGATGAAGCCAGGCACTGACCCCGGACCGGACGGCATTTCTGTAGACCTCCTTCGTGCGGGTGGCAGTGCCCTCTGCTCACTTCTTGCCAAGCACTTCAACCACTACCTTCGACTTAGTAGGATTCCGGACTCATGGAAGGAGTCGAAAACAGTTCTAATCTTCAAAAAAGGTCAGCAGGAGAATATCAACAACTATCGACCCATCAGTCTTCTCTCGGTTCTGTACAAGATCTTCACCAAGATACTGCTCAATCTTGTGGAGCGTTGCTTGGATGAGTATCAGCCAGTGGAGCAAGCAGGGTTTCGCAAGGATTTCTCCTGCATGGACCATATTCAGACTGTCTCACAACTCATCGAGAGGAGCCGCGAATACCACCTCCCGCGTGTCCTTGTCTTCGTGGATTACCGGAAAGCGATCGACTCTGTGGAAATCAACGCCGTTCTGAACGCGCTTGTGCATGCTGGTGTACCACCGCCTTACATCCGACTTCTCGACGAATAATTCTTGAACAGGTCGACTAACTTCCTGTTGTTCAATCGAAAGCATAAAATTCCTATCGGGAAAGGGGTTCGGCGGGGAGACACGGTTTCTCCTAAGCTATTCACAACGGCACTTCAGGATGCCATAAAGGGCTTGAACTGGGACGATAAAGGCTACCATGTCGACGGTAAACGGATCAGCAACCTTCGCTTCGCCGACGATATCGTTCTCATCTCTACCAGCACGGCAAAAGTCGAGGAGATGCTGAACGAGCTCAATGTGGCAGGTATGAAGATTGGATTGGACACGAATATGTACAAAACGCAATTTATGGTCAACCAGGTGTGACACGGGACTCGTAAGGTTAAATGGAGTCGCTCTACAACAGGTCGACTCCTACGTCTATCTGGGAAGAGAGCTGAACATGGATAACGACCTCGCTCCTGAAATCGCCCGCAGGAGACGCGCAGCTTGGGCAGCCTTCAGTTCGATTCGCGAAGTCACCGATCAAGTCAAGGATGCCCCCTCAGGGCCTCGATATTCAACGCCTCTGTATGCCTGCGATGTGTTACGCGATGGAAACCTGGCCCAACAACAAGACAATCGCCAGAACAATACAAACTACGCATCGTGCACTGCAGAGATGTCTTCTGAGGAAAAGCCTTCGTCAGCAATGGCAAGAAGGCCTCCGAAGCTCGGAGCTACAGGAGAAGTCGCAATTAGCAGACCCGCTGCAGTACATGAAGAAGTCCAAATATCGCTGGGCCGGACAGCTGCTTCGGCGAAAGGACGATAGATGGACTCCGTGTCACAGGGTGGCTCTCGAGAGACCATGAAACCACTGGGACGACCGCCAACGCGATGGGCAGACTCATTCTCAAGATCTTTCAGAGAGCGGAGTCTACCTCACTGGATGCAAGCAGCCAGAGATCGAGCGGTCTGGAAGAGTTGTGGCCCCCGCTGAGAAGACCTCCAGCCGGCAAAAGGACCATCAAAACAAGTAGGTATAGAGGCCAACAATTTCTTCAGTATGGAATGAATTAAGAGAGAGCATCAGTTATCGGATTCCTTATGAAATAATTGCCAACGATGACTAATAAATTCGTCAAAGGTAGGATTAATAGGAAATAACCAAACATGAGGATACAATAAAACCTCGGCATTAACTGGCTATAGGGCTGGAGAAGGGTCATTTTGTAACACTGCTACATACCACACCCGTGCAAACCCCATCTTGAGCCATCAACCGTGGAGGGGGTGACAAATGCTAGCCATAACACGTATATAATACATACTGCTGTATGTCCTTGAGGAAATTACTGCACGATTTCGAATTCTGTTCTGCGAAGGACCACGCGGAATCTGGAAGCAACACGCCAATTAATTGTGATGTTTGCTCCGAAAACGTCTTACTATCCATCAGCTGTGTGCGTGACTACGATTTACCACATTTTGGACCATAAATCGTGAATCTTCACCTTTGATGAAGAAGCATACAGGTCAAGTATTATCACTTTTAATTTGCACACTGGGTACAAGAGTTCAATACTCAGACTTATCTATGTGAGGGTTGCAAAATGGCATATATTTACACTCTTCGTATATACTTTTTAATAGACGTAGAGAAGCCTGCTTGCAGCCAAACGTCTGGTTAGGGGCTTCACCACCAAACTCCAACAGCAACCGCCTTTGATCCTTCTTCGCTCTACTCCGGGAAGCATTGGTCCGAGATATAGTATAGGATAGGACGGTAGGATATGATATGATGCTGTTTTCAAAGCGGATTCTATGCAGACTGTCCACCCTCAATCGCATTTATGCGATTTAGGGCCTCTACAGAGTCTCGCGGCAGCGCCCGGTGAACTCGTCCATATCGCTACCGCCGCAATAGGGACCCACGCTGCCACTGTGGTGGAAGCCGCGGCGCGGACGATTTGTCGCGGAGCCGGTCGCAAAGGTCCCCGAGGGCTGCCGTAGATCACCCCGGCTCTCACCCACAGTGCCAGGAGCTGCAGGTGAGACCCGCCGGGGTGTGATAGATGGGTGTCGATTATGGCTCATCTATTTGGAAGCATTTTCTAACGAATCCACATGCTAGGAATATAATAGGTTGGTGTATAATTTAAGTCTATAAAAGAGCTTGACAACCAACGATATAATCACCGTTAGTGCTGACAAATAGAGGCGTATGGAATCCGTAGTGCAAAAAAAAATCTTATCACGATATTAGGTGACCTTAATTGCACTGAAAATCTCCGTGGCTTTTCAGCCACAAGTTAGTCGTCTGAGGGTTAGGGAAAATCCTTGCACAGAAATGCAACAACAAAGCAGACGTTCTTTTCATTATGAGCTATAACTGCATCAGACAGACATGGACTCAATAAGGCATCGGAAGGAACGCTGCCATCACAAGGGCTACCACATTATCGTCGAGCTGCTTGTCAACTGAGGAACTTTCAGTGGAGGTAGAACGGCAAAAGTGGGAGCAAGCGCAAAATGGTTAAGAACTGTTGAGTTATAAGGAGTGTTCTATTGCATTTCGGTGATTACATTCAGGAATTCCTTATTTGGCTTAGAAAACGCATTTTCACAAAACAAAAAATGTTTTGTTTATTACATATCTGACATTCTTAGAGGTCGCAACTGCCGGCAGAAGTACGCAGTATTGCGTACAGAAACCCTCGTTGACATGGCGGGTCCGCGGCACCCGCAAGACTCTCGCAAACCCTTAAATTGCAACAAGTCAGTATTTGAAATGCAAGAATTCCGCATCATAAGACAACTTCTCTCACATGAAACAATGCCTCTATCCACTGAGCCCCGAGCCGCTTTCCAGTAGCGCCATCGCGAGCTTAGAAGACGATTTCCCCGCACCATCGCTAGTCGGCGTGTCTACTGTAATGTTTTTCCTATTCCTGCAAGGCCACTTTGAGAGGAATGCTGCCTCCTGCATTGTACTCAAGGGAGTGCACTACTGTTGCTTCAGTGTTTTGAGGCACGAGGTATCATTTTCTGCCGTGGAACAAGACAACCTGATAGAGGCCCTCAAAGCCGAGCCAAATTCAACCACTCCTGAATTGGCGACGTGAATTGGGTGTACTCAAAGCGCTGTTGCGAGACAGCTGCTTGCTTTACTTTGATACTTTGATGGTCCTTTCGTCGGCTGAAAGTCTTCCCAGCTGGAACCGCAACCCTTCTACACCGCTAGATCTCTGGCAGCTTTCATCGAGTGGGGCAGACTCCGCTCTTTGAAAGATCTGGAGAATGAGTCTGCTCACCTTGTTGGCGGTTGTCCCGGTGGTCTCATACGGTCTCTTGGGAGCCATTCTGTGACAGATGCTCCATCTGTAGTGCTTTTTTCGAAGCAGCTGTGGGCCCAGCGATATTTGGAGTTCTTCATGTACTGCAACAGATCTGCTAATTGGGGCTTCTTCTTTAGCTCTGAGCTTCGTAGTTCTTCTTACCATTGCTGATGAAGGCTTTCTTCAAAAGACATCCCTTCAGTGGGCGATGCGTCGAGGATGATGAAGCGTTTATTGCTATACAGTAATCCATGGGCCAAAAGCGTAGCACCATTCATAGCAACAAGAGCGTAGCAGCTGAAGCTCTGGCGATTGTCTTGTTGTCTGGCCAGGTTTCCGTCGAGTAACACATCGCAGGCAGTTCGGAGATGTTGAATAGCCCTGACGCCGGCATTTTTGACCTGATCGGTGACGAATCGAACTAAGGTTGCCCATGCTGCGCGTCTCCTGTGGCGATTTCAGAAGCAAGATTATTGCTCATGATCAGCTCTCTTCCCAGATAGACGTAGGAGTCGGCCTGTTGTAGAGCGACTCCATTTAACCTTACGAGTCCCGTGTCACACTTGGTTGACCATAAATTGCGTTTTGTACATATTCGTGTCCAATCCAATCTTCATACCTGCCACATTGAGCTCGTTCAGCATCTCCTCGACTTTTGCCGTGCTGGTAGAGATGAGAACAATATCGTCGGCGAAGCGAAGGTTGCTGATCCGTTTACCGTCGACATGGTAGCCTTTATCGTCCCAGTTCAAGCCCTTTATGGCATCCTGAAGTGCCGTTATGAATAGCTTAGGAGAAACCGTGTCTCCCCGCCGAACCCCTTTCCCGATAGGAATTTTATGCTTTCGATTGAACAACAGGAAGTTAGTCGACCTGTTCAAGAATCATTCGTCGAGAAGTCGGATGTAAGGCGGTGGTACACCAGCATGCACAAGCGCGTTCAGAACGGCGTTGACTTCCACAGAGTCGAACGCTTTCCGATAATCCACGAAGAAAAGGACAAGTGGGAGGTGGTATTCGCGGCTCCTCTCGATGAGTTGTGAGACAGTCTGAATATGGTCCATGCAGGAGAAATCCTTGCGAAACCCTGCTTGCTCCACTGGCTGATACTCATCCAAGCAACGCTCCATACGATTGAGCAGTATCTTGGTGAAGATCTTGTACACAACCGAGAGAAGACTGATGGGTCGATAGTTGTTTATATCCTCCTGCTGACCTTCTTTGAAGATTAGAACTGTTTTCGACTCCTTCAATGAGTCCGGAATCCTTCCAAGTCGAAGGTAGTGGTTGAAGTGTTTGTCAAGAAGTAAGCAGAGAGCACAACCAGCCGCACGAAGGAGATCAGCAGAAATGCCGTTCGGTCCGGGATCAGTGCCTGGCTTCATCCTTCTGATGGCATGAGCAACCTCTGATTCCAGAATGGGAGGTACTTCCTCAGCTGGTGGCATCAAGCATTTCTGAACAGTGATGGAAGAGCGAAACAGATCTGTGTTGAATTCTTGATGGAAGGCTTCCATCGTTCGAGATGTTTTCATTGTTCCATCCTTATCCATAGGGGTTGACATTATTGCCTTCCTGTCGCAGAGATCTCGTTTGCAGCGCTTTATGCTTGAACCTTTCCCAGTGGCTTCCAACAGCTTTAATCTTGCCAGAGATAGAGCGGTATGGAAGAGTTGTGGTCCCCGCTGAGAGTACCTCCAGCCGACAAAAGGACCATCAAAGTATCAAAGTAAGTAAGTATTTAATCAATCACATGTCATAATTTAGAGCAAAAGGTGATTTCGATATTATGATTTAAAAGAAAGTTACAACAGTGACCGAACCTATGACGTCGTACCTGACGAGCGGCGGGAGCTCTATTTTGCGCCACCGCCGCAGCTGGGTTCCTTCCTACGGAGCCCCGATGACTCACTGCTCTCGCGCCAGGTGTGTCGCACTACCAGACTGTGGTGAGGCCCATGATTTCGGCAGGCCATAAGTCGCTCAGGAGTTTCATTTTGCAATTTCGACGCTTATATTCGTAATCACCATTCTGAAGTCTTTCTAATGATCCTGGTATCAACTTCCCTAGTCAGAGTGGCCAGTGCGGAATGACATAGTGTGTCTCACCATCAGTCATCGCTCGGATGAGAGTGGTAGCGGCATATCTACGCTTTAACGTGGATCAGCGGATGAGGTTATTTCTCATACTTTGGGGTTTTTAGTTTTCCTACCCGTCCGGAAGCCTGGTTTGAAGAGACGCTTGTTCGGGCAAATAGCAAACTCAAATCCTTGAATAACTTTCAGATCTCTGAAGACGAAGACGAAGCGTTAGGCTGCACAATAAAAATGGTGCATCTTACAACCTTGTTCGGAGTTGAAACATTGACATAATAAAGAATGATGCCGTGGTTTTTCGAAGGCAGAGCTTAGAAAATAGTTCCCTATAGCGTTTGTACAGCTTTGCTCCGGGGTCCTCCTTTCTTGGTCCATGACGCCATCTTTCCAGCCCTGGTGCAAAACCTTGGTGTGGACCGGCTGCTTTGATGTCCGTGTGCAACGAATCAGATCAGCGACGCTTTGGACGCCCCTAGATCTCTTTCCAATTACCTCGATGTTAAGGCCTATCTCGAGGAAGCTGTCTTATCTGCCACACAGAACGTGGCCGTACCATCGCCGGCAAGCTGCTACCAGCTAACGGCGCGACACCGAGCTTCTGCCGAATAGCATCGTTTCGCGGTATATGCGCGTGACTCCATCCGTCCAGGGCAGCACACGTTTCAACTCATTACACTGAGGCAGCTTTCCGTTTTCTTCGTCGCGGCCAGTACTCAGTACTATACATCGATACCGGCCGCACGACGGTTCTACGGATCACTAGCTTCAGGCACTTTGGGGTCTTTTATCGCAGAGCAATCCATTCAACGAGCACCAACTGGATCAAACTGCACTCACACGTTAGCCCACTTCAACCATCAATCTGCCATCAGACTCTCTTGCTGATTCCAGCTACCTGAAACTCGAAGTGCGTGACGGCTCTGTGCCACTCACCTTAATGGAGCCTGGCTGTTCACGCCGTTGTTAGTCAGTCAATGTTCTTGACGTTCAGTTTGGTTTCAAATATCTCCAAGCGGGCCACCTGTCGCTCAACTTCAATTCTGTCCTTGGAAGGCAGCATTAGCTCCAAGAGTATGAGCTTACATAGAACCTAATTGTATGATGTGATATTGGATGTTCGAGGGCTGGCCTGTCTCGAGGGCCTGTGCCTGCGGTCGAATGTTTGCGTTCAGCTCACCACCAATTCGCAGAAGCGACTTCCGTACATTGGTGGAGGAACGGACGTCGCCTCCTAATCCCTGCTTTTGATATAGCTTGGCGAAATCTACTGCTAGAAGTAAGATATAGAGGAAGCGAGAAAATCCTACTTCATAAGGCATTCATTATTTATTTTGTTTTTCCAAGTGTCCAAGTTTTTTCGGAACAAGACACCATCTAGCGTAGCTCTCGCAAACGCGCATGACCCTTACTGACGCTGTCTTCAGCACGAGGAAGAAATTGGCAGCAACACTTCGTTATGTGTATGGCACTGCATTTTAAAGTGTCTCGTCAACACCATGTGAGGTTTTCGACGACTTGCCTTTCCGATACCTTGCCTTTCCCACACTATACGTACTACAACTCAAAGAAAATTCTCTGCGAGTTCTCACCATATTTTTAGCAAGCAGAACTTCAACGCCTTGCCGCTCAAAATTTGCTTAAATAGGTGAGTTAAACGGACTGTATATTAGTGAAAAACACATTCCGCTATATTCAGTGCAGGTCAAGCCTCTCGCTGCTCAACAGGCACCTTGCAGTAGGATACTCTTGGATACGATGGTGAGACGGCAAATGTTCTAAAGCCTCATTGCCGTCTGCCTTGATGACAAGTCGTCCCAGCAGTTTCGGCGCCCCAGTTGAACGCGGGCCAAACAACTCTGCGTCCTCTCCTCCGCGCGTGCTCTCTCTCCCACCGCCTGACTTTCAGGGTGTTGCGTCATTCGAATCGGGCATTGCGCGTCCTGGTCGGGGTCTGGCGGTTCGGGAAGTTTCGGGTGGCTTCCTTGAGGGGATTTCTCTCACTGCGCGTGCTGGTTTCGTCCTCGGTAGGGTTTCTGTCTGGGTTCACTTCTTGCGCGTATACGTTTAGGTCTTCTGATGTTTATTATGTCTTGTTTTTTATGGTTCTCATGTATTCCTTTTGTCGTCATGCATTTTTTAGTGTTGCAATTGATTTTGTATTTTCCTCATGATACGTTATCTCTCATATACCTTATGCGTATGTTACTCCATGTAGATATATTCTGTTTCTCTTGTTCTTGCTTCGCCATCTCATCATATTGGGTTTACTCTTGCCATATCATTAGTGTTGTGCCGCTGCTATGTCACTTAATCCTGTTCCAGGGTCTGATTAATATCGGTGCTTTATTCCTTGTGCTATCATATCGGTCTCTGTTAGTATTTTTGCGTAGTATCTCATATTCACCTATGTTTTCTTTGCGTTCTTGTTTCGTCTCATGACAGTTCTTTGTTATCGATGCATTAATCGGTATTTCGTTTAGTCGCGTGTCGGTTAGTATGAATTATTATAAATAAAGGTTTAATTACCCAAGTTTGAGGTGATCTCCGACGCGTTCGGTCGCGATAATATCTAATCCGCGTGGCAGTGCTGTTTTCTGTGTATTCTGGTCGGGTCACTTCATGCCTGTTGATTTTGTCGACAAATTGATGGGCAGAGTTGTTTCGCTCCATTCCCAAATCAACAAATGTCAAAAGGCTTCAATGATATTTAGTGAAACAACAATACACCACGAGCACGTTATAGTCACAGTTTGAGGCTTGAACATGAAATTCTTTGATAATTAACCGATAGGCATCAGATCGCTGAAGGTAGAGCCGGGCATTCCATTATGTGCAGGTACAGAACTCAAGATTTGAACGGCCCCATAGTTGAGAAGGATCGCGCGGTCATTGGCGTCTTGAACGCTTTGTGCTCACTGCCGAAGGAAGAAAATGAGTCAGTACAGTAGAGGTTCTGGGGCACATTAGGTTTCTGTCTCATCGCTGACAGTTGCCTAAAGTCCAACCAAAGCGCACTTCGTTTTGCTTGCCTAGGCTAAGTTCGCAAAAAGCTTAAACGAATTAGCCCTAGGAAGCTGTTATCACTGCATGGACTTCAATCTCGTTTGGCGCACTTGAGCGGAAATCTTATTTGCAGTTGTGACGCAAGAGCTATCGGGTACTAGTTTGCTACCCAGACAGCTTTGAATTCACATTTCCATTACTGCAAAAGAGTAACCAAATCCTTACGATGTAAAGACAAACAACTTGCTCCCCGTGGGTGTTACAGTTTTTCACAAAATGGAGCCTGATAAACGAATCCTATAGCAGCGAGTTCCAAGAATGGGTTCAATTCACATTACAACGCGACAGCACCAATTATATTACCGTGTTCCAATAACGGCCAGTTTGAATGGGTTTGAACTTAGAGCATGACCTTGCAGTGGCGCTGAAAATAATCACTGTTAGAGCGCACATCAACTCCTCCACGCTCTTTGATGCCCTGTTCTGCCAAATACTCGCAAAATACTAATTGTCCTTACAGCAGAAATTCTTCAATCAAAAACTGGTTGCTCTGCGATTAGTTCTTCACGTGTTAACAATGTGCCAAACGGGGTTTTTATGATAAATCTCCTTTATAGCACTTCTTAAATCTAGAGGGCACCACCTAAGGTCCCTGTAGAGAGGAATAAACTTCGTCTCACCACTAGTGCCGATGTCATTTTGCGTTAATAAGGTCAGTGAAAACGAGTGAGACTTACTGCAGGGGTCATATATATGTGGAATGATAACGACCCT
>OX375866.1:48364300-48401642 GCA_947359475.1 Heligmosomoides polygyrus bakeri | reverse complement strand
CTACTGACTGCGCTATGTGTATAAGGCAGTCAGTAGATTCTCGATGAATCTCGGATGTGTGTGTGTGTGGGGGGGGGGGGGGGAGAGGAGGGTGGTGGGTTTGATCAATGCGACAACGCGAACAGTTTTACAAAGTAAAATAAACAAAGAAGTCAAAAAAATCCGGATGACTGATCGCAGTCTTGAGTCACTGAAGAATTTTGCCCTGATTCCCAACTGGGGGAGATAGATCGTATGTCGTATGATGAATTAGACTACCTTGCCGACAAAGGATTACCATGGAAACCAGGGAGTGCTCAGCGTCTTCATCCATGTTCAGTAACGCATCAAACTGGACGAGTTGGTCAGATGGTACGGATGAAATTCGATTGCTTCCGAAGAAGTTGTTGAAAACCTGGGGTTCCATATAAAATAGGCTACCTGAAGGACACCTTCTTCGAATGTCCAACTGGCTCCAGGAAATCCATTTTATGGCATCAGTGATGTTCGTGGACGACCTCGACAAACAAGAAGAAAGAACTCATCATTGCGGGGTTAGCAGGAATGCGATGACACAATGGGACCAATGCTTCAGGGTAATCATCGTTGAATCCTATTTTTTGGTGCCAATGACCTCGTCGTGACGAGGTCAGTGGCACCAAAAAAATTGTGGATCCGTCTACTGGTGTCCACACTCAGTTAATTGAAAATACGTTGTGTCATGGAAAGAGAGCCATAAGAATGAAAAACAGGCTGACGGGATCCCTGTGGGACGACAACCTCTTCGAAGCACTGTGGAAGTGGCAGCACGGTTGCGACACAAAACTCTATTTGCTTTGGAAAAAAGTCGCAAGACGCTATCCACTTAATGATTAAGGTAATAAGGTTGCTTCAACGAGATTTCGCGGCTTTATAATACTTTAGTTTTTCCAGGTTTCTGTTCAATTTTCTGTTTCTTCACTATTCCCCCCCCCCCAATTTAGAAAGCCGATTTTGATATTGGAAGGACAGCAATTTATAAGGTAAGCATATTTATAAGGTAGCATACATATTTATGTGTTGCGATGTATGTTACAGTACTTTAAAAAATTGAACTGGACTGCCTTCCCCTATTGGGATTGCACCGTTTTGCCTACTTATTCCACGACAAGGTTGTCGATGATTACACGTTGCTATATAGTCATTTACAAAACGCTACGATCCTACAAAAAAGAAGGACACGCCGTGATACGCTACTTGCTGTGGTTGCACAGTGCAACGTTCCAGTTGAAATGAGAAAAACCACTGACTTAACAGACAAACAAACATTGTAGGAGTTAGTAATGGAATGAGTTTCGCCGCTACTACAAAATGATTCATTTCAGCTGTAGTTTGAGCGTATTGTTGGACTCTATTAGGGAAGCTCAGAGCTCCATTACGCACAATGCGACGTGACGTAATGATATGCTCCACATCGACTACTCGCGCTGCTCTATCGATATAGATACTAATAATTTCGTCGCATCGCACCGCGATACTTCTTTGAACGACTCCTTATGCCGATTCCGAAAAGGGTTGTTGACCAGACCACAGACTTGAAGGTCGTCGTTATGCCACACTCTTGAGATCAAAAAGATTAGTAGCCAGCTGAAGTGCGTTGCTTCCTCAGACAGCTAGTAGCTTGCTTGCCTTCCCTATGCAAACATGGCCTCACTGGTCGAGTACGTCATCTTTCAAAATCTTCTAAAAGAAATGTTGTTTGATGGAGGTGGTGAGGTGTGCAACAAAGCTTCTGCTTCATGACACCGCGATCATTAGCAGCACTAAGGTGGGGCAGTTATTGAATAAGAATATTCGGTCTTAACAATTTCCTAGAAACTTCTAGAGTAGCAGAAGCCAAAATTACATGCTTAACAGATGGCGTGATTTTATTATTCTTTTTCATTTTAGTCGAACCATATTTCAGTGTATGAGATTTTGTTCGGGGCAGTTTTTGAGGTTTTTGAGTTTTTTGAAATACCTTCCACGTTCATGAGTGGAAGACAGCAGAGGAAGAGTATCTGAAATTTACTTCGATTGTTTGTCAAAAAATTTGTCCAGTTGCACTGAGCTCCATCCGCACCTAATTTTACTGCATAACGTTGCATGTTAACTGATGTCGCAATCTCTGTGATTCCTAATTTCTAGGTCGATCTCTAGGTCTTCGGTCATCAGCATGGCATCGGCAGCTATCTGTAGGGTTCCATTATCGGTTTCAAATATATGCACTTGCGTCCTTTCGAATAAACGATAATCGGAAAACATTTGTTTTGATGAAAAACCGAATATTCGAATAATGATTATATTCGAATTTTGAATCTCGTCGAATAGTCGAATAATGAATAAATTGTCCGTGTGTAACGTATCGGACCATCGCTGCTTCGGGCGTCCTCTAGGCCGCTTTCCAGATACTTCCAACTCAAGGCCTATCTTGCGAACGCTGTCTACTTTCCTACGCAGAACGTGGCCGTACCATCGCAAGCAAGCTTCGCGCATCTTGTCCGCTATCGGCGCGACACCGAACTTCGGCCGAATAGCATCATTTCGGTTGAGGTCGACGCGCGTGACTCCAACCGTCCAGCGCAGCATCTTCGTCTTCATGACGTCGGGGTGCATTTCAACTTCATCAGTCGCAGGCCAACACTCAGCGCCGTACATCGCTACTTGCCGGATGACTGCTCTGTAGATCTTCGACTTGAAGCGCTCTGGTATCTTCTTGTCGCAGAGCACGCCAGCCACTTGGACTAGGCCGCACTCTCGCGTGAGTTCACTTTAACCATCAGGCCGCCGTCAGACGCTATTGCTGATCCCAGGTATTTGAACAACGAAGTGCGTGCAAGCTCAGTACCGTTAATCTTAATGGATCCGGACTCGCTCACGTCAGTCGTTAGGTACTCGGTCTTCTTGACATTCAATTTAAGTCCGAACCTCGCCAGACGGTCGCACCAAGCTTGCACCTGCCGCTCGAGATCGTCTTTGTCTTCGCAAGCGAGCATCACGTCATCAGCATACAGCAGCGTCCATGGAACAGGCTGCTGAAGATCTCGCGTAATGGCATCCATGACGAAACAAAGAGGAGTGTGAAAGCGCAGAATTCTGGTGCACCCCAACAGAGATAGGAAACTCTATTGAGGTTCCAGCTGCAGCTTCCACTCTACTCTTTGGGCAAGAGTAGAGCATCCGCACCACTCTATGAGTTCCTCAGGTACGTTGTGTTGTCGCAAGGCGTACCATATAAGCTCACGCTGTACGCGGTCGAAGGCCTTCTCCAAGTCGAGAAAGGCGATATGCACTGGCTTCTGTTTCTCGCGATGCTTCTCCACCAGGAGGCGGGCGGCGTATATAGCATTAATGGTTACACAACCAGACACAAAGCCGCATTGGATGTCGGAGAGCTTGACGATTTCACGAATTCGACTATCGAGGATCCGCTCGAAGATCTTCGTGCTGTGCGAAAGCAAGCGAATCGGACGGTAATTGGAGCAGTCTGCAGGAATTCTTCTTCCAAATCGGAATCGTCGCATTGTTGTTCCAACACTTCGGTACTTTCTTCTCTTTTACTACCTGATTGAAGAATTCAGCCAACCACTCAGCAGGATACCAGAGCTTCGACTTCCAGACACCGACTGCCAGATCATTCGGCCCTGTCGCCTTACCGGGCTTCATCTTATTCAGAGCCGCTTCTATCTCCTCCACGGTGATTTTGTGTACGGAACCGTGAACAGAATCCACAGTAGGGGGACCGGATGAGGAAATTCCATAGTGGAAATTTTCTCAAAGTAATCACGCCATCGCTTCAGCGCCTTTCTGCGGTCTGATAGAAGATGGCCGCTGTAATCATTGATGCAAATACTTTTCAATATCCTCGGTTTGGCGATGGCGGGTCTTAGCGAATCGGTACAAATACCGCTCACCATCGCGCGACTCGAGCTTTCGGTAGACATCACCATAATGGGCGGCTTTAGCAACAGCCACTGCTTTCTTTGCAGCCTTCTTCGCCTTCTGACACTTCTGCCAGTTGCTGGCTGTTCTGTCGCCAAGAAACACATGATGCAGTGACTTCTTCTCTCGACCTTCGCCTCGTCCGTCCACAGCCATGTTTGCTTGTCGACCTTGCGTCGTCCAGGCTTCGTAATGCCGAGTTCCGACTGTGCAGCTGGACGTGACGGTCGGTCGCTTTCTTCCAAGTTTCGTCGACAGTCGTGACTGTCGGCAAGCGCACGCCAGAAATCACAGCTGCTTCCTTCTCTCTCATTCGCCACCACTTGATCCGTGCAGCACCGCATCGCTCGACCTGCTTCAGCTTCGGAGTGGTAATCTTAAAGGTACAGATTAGCGGCCGATGCTGTATGGCGACCGTCTCATACGGCACGACCTTTGCGTTTGTGACAAGACTCCGGTCACGATCCTTCACAAGCACAAAGTCTATCTGAGACTTGGAGCTCCCACTATAATATGAGATGAGGTGAGAGTCGCATTTTCGGAAGGCGGTGTTCACAATGGTGAGGCTATGCAATTCCGCATTGTTGTGTCCTTGGACGGATGACGACGAGATCCAGTAGTTTATTAGGAATACTGGAACACAAACGAGAATGCCGAAGGAACTGCAATGGCCGCTTATATACGGACCATAGATCAAAGATAATGATAGACCAGAGATATTTTCATTCTATACATAACACCTCCCCCCTTTTAAGATCACAAAGAAGATCCTCAAGTGTTGTAGCTTCTCTGGCGTGGATCCATGTCGAAACGTCTCGTTGGTCTGCGTGTTCGGCCCGATCGTCGTGGTTATCTGCAATCAGCCTTGAAAGTGCGTCAGCTTGACCGAAGTTTGATGTCGTGCGGTACTGGATGTTGAAATCGTATCCAAGAAGCGTCGTTGCCCATCTCTGGAGTCGGTTTGAACAGAATTGAGCGAAATTCGCGGAAGCAAATTGAGTTCCATTATCAGAGACCAAGATTTCCGGCATTCCATGTCTGGCGAACGTCTGCTGCAGCAGGGCGATGGTAGCTGCTGTTGTCGTACGATCGGTGATGAAGATCTCCGGCCATTTTGAGAATGCGTCCACTATTACGAGAAGGTTGGTTCCTTCATACGGCCCTGCGTAGTCGACGTGAATGCGACTCCATGGTTTGTCGGGCACTGGCCATGATGCCAGCATCGTTTTGACAGGAAGTTTGGCGGCTGAAGAGCATCTTGTGCAGCGGCGGACCATATCTTCTACATCTTTGTCGATTCCTGGCCAGTACGCGAAGCTTCAAGCAAGGCTTTTAATCCGTACTATTCCAGGGTGTCCGATGTGCAGTTGCTGAAGAACTCGATGTTGTAGCGGTTTTGGCACGACTACTCGTTCAGCCAGTAGAAGACATCCATTTAGCGTGGCGAGTGAGTCTCTTCGGTTAAAGAAGCACAGCAGATCCGGTCTCGTAATCTTTTTCGGCCATGATCCTGTTGTATACTTCATCACCTGGCGCAGAAGGGGGTCTCTTCCGGTAGCTGTCTTGACTTCATCCGCAGTAAGAGGAAGAGCTCGAACCGCATTCGTGAAGGTGTGTAGGATGTCACCCTCCACTGAAATAGCTGCGATAACTCGGTCTTCATCATCACCGATGTTTGATGTCGTGCGGTACTGGATGTTGAAATCGTATCCAAGAAGCGTCGTTGCCCATCTTTGGAGTCGGTTTGCGGTATATACCGGGATCCCTTTCTTTCCTCGAAATATGGTTAGAAGAGGTTTGTGATCTGTGAGGAGGGGAAACTTGCGGCCGTGGAGCATCCTGTGGAATTTCTTTACGGCGGATACGAGTGCAAATCCCTCCTTTTCGATTTGACTGTAGTTCTTTTCTGCCGGCTGCAGGGATCGAGAAGCGTGGGCAATTGCCTTCTCTGAGCCGTCGGGGTATCGGTGTGAAATGACGGCGTCAATTCCATAGTTCGATGCATCATCAGCAACTACGATTTCTTGCTGAGGGCCGTAGTGCGCTAGGAGTCGATCAGAGCATAGTATTGCTTTTGCTCTGTTGAAGCTGTTGTGGCAAGCGGAGGTCCAAACGAATTTAGCATCTTTTGCTAGAAGGCCATCAAGCGGTGCGCGAAGGTCCCTCATTTCCTTCACAAAATTTCCGTAGTGGCTGAGGAGTCCTAGGAATGAGCGGAGCTGTGTGATGTCCTTCGGAGCCGGCATCCTTCGGATCATGTCGATTTTGTGGGGATCTGGTCGTCTGCCGTCTTTGTCCACTATGTAGCCGAGGTAGTTGATTTGGGATGCAGCGAACGTACATTTGTCGAGTCGAACGTGTAGACCGCTATCCACGATTCGCTTGAAAAATGCATCCAGGTTGTGTTGGTGCTCTTCCATAGTGCGTCTGACTATTATGACATCGTCGAGGTAGGCGACCACACCTTGCAGACCAGCGAGTGTCGCGTCCATGAGCTGCTGAAAAATAGCCGGTGCCGACTTGACTCCAAATGGCGTTCGGTTGTACTGGTAGAGTCCTCTGTGGGTGTTGATTGTCAGCAGATTTTTAGATTGATCGTCCATTTCGACCTGGAGAAATGCGTCCGCGAGGTCCACGTGTGAGAAGTATTGTCCTCCATTTAGAGTCGCAAAAATATCCTGTGGCAGAGGGAGTGGATACTGATGGAGTTCCAGGGCGTCATTGAGTCCTGTCGAGAAGTCAGCGCAGATGCGTAGGGTTCCATTTGACTTCTTGACAATCACAATAGGCGCCGCCCAATTTGAGTAGTTCACTTTTGAAATGACGCCAATAGATTCCAATCGATCAAGTTCCTTCTCTACTGCAGGTAGGGCTGCGTATGGTACCGGACGCTTGGGTCGGAAGATCGGCTTTACTCCTGGCCTCAGTTGCAGGGTGGCTTTGGAGAGCTTGTATCGTCCCAGACCGTTTTTGAAGGCCTCTGGATATTTCTGCTTTAGTTGCTCGGCTACGCTGATCTTCGGATCCATGGAGATGGTGCTTATTGTGGCGGGGGGGGGGGTAGTCCTGGATCGGTTCTGGGGAGTGAACCCATGATAGCGTATATCCCCATTTTTGAGATCCATTCTGATCCAAGCAAGTTGGAGGGGATGTCGGCCACGTAAAATGTTCCTTGAGCGGAAGAATTGTTGAATTTGTAAGTGCAGTGACGTTGACCGAGGAAAGGGATACGGTCTCCTGAAGCGCTGTGAGCGATGAGTGAAGGAGGTCGCAGTTCTGGCTTCCCCATGAGCGTCCCAGGTGTTTTTGCTGATGACAGTTACGTCCGAAGCAGTATCAACTTGGAAGTTGATCTCCTGGTCCTGCACTTTGATGATTGCATAACGGCGACAAAGGCTGCAGTTGACACTTGAGACGGTGTAGATGGCTTCGGATCGTGCTGCGTGTTGATTTGACCGATTGATAGGCCGTGAGGGCCGGTGTGGTTTGGCACGGCTCCTGACTGAATTGCAGTATCCTTCCTTGTGTCCAGTTCTTCTGCATTGCGAGCACTTGTGGAGCCGGTACGTGCAGTATCGAACGAAATGCATTCCTCCACAGAGCCAGCAGGCTGATGGAGGTAGCCTGGATCCCGTCTCTTGACAGTTGCTGTCCTTTGTAGACGCGTTAGGTCGTCTCTGTCGGTATTGAATCGGCGGTTGTCGATGCGGTTGTCGAACGGTGGACGACTGCTCGATTGATTGGATAGCTGGATTACCACTTTCGACCATCTTCGTGTCGTGTTTGAGGTTGATGAGCCTCTTGCACTCCTCTGTAAGAGTTTGGATGGTGCAGGTTGAGTCTGCCTCTATTTTTTCCAGTAGATTGAGGCGAATGTAGGCGTCCTCGCTCGATTGCAGACCACACACGAAGATTAGGCATTTGAACTGGTTGTCATCGCACTCCGACAGTTTGAACCGTCCACATTCCCGATTGACGCGTCCTGCATACGTCGCGAAGTCGTCCTTCGGGTCCTTTGAGAGCTTCATGCAGGCATAACGTATGCTGAATAAGGACTGCTGTGGTCCAAACAGGTCCTTCAGTGTGGAGACAGCGTCGTCGAACGTGACATCTCGGGGAGTTTTCGGTAAGATGTAGTTGACGTATTTCTCGTAGGCAGCAGCGTCGAGTTTATGGAGCAGGAGTCGCCCTCGAGTCGCTTCGTCCAGTCGCTGTGCGTCGATTGTGAAGATATCGTCGTGGCGGCGATACCACGCCTCGGAGGTAACATCAGCTTCAGGCTCGTACGTGAACTGAGCGACGCGTGCGGCCAGTAGGTCGAATTCCTTTGCTGGATCAGTCCTTGACGAAGATTGTTGTGGCTGCTGCACCATGGAACTTTGAAGAGTGTTGATGAGCGTTGCGAGGAGCTGCTTGAACTGGTCGTCCGTTATCGTCGTCATTGTGAGCGTTGTCGGCATCTATGGCGTAGTGGATGACGGCTGCTTGACGGTCCGTCTGAGCTGGAGATGTGAAGAAACTAACTAACTAACTAACGTAACTTCGGTAGGTGGCGCGTTGACGTGGCGTAGCTTCTTCCTTGATCGCCAGTGTTGTGTCCTTGGACGGCGATAGACGACGAGATCCACAATAGTTTATTAGGAATACTGGAACACAAACGAGAATGCCGAACGAACTGCAATGGTCGCTTATATACGGACCATAGATCAAAGATAATGATAGACCAGAGATATTTTCATTCGATACATAACACGCATACTTAAGAATACGCTCACCATCGGTACGAGACCCGTATTCGAAACCACCATGACAGCTGTACCCGTCCTTCGCAGCACCTACGTGCCCATTAAGGTTACCAGCGACTATAACTACATCTTTCGGCGGTACCTCTGCCTTCTCATCAAGCCGGCTCTAAAACTCTTCCTTGGCTTGATCAGAGCAGCCACTCTGCGGAGCATAGGCAGAGAAGAAGTGATAGAGTCGCTCCTTAGCGGCGCCAACGATCTTCATCAGTCGATCGTCGAAGCGTTTGACCCTTACAATCGAGTCACGAAATCGTTCGGAGACAATTATTCCGGAACCGTTGGTGGCCCTGGGACTTCCACATAGAACGGCCTTGAAACCACGTCCTATGTCCCTTGACTTGCTGCAAGACCACCTCGTCTCCTGTACCGCACAGAAATCAACTCTTCTTCGCTCCAGTGCTTCAACCAACTCGCACGAGCGGCTCGTCAACGTACCCACATTCAGCATTGCCACGCTGGTCCTGTTTACGTTACGGGACTTTCGGACTAGCCCAGTTGCCCCCCGACCGTCGTCGCACCAGAGACCCTGGCATACTTTTCACGCTCGCCGGGCTTTGCGAGTGCGCGTCGGCTCCCGCGGACGCCCTAGCACTATCTCGAGAAACCTGAACTGTCATGCACCATTTGATGTGACGTGGGTCTTCGTAGGCCGGCCTGTCACAAGGGCCTGTCGCCTGCATTCGAATGTCCGTGAATAGCTTAGCTTGCACAGCGAGCAGTTTCCAGTGGCACCACGTGGAGGAACGGACATCGCCACCAGTCGAATAACGAATACTCGAATTTATTCGACAGATGTATTTGAATTAAAAGTCAAATTGAGTCTTTCTTTTCTAATTTCCTTTGTAACACCGTATCTTCAATTTTCGGATCCAGACTGCTAATCTTTATGAAATCCGGTGGTAACGCGTGTCTGATATTATGCCACAAAATTTATCAAAAAGGAACACTTCGGTAGAAATGATTAACATTTTACGGCTTCTCATAGCCGTCTTCAAGTAAATACAGAAATAAACGTAATTTCAAACACGACATGCTATTCAAATACATTCGCACGGAAACAGAACAAAAGCAGATGTTGGCTTACAAAAGCACAATTTCCAAAAATAATAGATACACTGAAAAGGTATAAATCATACTGTGTAACAAAACTACACCACCTTCATTATGGTTTCATATGACGATTCCGACGAATTTCCTTCTTCGTCGGGAGAACATACGCTTTCTTCATCGATAGAGGATCTCACGTTCTCGTCTCCGAACAAGCTAGCCATTTTGAGAGGAGCTCCATACCTTTTCGCCTCAGCTGGACTCCATGCCTTGCTCATTCTAGAAAGATCATCATCATTGAAATATTGCATATGCATTATTCAAAAAGCCACTTTTTTCACTCTATCTCAAAATAACGAAATCACTCTCCTTCTCCTCATTTCCTTGTGCCTTTATCATCAAAAGGAGCCGGGCGTATTCTCCGCTTAATCTTCTTCTTCCTCTGTTTCCGTAAATTATGCCCGCAAGGCTGAAAACGAGTAGTTGTTCCTTCTTAATCATCTTACTATGCGCGCTAATCTGAACAGTCGCTCGCAGTCGACCGACGAAGTGATAGAAACCAAATATTCAGGAATCATCTTAGAATGGTTGGAAATTCATGGTGATGACTGCGCCAATACTCAAATGGATCCGAATCGAACTCAGGTCTTGCTCTTTTAAGTGCGATTGCGCACAGTTGGATCTAAACCTACAGCATAGCCTTTGAATAGATGAATTCGTACCTTTTTTCCAGACATGTTGACTTCGAAATCATCGTCGTTAGTGTTAACTTGATCAAACCACGGTGTTTCAGTCTCCTTCAGCGCATTCCAGGCAGACAGGTCCTTACTAGCGCTAGTACATTCTGGTGAAGGAAAAGTGTCGCACGCATCCACTGTGTAGGCACTAAACTATTTCTTAAAGTCTTGTATGTCTAATATCACATTTTGTCCAACGTTTTGTTTTCTTTAGATCTCTACCGTCCTCTTTATTGCTTCCGTCCAGAGCACGGTATTCAAGAAAGCGATAACCGAGTCCGTGAAGGACGCCATCCAGAAAACTACGTCCTCGAACCACTCATCAAAGTATAGTCTCAATTTGGACAGCAGCATATTACCGAATTCCTTCGCTTTTCGTTTAACACCTTCTAGGAATTAAGCGATCTTCTCTCACAGCGAGAAGAATGAATCAAGAAAACGACTCACTTTCCTATCGAAGCAACTAAAAGTTTTCCTACTGCAATGTACAACGAAACGCACGAATTCTGACGACATGCCTGAAACCAGCACAAATTAAGCGAGCTTTCTGTGCTTTTGAAAACCACAAAGTACAACCATCGTGTAGAATGGTGCCAGAAAAAACTGCATAGCTTCTAAGAACCTTAATTCTTTCTTCCCAAACGACGCAATTGGAATAGTTGACGATGTTTTCAACGGCAGACAACAGCAGTACCAAAATTATAAAAAATCAATTAGTGTACCAAAGGTGAAAACCTACAGAGTTTAGCACGTCGCAGACTTCGCATGATGTAAGTAGAACTCCACAGTTGAGTTACATTGGGGAACAACCGACAATATGAGGTACCTCTTATACATAGCCTTAGGCATCTGGCATACCTGGAGTCGCTCTAGCGATCGTAATCGCTGCAGCTCCTTCGGTCCGCGGAAGGCGGGCGTGGCGGCGATTGGCCAGGTGAGAGATCCCAGCGCGATTCCTGCTCCGCTCAAATCGCTCAATCGCTGGAACGACTCGTAGCTATGCGAGATGCCTTAGTCTTTCCGCTACAATTCAATATCGAAACTATTTTTAAGCTTTCTGCACTGCCTTCGTGGCACATTCCAACTACATAGCAGCCTTTGCCGTCACATTAGTCACATTCGCACGGCAACGAACACTGTAAAGAACGAACTGGTTCATTAAAAGCCTGGACTAAAACCCACAATCAACTCACCATTTGACGTTGACATTGGAGCAGCTTATTTGGTTTTGCATGTTTCCGGAGCATGTCAAGCATGGCGTCCGTCGCCACTACTCTATCATTCCAGGAATGCTCCGTGAGTGCGCCGTGAACAATACGTGTGGGATCGAACTTATCAATGGGTGGGGCGGCCGCTTGCTAAGGCATGCTCGGGCGTGTTCGGAAGGCGATAACTGTGCCAAGTGTAAACCTTTCCCAATACAACTCAAGGATTCTGTAGGCAGTGTGAGGCCCTTGAAGTACACTAAGGCACCGCGGTGTAGCTCATGAAGAGAGTAAGTTACAGCGGTGCGAAAACGCGAATCTTTTTCCGATTTCGGGCGACCACTGCGGGAAAAGGCGGAGAGCCTGCAAATGCGTGGGTGAGCAGACTACCGAAGGCACTTTACGAGAACACGCTCACAGCTCCACAGTTGCAAGAACTGACATTTTAGAGCGGCGGGCGGAAGCGGTGAAGATTCTTCCGCCCTTACTCGCCCATATTTGAGTTTTCGACACTCCATGTTACCGTTCTGTTCAGCTCGAAAACCTCTATCGAATGATGTCAATCTCGACCAATTCTGCAAGTATCGATTTTTTGATAATTTCGTATTGAGGACGAGGACGCTCTAGGCCGAGACTGCGGAAACGATGACATCATCGAAAATCGATATTATCGAATTTGGCCAACTTTGATACCATTCTACAGAACTCTTCATGCTGAATTGAATGGTTTTACTGAGAGTAGCGAAAACTGTATTACGTTCTAGAATTCTAGGACAGGAGGTGATAAGTACGAGACTAAGACTGGTAAGAAGGAGCTTTCGTGGAAAACATGAAGCTCAACCCGACCCTAAATCACTGCATCCAACTTGCACTATAGTATGCCAGAAATAAGAACTGTACATCAAACCCCTTCCATCCGCCTTTGCCCATTTCAAAACCGAACACCAGGTGTCATGACGAAAGTGTCTTTGAAGATCCATCTCATAAAGTTTTAACTGGAGGTTCTTGAAAGTGTGCATGTGACCTTTCCAGAGCCTATTAGACAATCTATTAGAGAACTTTTTCACTTCGCATCCGAAATCCCTGATAGCGCGGCGACGGCGGCCACTATATCGCCTAGTAAGCCGCGTTATCAGGGGCGCTGCATTTTCTCAGTTAAATTTCCGTAAGTCGTTTTGCAGCGAAAGCCGTTGATGAATCCGGCCCAAGGTGAGGCGGATCCACTCGAAACCCTGCCACGTTAAGGGAATCATGCCCGAATTGCCGAAGGCAGTCATTGCCGACGTTCCAAATCGAGGAGAAGCTTCCCATCACCCCTTCCTAGGTGACTTGCTGCGGATCCCGGGTACCGCCTCAGCACGCGTTGACGAGAAGCTTTCCCTGATACCTCATTCAAAATACCTAAGGTCATTTGCTAAATAAAACCATACTTAGAAGTCAAAACGTAATCATAGAAACAAAACAACGTCAACAATGTGGGCTGTGATTTCTGCCAAAAAAATTTACGACTACCTCCTCCCCTCCACCATCGAGAAAATTGATGAATTTCAATGTGGAGTTGTCTCTTGTGTCGCAAAGAATGTTAGAAAATGTGAAAGAAAGAAGAATAATTAGTAAAAATCAATTAATAAAGTTTTGACGCAAATAAATCAAAAAATGAAGATTTTTTAGAAAAGGCAACGACGCAGCGACATAGCACCCTGAGCGCCGTTTCTTCTTGGAAAGAAGACGTCATTTGGGTTTGAGCGGAAAGAAGAATCCGATCAGGTGGAGTGATTTTTCTATCCTGGATTTTTTCAAAAATAAACTGTTGCCTGAACAAGGCTACCACTGAAACTGAAACTGGAGTTCACAACAGCACAGCTTTTATTTAGTTACTTGCTCAAAAAATCATGTCTTTCCTAAGCGATCTTCCGTGCGATCATGCCCGAAATTTTCTGTTTTTTTTTTCAAAAATAAACATTTTTCCTCCTGAACGGAACGATGTTTAGAGCTGACATGTAGCGTCAAAGAACGGTAATTTATATTTTACATGTATTCCAAAATCGACCCAATCCTAAGCGATCCTCCTTGCGATCAGGTGAGGTTATGTTCAATGCTTTTGTTTTTTCAGCTTATGCTTTTCTTTTTTTCAAAAACACATTTTTCTACTTGAACGGAACAATGTCTAGAGCTGCAGTGTAACTTTACAAAAGCACAAACTTTGATAGATACATAACAAAAATGCAGCTGATCTGGAGCTATTTTCGATGTGATCAAGAAGGCTGAATCGCTGGTCGCCCGCTCGTCGATGTGATTGGAAGGTGCAATATTTGTTCTTTATTCAACCGATCGTAACTCGTTCGGTTTTGAAACTTACGCAAAATTCTATTTCTAATGAGCATAAAACAGCCTTTTATAAATGACATCTTCATGCGCGGCAGGGAAGGTGCGATTTTTGAAAAAATTGGAGTAGTTTTACAAAAATGGACATAACTCTCTTCGTTGGAGATGAGCAAATGTGGGCGGTACTCGGAAAACTAGAGAATAAGCTCTTTGCAAAATCTCAAAACTGAACGAGTTGCAGTCGGCTGAACAAAGTACAAGTATAGCACCTTCCAACCACACCGGCGAGCGATCGATCAGTGATCTATCCTTCTTTATCACATTGAAAATACCTCCAGATGAGCTGCATTTTTGTTATGTATCAGTCAAGAATTGCGCTTTTGTGATGCTACATTTCAGCTCTAGTCATCGTTCCGCTTATGTAGAAAAATGTTTATTTTTGAAAAAAATGTTGTGCATGACCGCACCTGGTCGCAAGGAAGATCGCTTAGGAAAGACTTGATTTTTGAGCAAGTGCTAAATAAGAGCTGTGCTGTTGTGGACTCCAGCTTCAGCTCCAGTGGTAGCCTTGTTCAAGAAATATTTTATTTTTGGAAAAATCCAGGATTGGAAAATCACTCCACCTGATCGGATGAAGGGTTGCTTAGGAGAGGTCTGATTTTCTCCTGCTACATATTAAAGGATAAATTTCGGTAAGATGCTTTTCCAGCTTCAGTAGTTACAACTTTCAACAAAAAATGCGTCGCGCCGTCGCTGCGAAAATTGAGCAGCAATCGATCCATTTCAACTGTTTTGAAAATGCTTAAAAATGTATTGTCTAATGCAATAACTCTGCAAATCCAGATGACGTCCGCTTTCCATAGAAGAAGCGGTGATCGGGGATCGATGTTGCCATGTTGTTCTTATGCCTAAAAATCTTCATTTCATTGATTTATTTGAGTCAAAAATTTATTATTTGAATAATAATAAGTTTATTAATTACAGACGTCTGCCTGCAACACTTGCAAAAGAACGATTCCTCCGAGGAATTTTATCTTAGGAAAGAAAAATCGAAGTACGATTCCCCTCTCCCACCTTGAGTCAAAGTATGACTCTCCTGCGATTCTCACACTCCACGCTTGAACCTGGACGGTTGTGTACTAATGGTACTCATAAAGCAACATGGAAGTGGATAGTAAGGTAAGGCATACAAACTGTATAAAACGATACAAACTACAACAGGTCACATTTTCCCAAACTGTAACATGTCAGTAAAATGGCGCCATGATAGTTGCGAGGGGCGGTCATTTTATAAATAGTGCCAGTAAAACAACAGAGTGGAAGCAGACACACCGCGTCCTAGGCCCCGTTTATACTCTGACGTCGAGCAAAGCGATGCCATGCACAATGGCCAAATTGATCGGCCTACACGATCGATCAATTTAGCCGCTATACAGAAAATCGCTCGGCTCGACGTCGCAGTATAAACGGAACCTAGGATGATGACCTCCTTCTCTCAGGGGCAGTTAGATCACTTTCTGTCAGAAGTCCATGAAACCAATAAACAGTAGACACGAGAAGAAAAAAAACGGACGCATACCCGCGAAGGGCCAGTGGCGAGCACAAAAGGCGGCGTCGCACGCGCTTGCGACGGGTAACTCAAACGCGGCTGCCTTTCGAAATGGAGCGCATTTTTCAGTTTCAAAAATTTCATGGCTTCATATCAAATATGTATACCAGACGATAGAGCTCGATCTCGTGAGCGTTGGTAACTTGATAGCGTCCAATATATTCGAACATATTCGAATTTTGGCCCACGTCTAATAGTCGAATAATGAATACATTCGAATTTTGAACCTTGTCGAATAGACGAATAATAAATGTAATCGAATTTTGAGCCTCATCGAATAGTCAATTAGTGATTATTCAAATATTCGAATTTATTCGTATATTCGTTTGAAATTATTCGATTCGGTCCGAAGTATAGTTTCAAACACCTTTTTCATTACTGTTCGTCCATCGCAATGAGGGGTCCACTCTTGCAGCATGATTACTCCATTTCTCTCGATCTAATGCTTGATCGGGTAGGACACAGGTAATCTGTAAGTTCAAATGCAGCGTCTCTACCAAAAGTTGCTGAGCCAGTTTCCAGAGGCATGATAATTCAGGAAAACCTAGGACATTCGCTTGTCGTGATCTTCTTCATATAACGTCGCACGAACGCGTTGCTTCGGCTCTCACCGTATTTTTCCATTACGCTGAGGCGCTTTTGAATTTCTTCGGATAGGTATCTCGACTCAACATCATCATACCTCGGTGCTGGGCGTCACATATAAAACTAATGTCATCAGCTTACAGGAGGGTCTGAGCAGCCATAATAGATCCCTTGCGATGGCCTATGTTAAGTCTACGAAAATCAGTGATGAAAGCACAGCTTTTTGGTACACTCCGCCAAAGGTGAGAAACTCCGTGGGAGTGGGTGGCGCTCAGCGCTTTGCGGCTGAGTGCAGTAGCACACCAACTCAATGACTTCAGGGATACCGTGTTAAAGCCTACCTTACATATAACTTCTCGCGCAATGCAGTTGAAGAGCTTAGCACTGTTCAAAGCACGGCCCTTCTTTCAAATCGGGATAGTCCTGCTTTGCTGTCCACTCTCAAGCACTTTCTAATCGGCAAAAAATTGGATGAAAAACTTTGTCAGCCAGTCAGCAGGAAACCAATTATCGACTTCCACATGTCCATCAGCAGCTATTGGGGCCAATGGCTTTGCCTGACCTCATATTCTTCAGGACTGTTTCTGCTTTAGTCTTTTTCTTCCACGGTGATCTTCTCAAAGGCCCAATGCAGCACCCCTCCCCAGCTCTGCAAGAAGCGCAAGGCCGTGACGTTACCGAGGCGCAGTAATAAAAGTGGAATGCTTGGCACCTCCGAAACAAGAATTTGCCTTTATCCTTCCTTCTTCTGTCCTTCATTCTTATTCTTTTACATTTGCAGCGAAAATAGCTTCCAAAACAGCCTGAGTGGAATGTAAAATTGGTCCAGATCAAATTAACCTTTATGTCCATACTCTAAAGGCGATCTGAAAAACCTCCCACACTCTATAAGGACGCGCTAAGAGCTGTTGATCGTAGCTGTGTTAGAAATTACTGGCGGAGAAAAGATGCATGAAATGAGCGTAAAATAGGTACATACACAAAACATTAGAAAATATCCAGACCTCTCCAGCGAGCGCCAGAATTCAGAAGACAGTGTCACTGATCGGCAAAAGGCAATCGATATTGATCGATATGATGGATCTTTTTATCGGTGGTATTGGTTTTATCTCAAGGGAAGGGTTTCGACATCTTATGGAAGATTAAGTGGAGACCAGGGTCAGTAGAAAGAGGTCGAAAAGCTGAACAGGAATGTGGGTGTCGAAACTGCAAAATGAAACTCCTCTGCGAGTTGTGCCCTGTCGAAGGTGGGTGGGCTGGACTGCAGGTCGGCTGTGCGAAGGCAGTCCCCATGGCTACCGTTTTTCGCACATCATCTTCGAAATGACCTTTTTTCGAATTATTACATGAATTATGAGTGTGGAGTTCAATATGATCCAGAGGGATAAGCTACTGAAGGTTGTATCGCAGACCTACCGCATGTGTTGTGCCCCTAGGTTTTCAAACTTTTTGAAATACTCAAGGAATAAGGCAGGTTATATTGATGATTACCAAGGTGCGGTTTGTCATTCCTCTTCACTGCCACTGGTGAATACTTTTTTGATCATCCTACAATTGGCTGTTTTGCTGCTGGTTGTGGGGAGGGTGCATGTATAAGATGTTCAGAGTGTGAACAACAGGTTTCCTTCACATTTTGGCTTTGTTCCATGAACGCTAAAGTTGCTAGAAACATCTTCAATTGTTCAGCATGAGTTTGACTTCAGTTGAGCAAAAGGAATAAATAAAAAGTGTCACCATAGCAGTTTTTATGCAAGCATTTTTATAAAGGTTACGATGTAAAGATTACCTACTATTTATTCGAAACGTGTTATAGTTCAAAAAAAGGTCATTTCGAAAATAAATCATGTGCGAAAAAGATCGCAGCGAGGGGAACCGAACCAACAGCCTCATATCCGACAGACCGGAGCACTACCCCTTCACACCACGGCCGCTGATGAACCATGATTGGCCCCATCCCTCACCACTATTTCGCAAGGCCAACCTGCAGTCCGGCCCACCCAACTACGACAAGAGTTTCATTTTGCAATTTTGACACTCACATTCATGAACAACATTCCGAGCTCTTTCTAATCACCCTGGTTTCCACTTGAAGTTCCATGAGAAGTCGAAACCCTAACCGAGAGTTAACCGATAGGGATGGGTCGGGAGTGATTACAACGGCCGACGGAAAGGATTCACAGCAAGGGGGATTTTCGATCATACAATCACTACTACTCGATACATATTATCGATGTTTTTAACGTATCCTGCGCGCATTGTGATTCAGAAATCAGAAATCGTGCTACAGATGTTGCCCAATGCGCGTCTGGATTCAGAAGCCCTATGTACCGCAGATGTAAATCAGGAGACGTGCCGAAGATCGATTAGGAAATAATTTGATAGCTCCTCCGTGGTAGTTAGCCGTTACAAAAATTCTCGTTGGGCATTCGAATGACACTTTTCAAATGCTCGAATAATTTTCGCTTTCTGGGAAATTTTGGATATTCGAATGGTTTCGGAAATTCTCGAGCATTCGAAATCGAATACATTCGAAAAATGCGACTTTTTGGATATTCGAATTCGAGTATTCAAACTCGTATGAAAATCATTCGAATGCCTATTTGAGTGGTCATTCGAACGTAAGTATAATAAATAAATAAATAAATAAATACACAAATTTCGAACATTTTAAATGCATTAGCGGTGATATTCAGTATAGGAGCACCTATTATGGGCTCCGCGTTGGGCTATCAGCTTATTGCAAGACCAGATAGAGTAGTTGTTCTGAAAAAATACTAATTCAAAGTGCCATCATAATAGCAAATAGGCGACCAATTTGTGAAATTCCATCAATGCGATCCACTAGCCGCCGTTTACCACCTTCTATCTTCACATCGGATCAGTTCTTTCTAGCATTTAGCTATTGAACAGCCCCTATGCACCAAGAACCGCGTAGACAAGAGGATGCACTTTGGAGTGACATGCGAGCGATCTTTCTTGAGTGCCGATGTCGTGGCAGACGAACCCTCTTCTCCGTAATGTGACATGGGGCCGTGAAGAAAAAGACGTGTCATTGTTTTTTGTGCAATGTTGGCGCACAATTAGTGCATTGTCGGTTCTTATGCAGCATCGCTCACGGTGACATGAGCTTGTCAGTTCAAGGGGAAAGGCAACCCAGTACTGGGATTTATAGTAGTAGTAAGATGTCCTGTTCAACAACGTAACAATTGCAAATGCGGAGTGAGGAATCAAAGCTGTATTCTGAATCGGGTTATATACACAGTTCCCGAGAGGCTCGAAGCGGTTGACGTAGAGTCTTTAGAGGCTTTACGATTTCAAAGCATGTTCAGATTTTTCTTGAGTTGGTAATCAAGATTGTTGTCAACTTATTTGCTCAGCTTCCGTGACGGCGACTTCGTCTTCGATAGAGCCTGAAAAGTCGCACACTTTTATAAAACTCTTCTCAAACACCATTTCATCAAACAGGAATACTATTCTTAAGGAACCATGGGACAAGATCCGACGTGATTGTCACGAAGGAGCTACCTGACATAGATATGGATGCCGAGAACGAGAAGAAGGACCACCACTCATGCGAAGCTGGACCTGGACGTGAGTGAGTGAGCCCAACTGCCGCGTCGACCCGAATTAAGTAGCCCTGGGGTCAGGCCACACAGATGTCGACGAGGTGCACCAGTTCATGTGCGTATATAGCGACCGTAGCAGCGCAGCGGCTAAACGCCGAGCAACCAATGCATTGAATATTTCCCCAGAGTGTATCCCTGAAGGCAGCCCATTACACCTTGTCCAGACCCATGCACTGACTACCCTATGCATGGCTTTGGCTACTTTTGCCGGCTCAGAAGCGCAAGCTGTTTTGTCGAGGAATAGCTGTCTCGTTGCAGCGCTGTCCATTTCCCGATTCTGAATTGTACATCGCTCATGTAAGACCACATACGACTTCGTGCATGGGAAACCTCACATATTACTGTGAAATCGAATAACTGTTATTGCAATGTAGTAGAAAGCTGCTGTAGTTGGATAACCTTTTCACTACACATTCTCGCCTGTGCTGCCCATAAAGAGGAGTTTGTGAGGCCATATTCTGCGAAATTTTTTTGAAAATGTACTGGAGGACTGTCCAACGGCTCCATTCGACAAAGATTCGGTGTCACCCCAATAGATGTGAAGCTGCACGAAGGTCGCCTGAGACGGAACGCCCACGTTCTCTCTCAAAAGGTGAGACTATTCGAAAGACTGACCTGAACCTCGAGGTGCCCGGAAAGCGGCCATGAGGGAGACCAAAGCAGTGCTGGCTTGATACGCTGCCTATTGTCTTGAAGCTAATTGGGATACACCCCGATCAGGCAGTCGATCGGGAGAAGTGGCGACGACACACCAGGAACGTCGACCCCCCCCCCCCCCCCCGCTAAGCGGGACAGGCGCTGGAGCAGAAGAAGTACTGGAGAACGTCCAAATAATTTCTCTGGATTCAACTCAGTTTCTTTAAGCCTCAAGTGGATGGTAAGAGGTAGCAAGCTGTCATAACGATGTTTTTTTGCGATCAAAACTTCTAGCGACAGGAGGGACTCGAACCCGCAGCTCCCTCCGACCAGGCGGGAATGCTCTACGCCTTTCACAACCGGCGCCGTTTGATCGAACGCAACATCCACACCTTGTGGGACCGATCAGCACTCACCCGTATATCGGGATGAGCCGCTGATATCAGCATGGAACCAATTAAGCTGACGGTCGAGTTATGCTCACTTCAGCGGTCGGCTCATCGCTATACGCTATAGGGGTGAGTGCTGATCGGTCCCACGAGGTGTGGATGCTGCGTTCGAACAAACGGCGCCGGTGGTGTAAAGGCGTAGAGCATTCCCGCCAGGTCAGAGGGAGGTACGGGTTCGAGTCTCGCAGTCGCTAGAAGATTTGATCGCAACAAAACATCATTATAACAATTTCTCTGAAATTTAGAATTCTTGGACACGCGCTAGAAAACTGCCGCCTAAAGCGCAGAGAAACAGGATTAGATGAAATCCTTTTTCTTACCACCATGCACTAGAAACTCGAAAGTAACTGCTCAACGTCTTAATTATTTGCGACTGAAGTCAGGTTCTGATCTCCCTCAGCATAATGGAGGCAGATTATACGCATATTTCGCCAAAACGGTGACTTGACGAGGGCACCCGAGTTTTTAGCCGGCGTGTTACGTTTCCCGAACAAGTATTCCAGGAATTCGTTATCGTTCGGACGACTTGAACGGAACCAACCAACTTACCGTGCATTCGCAGTGTCAGGCGGACACGAGCTCAGGCGCTCTTCCGGCCGCGACAGTATTGCCACCACTTGACTACCGTGTGGCAGTGCCCCCTTTTCTAGCTCACTTGAAGCTGCTGTTGTTTCTGAGTGGCTCTTTATGCGGATCAGCACACGAATCTCTGATGGTGATTCACCTCGCCTTCTATTGCACGAATCGAAAACATTGGGGACATACAGCGCAATGTCCGGTACTTACCCTCTCTAACTGAAGAAGTGCTGTTACCAAGGGTGTGAATTTCCGGTTTCGTGATTCGGGTTTCCCTCCAGTTTGCAAAGATTTCCGCGAGCGCTTGGGAATCAGGCGCTTTGCTTCATTCTACACCGTACCCCTTTATTGGAAACGCAAGGCAAAAATGAAAAATCGCCTCTGCATTTAAGCATATTGGAGGGGAAGACCGCTGAAATTGAAAAGTAGAAAGTTTGGGTGGTCGAACTGATGCCTATTCCATGATAAATCTTGGAACGACGATGATATCAGTAGGGCTGTTCAAGCTGTGGAGCCAAGATTGTTATCCACCTTTATTCGGCTGACGTTTCGGCGTAACCGCCTTCTTCAGTCTTTTGGAAGCGTTCATGCAAACTGCCTTTGTGTGACTGGATGACTCGCCAGTCTCTCGACTGCTTCCATGAGGCTCTGAAGAAGGCGGTTTAAGCGGCATCCGAATAAAGTGTGGATAACCACCTTGGCTCCATAGCTCGAATAGTCCTGGTGCTACCAACAAATTGATGCCGCTTTGCAAACGACTTGCGTACGAGGTGAAATTTGGGAGTGAATCCTGATCACCTACAATGAGCACAACCTCAATTTTGCTGATTTTTTTCAACGCGTACACGGTTCTCTTTTGAAAAGCAACGTCTTTCTGCGAAAAGTGGAAGTTAAGCGAACTCGATAATGCATCGTTTTTGGGTAGGATACTGTTAGTGAAGCCGGGAGAGTCACAGTCGCAGCTTGATCTATGTAGGTTCAAGGTTTTGAGGTTGGAGTTCCAAGCCGATCTTTCCAGGATCACTGAAATAGCACCAGACTTGTCCGAGAAGTAAAAACGCGGACATGTTTTTCGACTGACCATCTTACGCTGTGCCCACATAGGCGTTAAAATTGGCCTCACGAGAACAAGAGGGATTGTGATGCGCTCGCCATTTCACAGTGCATCACTCATTGATTTGATTAGCAAAGGGGTTAACATTTCTAATGTAAATATCAAGGACAACTCGAGCCGCCATTTTGGAAGCACTTTAGATGCTTTATAAACTTTATAAACTTTACAGCACTTTTCTTATTGTGCCTACATGCTCCGTTTCGTACACCGATTTCCAAGCGACGCTTACTTCTCTCGCTCAGACTTTTGACTTCAAACTCTCGCGACAAAAACCCTCATCATTGCTCAGAAAACCCTACGATACTACTGGAAGTCAATTCACAGTTAGCAGCAGCACAGCCCCGTATTAGTGGAGTACAGGGGAGCGGCGGGGAGGGGGGGGGGGGGGGGGGGGGGGTGGGCGCCCAATCGTCGCAGTCCCGCGCCGCTGGGCTCTGCTCCCTCTCCATAAGCCACAGTTTATGTCTTCTAACGTAATTACGTGAAGCCGTTCTCGAGAAGAATGTTTTATGACACTATAGCTGCTTGAAACAATTTGATGAAAACCCTTCGGCATTGAATTCATCTGCTAATCACATTTTTACCATCGTCTGCGCTTTATAAGAGACTGGTAAAGGAAGCCTAACGAAATCAGCTGGGTGTTCCCTGAAAGTGCCGTCATGCCACATTTGAGAACACATCTGGATTACGCAAGTGGGGTCCTTAAGTGTTTTCCAGAAGTGCTTCCGCTTCTTCACTAGAGCAAAGATCCTCCGTCATCAACTTGGATGACTGCCGAGTGATGACCACCACATCTGCTCGTATGAATTCCTATGCAAGCCAGCTCGTTGTGGTAGTCTGCAGTGGAGCCGTGTCCCTCTTCAGCATGTCGACTAGTAATGCAAACTGAGACCTACCTAACTACCCAGGTGCTAGCCTGCTAAGTCGCGAGATGAGTCGCAAGTTTTTAGCACCATACTCCCACCCCGTTTTAGCTTTGTTCCGTGTAAAAAAATACCGAAGAAATGGTAGTTCTGCTCTATTGCCCAACATGGGGCACTCTATAAATAAAGAATGGCTAGTTGTCGTCTTCAGCGCTTCAAGAAGAATTCGCAAGCATCTGCGACAGCGCAGTCCTGCCATAGATACATACAAGTGCTTCTCCGGTTCATGCCATTTCGTTTCTTTTTTAGGTGGAATACCAACAATCTAATAATAATAATCTAATAATAATAATAATAATCTTATTCACACCAACAAGTAAATAACAGGCATAATAAGAAGATTAATACATATTATACGTCTCTGCTTTGGTAAAAAATCGAATTTCCGTATATAGCGAATTCATTTGGTGTTTCAAAACAACGAATTTCGAATCGTCGAGTATTATACACTTTCAGAATTATCGAATCTTCGAAGGCACAATTATCATTCGCTTTTCATGATGATGAATTTTCGAATTTTTGGAATATAAATCGGTTTAAGAAACGTCGGATCTCCTACGAATATCAATCCCTTCGAGTCCCAGGCTCAAGACACAACTAAATTTTCGATCATGACTTCTAGCTGTAAGGAGAAACAGAAGCTTCTTTTGCACTCCTAATTGCGTAATTGTCTCGATCGCTCGAGTGCGAAAATATGTAGTGACGAGTAAAACGTAATCACCCGCAGCAATATAAAGCTGAAGCTCACTTTCTCGAAACATTTGATATAACGACGCAAATATACATAATTAAATGGGACCATTGCAACTTTTAGTGGCCTTTTATTGCAGGGCTATATATCACTCCTGTTCCACCGCTTTAATCTGTTCTTGCAGTCGTCACATCACCGAGTCTTCCACCTCAAATGGCCAAAAAAAGCGTGAAAGTCAATGGTTATCGACTGATGCTGGCTAGCAGGTCGATTTTGTCCATCCGCTTTAGAACATCATACGGTTGATATATTTTCTGCGTAGATTCAGTTTACGGTTGTTCATCTCTCTCTCCCTTCCTTAAGTTGGTCCAGGCAACTATTGAATACGTTCAGTGATGAGAACACGAAGTAGGATTTGGCGCGACGCAGGTGAGCTCCCACTAAGAATCGAAGCCTGCGGCCCCTCACTCTTTACGGTATGTCTGACCAGAGCTCCCGTCAGGATCGTCTGCCAAACCTACTTTTTAGATTACACGACTGCGCTGCCATGGTTCTTGCGTGGCATATCATTAAAAAGGCAGCGGGTGATTGCTCGACTTAGTCAGAAAACGTGCCCCCGTCCTCTTAACAGGGGTTTTCGAAGGTTTGTTAGGGGCATTAGCTGTAACGCGAGTAATTTCGATTATGAGGTCACCAGCGTGCTCACACTCGGTAAACCTTAATTTAAGGCCAGAGAATGTGGACATTAATTATCCGATCCCAAAGAAGAACCGCGGCTGGACTCGAGATCCTCTAATAATATTTCACTCGTTTCTTAGGAGATTGCATACTGGCCCCTAAATGTCCATGGCGTGGAGACGAAGTTCTCACAGTTTTACGGAACAAGTAAGCTTTTGAAGTGTCCTTTTCGCCGAAATTCTTCATCTTTTTCACTCCTTGCTAACGACTCTTTCATCCTTGGTTGCCTGTGGATCGCAATATCCCCACTCGATTAGTTGCAGAAGTCTTTACTCAGGCCGCTTGGCAACTGCTCTTCCGTACCACGTGAAGTTTCTCCCAAGATGGGCTTCGGTGACAGGTGAATGAGATCGCACCGTTGTATGAGATAGGAGCTTAGCTCCCAACACCTCGTCCGTGTACATGCTCTCCGCGGTTTGTGGCTTTACGTATGCAATGCGCCACACAACGCGAAACGCACACCGTCAATTGAAGACAGTCCCTGTCAGATTAGTGGGCAGCTCGCTTCGTCGAGACGGTTGAAGAATTTACCGACACAGCGAACGGGTGTGCTGGTCCCTGCGATGTCCACGGACATGTGCGGTGAAGCCTTGCTTGACTGCGCTGCCGTCGGCCGTTCTAATTGTGCAGCAATATCTTGGGAGGTCTCGGCGGATTTTCGACTACGACCTCACCGTTTCACGCGGAGGTTTATAGATGGAAAACATCTCCTAAGCCGCTCTTCTTAAACTCCGCTGGTCCTTCATAGACTTCGGAAAACTTGTAACGTATAAATCACTAATTCTTAAAGAAGGTATCCCAATGTTTGAAAATGGGTAGGTCGACATAGCTAACTAAAGAAAATGTACTATTAGGTTGGTGCCAAAGAAATGCAGTTTTTGTTTTACTGGTTTAACACTATTTTTTAAAATAAACTATGACTTTTCATATGGAATTACAGATTACTGGGAAGCCTATTATTTTATATATGTATATGGAACTTAATTCAAGTTGCTTATTCAAAAAATAACTTGGTCCGTATTTTCAGATGTTTAAACGCGATTTTCGTCACATTTACTTCTACGAGTTGAAACACGGCCGGACTTCCGATCAAACCGCTCGAAATATCAACAAGGTGTGGAACCAAGAAAGTACCAACGAATGCACAGTACAAAATTGGTTCCAAAAGTCTGGAGCAGTCACCACTGGTCCCGAAGACGAAACACATGACAGCAGACAACCAGCAGGCACTTGATTATGATCCACTGAAGGCTTCAGCCGAAGCTGATCCGTGCAAGAACACGCGAGATACTGGCCGAGGACCACGACGTCGATCACACTACAGTTGAAGCAAATTTTGAAGGCCTGGAGGCCGAATCGACTGAAAGTCAGAAAAATCGTCGTTTTGAGATATCGTCGACCCATCTTTCGCGCACGGTAGCGATCCTTTTCTGCAACGGATTGTGACTTACGATGAGGAATGGATATGATAGCACGCGACAATTTTCCTAGTGGCTGAACAAAAAGGAAGCTACCCGACATCATCCAAAGATGGAGAATTTGACGAAAATCACGTTTAGACATCTGAAAATCAAGACCAAGTTGTTTTTTAAATAAGCGATTCGAAATAAATTCCATATACATAAATAGAAAGCGCATATAATCGACTTTCCAACAACGTATGACTGCTTATGAAAAGTCTTACCATTAGTTTATTTTAAAAAATAGCGAAGGAGCCAACAAAACAAAAAAAACCTGCATTTCCTTTGCACCAACCTAATATTAGGTTGCCCGGAAGTCACTCAGCGTTTTGTGTTACTATTTTCCATTCGTTTACTATCAGGTAAAATTTCAACTTGCATTGCGCATTAATGCTACTTTCTGTACAAAATTTTTCGCTCTATCTGAATAAATATTTAAATTTCAACGTTGTGAATTTTTGATCTTGAAGGGCTTATTGAAGTATGTCGAGGGAGCATTTCCGAACGATGTTTTATTTCATTCTAACTTCAAATTGGGACGATCCGCAGGCGAGACAGCTCAACGAATCAGTCAAGTGTGGGGACCTAATAGTGTTGGAGAAAGCACTGTGCACCAGTGGTTCAGTGAATTTCGAAACGGAGATTTCACCCTCGAAGATGAGCCGCGTAGCGGTTGACATAGAGCAATCCTGGACGACGAGTTGAAGGAACTGGTGGAGCTGAACCATCCCAAACAGTTCGCGGGATCGCGAAGAGTTAGGCGTCAGTAAAACGGCTGTTGCGGATGCTTTGAATGGCCTTGGGAAGATGAAAAAGCTCGAATAGTGAGTGCCCCACGAGTTGCGTGAGCGGCAGAAATTATCACGTTTCGAGATTTGTTCTTCTCTACTTTTACGCAACAAAGTTGACCCTTTTTTGGATGGAATCATCACTTGTAATGAATACTGGGTTCTGTATGATAACATTAAACGTTCTGGACAGTGGTTGCACGAGGACGAACCCCCTAGGCAGTTTCCAAAGGCGAACCGCTACCAAAAAGGTAATGGTCATTGTGTGGGGGTCGGTCGACAGGTGATCCATTGGCAAAGTGTGCTGATTCGAACGGTGCTTACTTCGAGTAAATCCCACGAAGGCTGAGAACTGCGATCTGAACTTTGTCCAAATTCCTCGTGAGTATTCTTGAAAGAGGCGGAAACCTGGTAAACAGCAAAAGCATTGGACCACTATAGATCACAGATTTCAGAAATCTGAACAGCGTGCAAGCGAAAGAGCTGTACGTGTGTTGTTCGAGGCAGGTGCAATCTCCATGTATTCCAACGCTTTCTCGGCACAGCCAAACGCCTATTGCTGACAGTGCCAAATGGGCCTACCCCCGCCGCATACCCTTGTCAATTGACGTTAGATCTCATTCCTTCAAGGTATGCTGCGGATCATCGATAAACGCTGCACATTTGACGTATCCGTCAAGAAACACCCTTACGTATAACGAACTTAACGAGTCGAATTTTGAGTGCGATTCGCGCACTGCATACCAAACCCTTCATTCCCACGGAATTGACGTTAGATTAAGTACGCAGTCAATGTTCATCACCGATATCACGTAGAAGTTGATTGCTTTGATACCATGATAGACCATTGGCGGGTGTTGTCCCACCGGAGACCACAACCATTCCATTCCTCTCGATTTCTGGCCACTTGCATCCAGTGGTTGCTCCTAAACGATCTCAATAATACAAATAATTAATGACTATCTAATTATAGTTATAATTTTCAGTTAGCAGTAAATAAGTGCTGCGAGACACTTAATGATGTATTCTGCTCATACCCAGTCAGTAGAGTGGCAGAGTGATAGCTGGCTTGCGGAAGGCTTGCTCCATCTCACAAGGGAGGTCCATGAACTTCTCCCAAAGGTTCTCAACGTGACCTATATGGTCTTGTAGAGCATCGGACGAGGATCACAGAACTGTGCTCCGTTTTTGCTACGGCCACTAGGTGGTCCGAAAATTGCAAAAAATGGTACTGCTTCAGGGAGGGTTGATAAAACGAAGATTACATTTTGGCTTTGGTAGTATACCTTCTTCGCGTCCTAATTTCGCTTTCAACCTGTTGTGAGATGTGGAAGAAGCTGGTTTTGTTGCGAGGAGCGATATCGCGCATTCATTAAACGATGCGTCTCCCTGAGGAAGGTTCCGTTTGATGCTATCCCCATATGACCTCTGTGGTATGTTCTCAATTACTTTTGGAAGTGTTTCTCACCGTCACCTCATTCGTGAACAAAATCGGCAAGCATTGATTTGATCCATCATCAAGACAAGCTCATTGCCCTTCGGATTTCTTCGCAGACTGCTTCTTATTCTTCTCGCAACGTCTACTAATTGTTACCAAGTACAGCATATTTTATCCACCCCGCGTGATTGGTCGCCTTGCTGTGTGTTTCCTCCCTACCATTCTCTTACACACCTACGGGAGACGGGTCGGGGGCACTGCAAATAGGAGCACTTGCACTCACTCCCTCTGCTCTAGAGGTCGAGAAAAAGTTCATCTCTAGGGCTATTTGGGATGCAGATCACCAAATTGGCAACCGATTTTGGTGAAACGATAGATTACAGAAGGCTACGATGGATATGTGTAAGTTAAAGGGGTACATGCAGAATAACCGGCACTGCTGCCTTTCACGACCCCCAAAGGTCGAGGAGAGGTCGAAAGAAAGGTTTTCGCTCAAACATTGCTCAGGGGGTTACTTGGGGTGCTGATCACGGATATGATATCTATTTTTAAAATTTCGGTTGATTACGGTAGGTATGGATGACTAAAGCTGTGCACGTTAGAGGGATCGCTTCCTTCTCCAATGTTGTCAGACTTATTTTCCAACCTTCGACTTCAACCTTTGATGGAGAGTAGTGCAAGCAAAGTGATAACTTAAAAAAGAGTGGCAGATTCGTGGCCAGCAGCTTAAATAGTTTCCGATAGGGACGTACCAGGTGTCACTTATGCCTTATCAACCCGTTCTGAAGTGATACCATTTTTGCAATTTCCGGACCACCCAGTGGCCTGTAGCAAAGCGAAGCACAGTTCTGTGATCCTCGTCCGATGCCTTACAAGACCATAGAGATCTCGTTGAGAATCTTTGGGGGAAGTTCATGGGCTTTCCTTCTCAGAGAGAAAAGTCCAAAAATCGTAACCGTTGGACAACAGTTACGGAAATGTTTTCAGTCACTGAGTCATCTCGATGGACCTTGCATTGGATTCCGTCCTCAGTTCCAACAGCGGCAAAGCTTTGAAAGTAAACTTCTACCGCACCCACAGGATACTGTGTGTGTGTGTGTGTGTGTGTGTGTGAGGCCATATATGAAAAACATTGGCTCCTATCCAGCTGCTTAAAACAGTCTAGTCACCTGGATTATGTAAGTGTCGTGTACGTCGTTATTTCAGATAAAAATGTTCTTCTTTCCAAGTCTCTTAACGCTTGCGAAGTCTTTCGTGGACCTTACCTTATTTGCAAAGGCTGTTATTTTGTTGCTTAGTTGCGTCGGTCTTCCTAGATTCCACAACTTTTTTCAGTTCTACTTCGACACCTAGGACAATCCATTGAAACCTTATTACGGAAAGTTCCGATAGCACTCGATCTTCTCATTCGCCAGTCAAATGCTGCTTGAACAGTGTTGACGACTGTGAAATAGTGATGGCTTACCAACTCATTGATAGCCCCTGAGGATAACCATCAAAGAAACATCCGGCTCACATGCGCAATTACCTCTAAATTATGTGTTCATTACCGTTAGTTAGGGACAAACTCAGAAAATGTTGGAGGCATAGTTAGAATAACAAAGTAAGTATAACAACTAGTTAATCCATGAAACAACGACCAAAGAAATCAATTCATACTTTAATATTTGTAAAAAATTAAAATTCTCAAAAAGTTATAACGTCTCCTTCTTCACTGACGGGAGACCGGGGAGATGTAACAACATTGTAGTTCGTCTGAACAAAGTTGACGAAACGAAGCTATTATTTTGATGACATTTGTTCATCTTAACTTTTAGTTTATCAAATGAGCCTGCCCATCTTGTCGGCGTCCTCCTGGTAGCTCTTGTTCTTTAAAAGTAATATGGTAGCTTTCAGATCCCGTCGGTCGCCTTTTCGTGAACTAAGTGACCAGCCCAAGAATACCTCGACCTGCGACAGCAACAGTGTGCCCTTTTAAGGCAGCTTCTCCCTTGAGGTTGAGCTTCGTAATCGGCGCCACCATTGCTGGCACAGGTTCGCTTTTGGAAGATTTCCCTCTAATGCACAAGTCGACTGCACCGATGAAGATATTACCTGTCTGTCAGGCCGTTTCAGTTTGTAGCTTAGTGCTGGCTGTACAAACGTGCTGAAAGTCGTGGATCACCTGAATTACCTGTCGACCAGTCATCATCGACTTGCTGGAGCGGACGCCAGTATCGTCCCTCCCAATTCGTCCCTGTCTCGTGCCAGAGTGCTCCAATGGATCCTGCTCGCTCAAGGGACGCGAGGAATGTCATATCGGTCGTTCAGGGCTTTCACGAAGAAGTGCAACCAACGCGTTGGAGGGCGTCCTGGTGCTCTCTTGACATCCTGCGGAATCCAGTCGGCCCACCTAATTTTCGACAACTTGGCCCACGCGACAGCTTCGCGACAAGGATGAGTGTGTAGCAGTGACGCAGGAGCTGGCACCATTCGTGGACATCTGTGGGTTTTGCCCTACAAGGTCATGACCCAAGAGTTCCACCAGGCGGGTAGTTCCTGGAGCTTTAGTACGGGGTCATGACCCTAGAGGTCGCCTAAGCGGGTAGTCCCTGGGGCTCTAGCTTCAGTCACCCTCGTTAGACTTCCAGCTGCTGGTGCCCGGTGGACGTCACTAGTCCACTTACTAAAGGTTAGCCATCCGGGTCTCTGTTCACCGCTCCTTTGGTCTAGTGGTCTCTCAAACAATTTTCGTAAAATGAAATGGCGTTTGGGGGGATAGTTTCTCAAATTGATTTCGTCTCATTCCAGGCTCTGAAGAAGGCGAGAACGCCGAAACGTTAGCATGAGTGCTGTCTGTGTTACCAATCTTGAAATGGCTTGAGGTAAATATTATTTCTCAACATCGTGGACTACTATGCCAAGATTTATCGAGAGCCGAACGTGGAATGTTCTTCGAAATGTGCCAGCAAACCTCAACCGGCTCGTCATGGAGGTCTTGTCGTTAAGACAAAAGATCGTCTTAACTAGGCAGACCATCCACTTCCTCCAACGATGTCTTCGTCGCAATGTGTTTCCGAATTTCATACAACGAAAAAAGATTCTTGAAGCATCTCATCGACCAAAGGACGATCGACGGTTGAAATCTATTCGTCAACATATCCTGAAGTCATGCATTTCTATGAAACGCAATCATATGTATTGCTTGTTGAAGAAGTGCACCGATAAGGAATTATGTTGCGGGCGTCTCGTGCCTAATCGCCTATGGAGGATTGTGTGTGAATCGAAAGATATCTGTGATTTTATTCGCTCTAACGCTAAAGTAAAATTGCGGAAGGCGTTTGAGAGATTATTGGACCGAAAGCGGGGTTTTAGATCCCAGCCGAATGATGCTAACAATGAGTTACATTGCAACCCGAGCTGTGAAGAAAACAGGTGTGAGGCCTATAGCCCTAGGGTCACCGTCATAGGCGACGTACAACTCTCTACTAATGCCTTTCACTGTTAGACATAGGGCCCAGTTTCGCTCCTAGCCAGTCTTTGTGCCACATTCTTTCGCGTCGTATCGTTGGAAACCTGCAATCACTACACGGTCGGTTGCGGCAAAGGGCCAAAATCGATGAGCGAATCACTGGGCCGGCAGCACTGACTGCAGGCGCCGCCGCTGCTATACCGCCTCCTCCTTTTCCGGCCTCTTATCTGAGAGCGCAGGAGCCCAATAGCGCAGTGGATAAAAAGTTCCGCGCGTTCACTATCTCGCTCCTTGCTGTGCTGAGTTCCATAACTGCGAAACGGGTGCGCTCAAATTTAACTATTGCGCAGAGAAAGGGTCTAGAAAAACTAAAAGGTATGACATTGTCCGGTGCTATAAAAATTGGCGTTAGCGACAAGGGTGGGGAATTCGTCGTTCTAACACAGGAGTTGAGATGGATCGAGCCATAACTCGGTTCCATCTGCAGGACGCGACAGTATACCAGCAATCTTCGGCTCAGGAGTTTGCACGGCAATACCGTAGGCTAAACAAGAGGTGGACTGACATTGCAAGGTTGGTAAACATTCCCAACTCCCTAGTTACACGTCTGCGCTGTGATCTGCCCGTCGTACCTGTTTTGTACACCCTAATTAAGACCCACAAACTCCCCACAGACTGCGTTTCTTCACCCGACCCTTCTCGGTTCAAAATCAGGCCTATTATCAGCTGCATCGGTGGCAATACGGATCGAGTTTCTTGGTTTGTAAACCTGGTTATCGTACAACTTCTACAGTTCATACCCGCCCACCTACCCAATACTAACGCATTCCTTAAAAGACTACGTCAAAGTTGTTTTGAGCAAGGATGCGTTATGGAATCTTTTGACGTCACAGCACTGTATACAAACGTCTCAAACGGCCAAGCACTTGAAGCCGTGTCAGAAATCCTTGCTGAGCATCACAAGGATATAAACATGTACGGCTTAAGCGTGCCACAAGTTATGGTGCTTCTCAGCGAATGCTTACAGTGCAATGTGTTCAGGTGGTCGGGTGAGTATTTCGAACAGGTTAGGGGCCTTGCCATGGGTCAAAGACTGGCTCCAATTATGGCAGTGGCGTTCATGTCTAAAGTAGAAGCACCGGTACTCCATCGGATGCCTAGACTTTACTGTCGTTGCATAGACGACTGTTTTGTCGTCTGTCCAACTCAGCATGACATGGACACTTGCTATGAACTCTTAAACCAGCAACCGGAACATCTTTCCTTCACGAGTGAAAAGCCTACAAACAACTGGCTTGCATTCCTTATTGTCCACATCCAACTTTTCGAGGGTGGTTGCAAAACTAGGTGGTATCTTAAGTCTACATCCAAAAACATCATTGTGCACTACAACTCCGCGCATCCCTCCAGTGTTAAGAAGGCGATTGTGCGAAACATGTTTCGTACAGCGTGCACGGTTTCATCTGGCACCTCCGAAAGAGTTTTCTCGATAAATAAAGCTCGCCTTATAGCTCAGCAAAACGGTTATCCCTATAAGGAGCGAGAAAACAGGCGTAGTCGACGAACTACGGGTGGAGGGAGGCCCGCGGAAGAACAGACGAAAGTTGCATTCTGCGTGCCGTTCATCTCGGATGGCATAAGCTCTGCAATACGTGCATGTGTTCGAAAGGCCGAAATTCACGAAATGGTTAGGGTGGTGGAAATACCACCTATGAATTTAAAGGGTCAGCTCGTCAGCAACCGTTTGTACGATTGCATATGCACTACACCATCGTGCACTATTTGTCCCTACGGAAAACGGGGAAATTGTATGCTTACGGGTGTTGTGTATCTCATTAAGTGCCTCGCATGCGAGCAGGAGTACATTGGGGAAACCTCCCGGCCATTATGTGTCAGGGTAAAGGAGCACCTTGATGGGCTAAAAAAATCCAACGCCGCTACTCCCTGGGCGGCCATAGGGCGCGATCGCACGCAAACAGCTGTTTCGGGGTCGCAGTCACCTTCCTGGCGCGTGAACCCGACATCATGGCTCGGCGAACCCTAGAAGCGCTTTGGATTGCGGCCAGGTCACCCGGAATCAATAGGAAGGATGAGTGTGTAGCAGTGACGCAGGAGCCGGCACCATTCGCGGACATCTGTGGGTTTTGCCCTACAAGGTCATGACCCAAGAGGTCCACCAGGCGGGTAGTTCCTGGAGCTTTAGTACGGGGTTATGACTCTAGAGGTCGCCTAGGCGGGTAGACTCTGGGGCTCTAGCTTCAGTCACCCTTTTTAGACTTCCAGCTGCGGGTGCCCGGTGGACGTCACTGGTCCATTTACTAAAGGTTAGCCATCCGGTCTCTATTCACCGTTTCTTTGGTCTAGTAGTCTTTCAAACAATTTCCGTAAAATGAAATGGCGTTTGGGGGGATAGTTTCTCAGATTGATTTCGTCTCATTCCAGGCTCTGAAGAAGGCGAAAATACCGAAACGTTAGCCTGAGTGCTGTCTGTGTTACCAATCTTGGAATGGCTTGAGATAAATATTATTTCTCAACATCGTGGACTACTATGCCAAAATTTATCGAGATCCGAACGTGGAATTGAACGGTGTTATTGGGAGTAGGGAAAACTGTAATATGAGCGAGTAAGAGTGAGGAGAACATCACCCGTTGTGCTGAATTGCACGCGTGGGCCTGTTCTAAACTCTGTCATGTTTGAACCTTTCCGGTTGCAGCTTGTGAGTTTTGTAGGCAGCAAAATGTTCCAGCAGTGCGCTCAAACACAGCAATGTAGCTTATGGATGGACAAAATTAGAGCGGTGTGAAAATGTAGGTTAGCCTTGTGTGACACGATTTTTCACAATTTCAGTCGAACCCTGCGGGAAAACGCCGAGAGCTAACGGCCTATGAATGAGCAGGCAAGCAGAACACTTAAGGTGCTTGGTGACGACATGCTCACAACTCCCTAGCTCATTGTACTGCCTTCGCCCCAGCTTTGGGCGGCGGACTTGACGGTTTAAGTTTCCTGCGAACTTACTTGCCCATGTTTGAGTGCTCGACATCCGCAATAACACCGTTAGCTTCAACGCGGAAAGCTCTATCAAATGATGTCAATCACGACCAATTTCAGAAAAATCGATTTTTTTGACGGTTTCCCGTTTAGGTCAGGAGCCGAGCCTTTGCGGACGTCGACGTCATCGAAAATCGAAATTTTCGAAATTAGCCAAATTTTCTCGTCCAAAATCATCTAGGGGTTATGTGGAGCGATCCGACATCCGTTTTTGAACATTCCGCCGATTTCGGTAGGTTTTGATTTTGTTCTGGATAATTGAGGGTGGTCGGGTCAGGATCACCGATCACCCACAGGGAATGGCGATCTCCCGCCGTAACTCACCAAATGAACTTCGGCATCGTGTTCGGCTGGACGTCGGATTCGTAATCAGCCCCCCCCCCCCTTAGACAGTAGAACGGTCTAGTACCACGCTAAATTAGAGCGGGATAGCTTAGGAAGGGGCAATGTTACAGGGGTGTGAATATGAAGGTGAGGCTTGTGTGACGTATTTTTTTCCGATTTCGGTGGACCACTGCGGGAAGACGCGGCAAGCCAACAGCCTCAAAACGCGTAGGCGAACATGCTGTTAAGGGTACTTTGCGACTACATGCTCAGAACACCTCAGCTGCGTAGTTTGAAGCGGCAGAAGATAGCAGTTAGAGTTTCTTGCGCTCTTACTCAGCCAACATTGAGTTCTCGACACTCGCAATGGTACCACTCTGTTCACCATGAAAAGCGCTATCGAATGGTATCAATTTCGACCGACTTCGGGAACATCGATTTTTTGACGGTTTCCCATTGAGGACGAGGCCGCTCGAGCCCGCGGCAGGCGGACGGTGACGTCATCAAAAATCGATACCTTCAAATTGTGCCATGCTTGATACCATTCGATAGAGCTTCTCATGCTGAATTGAACGGCGTTATTAAGAGCAGACAGAACTGTAATATGGGCGAGTAAGAGCGAGGAGAACATCGACCGTTATTGTGCTAAATTGCACGCGCGGGCGTGTTCGGAGCGCGATAACTCTGTCAGCTTCAAATCTTTCTGGGCGGAACGTGTGGATTCCGTAGGCAGTAATATGGCCTAGTAAAGCGCCAAAGCGCAGCAAATTATCTTACGAATTGGCAAGGTTACCGCGTGCGAAAATGCAGGTTGGGCATGTGTGACACGACTTTTTTCAGGTTTCGGTCGACCGCTGCGGGTACAAGAGACGAGCTAACAGCATGCAAACTCGTTGACGAGCAAAACAGCGAAGGCACTTTACGATGATCTGCTCCTAACTCTCCAGCTGCCTAAACTGCCTTATCCCCATCTGCCATTTTAGAGCGGCGGACGGCAGCAGTGAAGCTTCTTCCCCCCTTACTCGCCCATGTTCGAGCATTCGAGCCCCAGCAAGGGTACCGTTTTGTTCAGCTAGAAAAACCCTATCGAACGGTATCAATTTCGACCAATTTTGAAAACATCGATTTTTTGACAGTTTCTCATCGAAGACTGCCGCGCCAGACGGACGATGACGTCATCGAAAATCGATATTTCCGAAATGGGTCGAGTTGATACCGTTTCATAGAGCTTTTTGTGCTGAATTGAACGGTGTTTATGAGTCGCGAGAACTGTTATCTGGGCGAGTAAGAGCACGGAGGAACATAGACCGTTGTTGTGCTAAACTGCACGCGCGGGCGTTTTCTGAGCGCAATAACTCTGTCACATTTGAATTTTTCCGGCTACGACTTGTGATTTTGTAAGCAGTAGAATGTTAAAGAAGTGCGCTGAAACATAGCAACGTAGCTTATGGTTGTATAAAGTTACAGCGGTGCGAAAATGCAGGTAAACCTTGTGTGACACGATTTTTTCCCGATTTCAGTCGACCACTGTGGGGACGCGCGATCAGCTAATGGCCTACGAATGGGGGACTGCCTAACCTGCATTTGTCTCAGCTGCCGTTTTGGAGATGCAGAGGGCAGCGGCGAAGTTTCTTCCGCCCTTACTCGCCCAAATTTAAGTTTTTGACGCACCAGATGGCACCTTCTGCTAATCTCGAAAAGCTCTATCGAACGGTATCAATCTCGGCGAACTCCGGGAAAATTGATTTTTTCACAGTTTCCCTCGGGGACGAGGGCGCTCTTCGCCGAGCCTGTCCGGACGATGACGTCATTGAAAGTCGACGATTT
>OX375866.1:48333911-48364100 GCA_947359475.1 Heligmosomoides polygyrus bakeri | reverse complement strand
GCATTTTCGCACCGCTGTAACTTTATACAACCATAAGCTACGTTGCTATGTTTCAGCGCACTTCTTTAACATTCTACTGCTTACAAAATCCACAAGTCGTAGCCGGAAAAATTCAAATGTGACAGAGTTATTGCGCTCAGAAAACGCCCGCGCGTGCAGTTTAGCACAACAACGGTCTATGTTCTCCGTGCTCTTACTCGCCCAGATAACAGTTCTCGCGACTCATAAACACCGTTCAATTCAGCACAAAAAGCTCTATGAAACGGTATCAACTCGACCCATATCGGAAATATCGATTTTCGATGACGTCATCGTCCGTCTGGCGCGGCAGTCTTCGATGAGAAAACTGTCAAAAAATCGATGTTTTCAAAATTGGTCGAAATTGATACCGTTCGATAGGGTTTTTCTAGCTGAACAAAACGGTACCCTTGCTGGGGCTCGAATGCTCGAACATGGGCGAGTAAGGGGGGAAGAAGCTTCACTGCTGCCGTCCGCCGCTCTAAAATGGCAGATGGGGATAAGGCAGTTTAGGCAGCTGGAGAGTTAGGAGCAGATCATCGTAAAGTGCCTTCGCTGTTTTGCTCGTCAACGAGTTTGCATGCTGTTAGCTCGTCTCTTGTACCCGCAGCGGTCGACCGAAACCTGAAAAAGTCGTGTCACACATGCCCAACCTGCATTTTCGCACGCGGTAACCTTGCCAATTCGTAAGATAATTTGCTGCGCTTTGGCGCTTTACTAGGCCATATTACTGCCTACGGAATCCACACGTTCCGCCCAGAAAGATTTGAAGCTGACAGAGTTATCGCGCTCCGAACACGCCCGCGCGTGCAATTTAGCACAATAACGGTCGATGTTCTCCTCGCTCTTACTCGCCCATATTACAGTTCTGTCTGCTCTTAATAACGCCGTTCAATTCAGCATGAGAAGCTCTATCGAATGGTATCAAGCATGGCACAATTTGAAGGTATCGATTTTTGATGACGTCACCGTCCGCCTGCCGCGGGCTCGAGCGGCCTCGTCCTCAATGGGAAACCGTCAAAAAATCGATGTTCCCGAAGTCGGTCGAAATTGATACCATTCGATAGCGCTTTTCATGGTGAACAGAGTGGTACCATTGCGAGTGTCGAGAACTCAATGTTGGCTGAGTAAGAGCGCAAGAAACTCTAACTGCTATCTTCTGCCGCTTCAAACTACGCAGCTGAGGTGTTCTGAGCATGTAGTCGCAAAGTACCCTTAACAGCATGTTCGCCTACGCGTTTTGAGGCTGTTGGCTTGCCGCGTCTTCCCGCAGTGGTCCACCGAAATCGGAAAAAAATACGTCACACAAGCCTCACCTTCATATTCACACCCCTGTAACATTGCCCCTTCCTAAGCTATCCCGCTCTAATTTAGCGTGGTACTAGACCGTTCTACTGTCTACAAGACCCAGGACTTGCAGCCGAAATGATTTGAATTTGACAGAGTTACTGCGCTCTGAAAACGCCCGCGCGTGCAATCTGCGAGCGGTTGCCCCACTCGATTGATAGGTTCCATTCGATATGCATTGCTCCCAGCGCACTCCTTAATCTCGCCGGACAGAGTACAGCAAATCCTGAGTAGGGCGGCTGCGAATTTCTGATAAAAACTCTCCAAACGCCCACTCTACGAGCTGTCGCGCCCAGTCGATTGATAGGTTCGATCCTATATACATTGTGCACAGCGCACTCCAAAGTCTTGCCAGAACACAGTACATCAATTCCTGAGTAGAGCGGCTGAGAATTTCTCATAAATCTCTCTAAATGCTCACTCTACAAACTGTTCCCCCCCTCGATTGATAGGTTCCATCCTATATGCATTGTGCACGGCGCACTCTCAGGGACTCCTGGCATGACAAAGCACATTACGCCATGCTTCAGATGCTCCGAGAACATGCAAGTCCTGGAATATAAGCTTCTCCAATAGCAAAAAGTCTGCTCCAGTCATTTTTGACCACCCACTGCGAAAATGCGGTGGCTTGGCGAAGTTGTATACATGATTGTGTAGATCTCGAAGAGACGAATCGAACGGTACCATCCGTTTCTCAAAACACCTCAAATTAGAGGAATTGTGGGCATGTAACGGATTTCGACGCCTTGCGGCCGACAACTCGTCCGCGGCCGGCCTTCTCAATGGAGCGCAAGTTTTCAATTTTGGCCACTTTTGATCTTTCATATGAAATGTATATACCAAACGATAGAGCTCGATCTCCTGAGCTCAGATGTACCCTTGGTTTTTCAAATGGATGACCTTTGGCTGAGTTATAGCAAAAAGACGCAAAAACCGCAAAAGTGCGGTTTTTTCGGCGTCTATTCAAAAGACGCGTCCGGTACTGTATTTGGCCATACAATGACTTGCGGAGGCCAGCCGATAAACAAGTCAGCGCTTTATCCTTACCAGACAAGTCTGGTACCAATTCACCGACCCCGGAGGGATGGAAGGCTTGGTTGGTCTAGGCGAGAAATCCGAACCAGGAACCTGGTATCGGGTGCACGCGACAGTCGCGCCTCCTCCGACTGCGCTACACGCGCCCTTTTAAAAGATAGAGAGAACAAAAATAAAAATAAAACCAACGTGACGTAGAATCCGTTCCTATAATTTATTCAGTCTAGATCGTCAGATTTTTACGAAAATTTTTAGGAATTTTTTTTTAAACGAAAAATCTAAGCTGGTACCACGTTGGCAGAGTTCTGTTCATTCTTTGATTTCGACCGTGCTTATTTTGAATAAAGTGGTGCAATTTGAGCTGCGTTATGGCTCTTCAAAAATAACGTGGGAAAACTGCCAGAACTTCCCCCAAAACCTAAGTTAGCTGACAGGGGTTGCGAGGGGACGTGTGAATTTCCGAGTGACGCACGATCCTCTCGTTTCAGCGCAACTGAAGGAACGACGATCTTCCGGAGAGACCTGCCGGCTGAGGCGCTTCTGGTTCGGGACAAGCTCTGTTCTGGGTTTGCTAGCGCCCTTCATCCGTTCATTGCCTCCTGCAGAACCCATGCTAGTTCTATCTCGGTCCACCCATAACCGGCAATTGCCAAGCCGGCAGCGTGAGTTGTTGGTGCCTTGGGAGCACACCGCATGCATTCGAAGATTTATTTTTTGCTCTCGCCATCAGTCAAAACGGGTAGCCGTATTTTCCCTCCACTCCCTACCCTACTTTGTACAGGGACTTATTTAGACGACGATGCAGCTGTGCTAGGTCTTGAAAAAAGTCGTATCGCATCTGTAATTTGTTCTGAATTGTGTTAATACGTCGATTCAACACTGGATTTGAAGTTCCGTCTGTTGTCGACGCATATCGACTCACACTCTGTACCATGACAGCACTAGAACTCTCAGTGTTGAGATGTGATCAGAACTGATGCTGCTGGCAGGTCTCAAAGCTCTTGATCATTGCCTTCAGGGTTGCTCTACTGCCTTTATCGTATGGACAGATGTCAACCACAGATCGCTTCCATTATGACATTTTTACAATGACCGAAGGAATGCGCACTATAATGAGAGCTACATCCTAACCGGAGCAGGCCTTTTCTGCACTCTTTTATGGACAGATTTGTCCAGAACATGGTTAAACAGCAGTGCATTAATTAACCACAAAGACAGCTCGTGGGCATAGCACAACACCAGAATATCATTGCTGTTCCTCAGTTTGGAAAGTCAGTAATAACCATAATTATGGAAATGTGTGAGATATAACGAGTGTCATAAATAGGTCAGAACTGATCAATCAAGATAAGTCTGAGTTAGCCGCAACTACCACAGTTGTTCCTGATAGACGAAGTCATCCCGTTACGTAGTTATGGTACCCGGTAGTTATAGCCTCCCAATCTTTGTACAGAGATCGGCATACGTATTACTTCAAGACTTCGAGGCTGTTGTGGGCTGATTGACGAGATCTAGACTCGGACTGGGTCACGCCCGCGGAAATCATCGACAAGCGCCTTCTATATAGACTCTGTGAGCCGCGCATGGCTATGAAGGAAATTATAGAATGATAGATCTGGTAAGGAAACACATTTGTCTCCCTATCGCTTCTCGACTTCCTCATGGGACCGGAACTGATCCCTGGTCGCGTTATATCGGAAGCCACCTTGCCCGTAATGTTCCCTTCCGGACCACGTTATATCAGATGTAGCGTTATTTCCGACGCACATTGACCAGAGTCGTATTAGTGCAAGCGCAAGCTGCGCTTAAAATGGGCGTCTTATCCGGAAGAGCCACGCGGCTGGAGTGTATAAGATGTTGATGCCGGTAATGGCAATAGAGCTCTACCTCGAATTGCATTGCTTCGGCAACACCGTTCGTCTTGCTTTAAGTGCTACTTCGTACGAACTTTAATATGGTCTTTAGTGCGCTAAAAGTGATCTTCTCTGACGACCTTCGATCTCATACTTCGGCTCAAAAGGCGGAATATTTTGTTGGCCACAGCTCAAAGATTCAAATTTGATCCGTAACCACGCAGATGGAACGTACCTCTCGCGCCTCAGATTGGAAAATAATGAGAGAAGGGTGTGCGCATATCTTCGCCTGGATTTGGTGCGCCGTTACTTGAAGACGTGCAAAAAGCAACAAATCCGGCATTGTAATAGAGTAGAGGTATGGTCAAAATGAGCGTGGTAACAGAGGAGGGCATGCTTTAGTGTGCATCCTGAATCGCAGTTCTCAGTTCGGTTCGCTCCTAGGCAAACCAAAGCTTCTCTTCCTTTTTGATCGCAGAATTGGTGCTGGACTGCATGGCAAGAATAGTACAGTGAATTATTCATTGGTTATCCAGCCACCTTAGACCATAGAAGAGACACTAGAAACATTAAAATTGCACCCACGATATCCAGCAGCCGTAGGAAAGCAGGCTATGTGACACAGTGCTTTGTTCTTCTGTCCTTTATAGTTGAAAAGGTGTCAGCAGACACCTCCGACTCCATGTCTTTCTCTCCATTGGGAACTGAAAATTGAGCACGCTCTTTGACTCGGACATTATTCACCGAAACGTGAGGCGTTATTCATCGAAACATGCATACATTCCCAACCTCGGCCAGCCAAGGAATGGTAAACCACTGGGCAATCTCCAATTCATTTCATGTGACAAAACTGCTATGTAGAGCCGATGTCGGACATTTCACAACTCGTTTGACAGCATTGAGAGTGCTAAGTGCGGCTCCGTTTGAAATAGAAATCTTAATATGCGTGCATCGAATTAGAGGCTAATTACCTTAGCCTAAGCTTTCCGTTCCTAGCGATTATTTCAGTCTTTCAGCAGACATATAGCAGACATAGACATACAGTTTATTTCGTTTTTTATTTTTTTGAAATCTTTATAGTGTAAAAAACCTGACCGTTTCCTAATATGAAGTCATTTAGAAGTGCGATTTATCCATGTTTCATTTATTTAATTAATACTCCACATAAGGTGCATAGATATTAAAATTCTTTTATAACTCAATTACACAACACAATGCCTAATATTCGCCGGAAGGAGTAAAAAGAGGAATGAACTAAAATGAGGGATCAAATCTACTTCGTTTTCAAGAATTTTTATATGGCAGGGCGTGTTCCTTCTGTGAAATTTCGAGCTGTCCGTCTTTACCAACCCAATTTTGACACAACATCCGCTCTGCGGCGAGATTCCAGGAAATGCATCCCCATATCTTGTTGGTTTCTATGACATTTTCTATAACAAGTGTTTTCGCCTGTGACGTCTAGCTTTCTTAGAGCTTCCCTAGCCATGGAAGCACGTTTGATTACGAAATGTACGCAGAACTATGTATAAGTGCGGCCAGGAGCGAGTCCTGCGTTTCCGTTGATGTCGCATGGTATGATTCAGCTTCTGTTGAAATCCTTGTATGATTCTCAATCTTTTCTTGCCTGCTTTTTACGGCTCGCCCTTCTAATGTACCTGGGCTTGCGACCGGCACTGTGAAGGCAGTGGGATAATACCGTAGAGGTAGACGCTGATCGCTCCATGGCACCTACTGCCACGTACAGATTCTGAAGCCGCCGTCAAACCTGCCGCCCGTGAATGGGAAGTAGAGTGAGTATCAAATCCGTTGCCTGGAAGGTGGATGTTTACTGAGAGATTTTACACCTGTGAATCTCAGTACTGCATCTTTGGAGAGCAGTCGTAGGAGGTGCCGCCATTCCATTCGCTTCAACGACATCCCGCAGAAGTATAATTCATGGCGCATCCCAAGGCGACAGGTAACGGCGTTCCTTTATCCTTTGTCCTTATCTCTGTAGTTTGACGCTTTTGAGCCAAACGCTAAAATATAAGACAGGCTCGCTGTGAATGTTTTAGAGGAGACTATAACGGCATACATGTACATGTGGAAAACCGTGCTCAGACCTAGGCAAGGTTATGGCCTTCAGCAAAATGAAGCATGGATATACAAACATGGCTACAAATTTGCGTTAAACTCCCGGTAAGAGCCACGCATCTTGAATTGTGAGCCGATAGTCCTCGGAAACAAGTAATGCCTTCATTTCAAAAGCTAAATAACAAATAAAGAAATTGGATGCAAGAAATTGATCACTTCGTGGAAGTGATCACTTGTGATGTTACTCATTACTCATTGGAGGGAATTTCACTTATGAACCTATAAAGATCGAGAGTCTTAGAAGAATGATAAACCAGAACTCTCTGAGGAACACAGCTGCTACCTCAGGTATTGGGCGTACTAAGAATGCTTCAGTAAAAAGGTGGATAAAGCGTTTTCTCGGTACAATCTTTATGTAGAAAGTAAAATATCTTTTCGAAAGACAAAACGGCCTTCTATAGATATATCAAGTCTCGTTCCGAAGAAAACAGAGCTATCCCCAACCTAGTAGATGGGGATGGTACTTTATATCCTTAGCTCATGAGAAAGCAAATCTGCAAGCAAACGAATTTTAAAAAGTTTTCAGAAGGTCTTCAGAAAGTAGTCCTTTCTCTATCTCTATTAAAAACGGTAATTTACCCAATTTTCTTCGGATAAGGCCTTCGCTATGGTTTGATAAAGATGAAATTGTTGAAGTCTTATCCAAGTGGCCTAAGTCTTCTTGTATTTCACCAGACTTTCTTTCTCTACTTTTTGTTAAAAATATCGTCGGTTGCATAGCTTACGCTCTGGAACAAATTTACAACATGAGCTGTATGACAGCCGATGCTCCTCGTAGATGGAGGTGTGCGTTTATTACCCCTATCTCACAAAAACCTCCATTCAGAGATCAGGATATTGCCGTCCCGTGAGTATAACACCAATTTTTGCAAGAACATTTGAAAAAATCCTTAAAAAGCATATTTTGAGCATATGTTAGAACATAGTATCATCTCTAAGAAACAGTTCGGATTCCTGGAGCAGCGTTCGGTTAAGCCTGCAATTCTTACTTCCTTGAATGACTGGACCAAAGATCTGGAAAACAGAAACCGGGTGGACGTCGTCGACTTTAATTTTTCCAAGGCCTTCGATAAGGTTCCTGTATAAAAATTAGTATTCAAAATGGAAACAGTTGGTATACATCCGATGATTTTAGCGTGGATAAGGAGTTTCCTTTTAGGTAGAACATACCAGGTTAGAGTGGAGGGTAGCTACTTTTCGGTTCTTTCGGCGTCTAGTGGAATTCCTCAAGGAGGGATATTGTCGCCGCTGCTATGAGCTGCCTGCCTGATTCCGTCTCCAGGTTCGGCGTAGCGTGCAAATTGTACGCTGATGACGCGCTCGCGAGGTTCAAGCTGCTATTGATTTCGTTGGCAAGTGGGCAGAAGGCTGGGATCTTCCACTTGCTGCTGAAAAGACGCAATGCCTTGTAATGCAATCAAGGCACCAAACCTACTCTCCGTTCTAGAGACTCAATGGCGTGGACTTGAAGCAAGTTTCTGATGTTAGAGACTTAGGCTTCCTTATAACGAGCGAGCAAAGATTCGACCTACACTACCAATTACTTGCAAAAAAGGCCAGCTTCCGGACTTAGCACTTATTCAAGGTACTAAAAACAAATGATCCGTGTGCTCTCCTGCGTGTCTATAAGTGCTACGTAAGACCAATTATGGAGTTTGGTACTTCTATTTTTAACTCTTGTCAAAAAAAGGACACCGACTTTCTCGAAAGTGTTCAGAATAATTTCACACGTAAGTTGTTCATGAGGTGCTACAAAATGTGCTACGAAGGCATCCCTAACGGTTCCACGCGGCTAAGCTGCTCGGCACACCCAGTTTAAGCTGAAGAAGAAAAAGGGCAGACCTAATTATGTTGTTCAAATCCTCACCAGGAAACTGTCTCTAGATCCTGTTGAGTTTTTTGGAGTACCACTTACGATTAATAGAGCAGGTAGACTTAGATTGTATGCAGTGATTGCAAGGTCGCAGGTTAGGTCTAACCATCACTTACAGAGACCTTAGGGAGCTAAACCTTTTCGTTGGTGATAATGAAGATTTTCTTGATATGTCTGTCTCTCACTGTAAGCATTTGCTCATTCGAAGTAGTTTCCTTTTAGGTAGAACATACCAGGTTATTCCGTTTCCTTATGTTATTCGATTATGTTATTCGATTCCGTTTCCTTATGTTATGCCGTTCTCACTTGCATGTTTTTGATTCCTTGTAGTTGGGCTTATTGGTTCCGTTCGTTTGTTCATACCTAATTTTATTCGTTCTTTTCCCATGTGATTTACACTACGAAATAAATGAAAATAAATAAATATGCTATACGTCGGCATATCAACACTAGCTTCGAAGCTCAAATGGTTCTTTTGATATTTTCTCTCCCTTTTACGCATTCCAAACCGTGATAGTTGGAACAACGTGCTAACAACCGAGCGGGCATTGTTTTAGATTCATCGACTCCTCGACCAACTCTCTTCTCCAGAACAAGACCTCTCCACACAACTTCTGCTGAATGTATATTAAATTGAACTGATGGCAGCAGAGAACTTCCAGGATCCATGCTCACCGACTTTCAGTTTTCTAACTAAGCCTATCGTTCGCTGCTGTCTGGAACTGTCTCTTTTGCAAAAAGATAGGTGCTGGCGTTCGCGGAACAGCTTGCTATTTACACAGCTTACCCACTTTAATCTGCCAAAACACTGCTGGCTACTGAGAAAGCAGGACCGTGGTGGTGAGATGAAATCTTCGTTATCTGAAGCAGTCAGTAGAAAAACGCGGTGCATCATTGCAGGGTTGAGATGAAAGCCAATGGTTTTTGGATGCAATCGCACACAAAGGATTTAAAACCCTGCCCAGTCTTTCAGTCTTTGTTCAATATTCTTGCTGAAACGGTCACGCCTCATTTTTGTAAAGGATGTTAGCATGAATAGTAGTTATTGTTCATTCCCTTGCAGTGCGCGGAGCTGAGAGAAGTGGTCGAACAACTGGGCACTTGGCAGAAGCCTATGCAGTTAGGTGCAAAATTGTGCGCTGTGCTCAAGAAATGTGAACATCTGGATGCTACTAGGAGCTCGCTCAAAACTATGTGCCGGACATCGTCCGATCCGATTATTATCAAGCATTCGTAATTACATCGCTGCAAATTTGACTACGGTAAAAACCTTAACAGACTCAGCCTTCAAATATTGACCCAAGCCGTCTACACCTACAAATATCTCAAACGGTCTTCCTGGTCTTCCTTATATCAGAAATCTTATTTCAAATTATAATAAATTGGAATAATTGAAAAATTTAATTATAACGATAGTAAAGCATAAAAATTCGTGTCAGTACGCAAATATGATTGACGGCTCCCTTGCAGCAGGAAACAATTTTTTATTCGTTTTACCTGATTTTATTAGAATAGTTACAATTTTGAAAAGTTCGCGTTTTGGATGACTCAAACAAAGAAATCTTGGTTTGATCTCATTTTCTGGCGACTCAGTGACAATTTCCTTCGGGATGTTCTTCGTGTAACTCGAAATCTAATAAATCCTACCCGATGTTCGAAAATAGTTCACTCGGTCGGATCGATGTCTACAACCACCAAAATTTCTGCTCAGTTTATAATTAAATTATGCCAAAAGTAGAAAAATGAAACGCGAAAGCGGTTTCTCTCTTACACTCCGTAAATCTGATTTCGAGTCCTTCGTTGCTTCTCTCCGGCTTTGTAAAGCGTGGAGAGCTGAAGAAGGACACGTGCGGTTTAGATAAAGTCTAACGAAAATGGGGAATGTCTCTGTTTTTATTGTTATAACTTTTTTATTTTGTTTTTTCTATCTGCTCCAGGAAAATGTGCCGAATATGACGCGGCATCTAATTCTAGTATGCACCATCCACAGCGGTTCTGCTTCGGTGACGAACATTGTTCGATTGTCATCTTGAAAGCTACCGACCTTGAAACAAAAATGTTCCAACGATCGTAAGAAATCCATAACTCCGCTTTGTGCACTGGGCGAAGGCAGCTCCGCGCCTACTTCTCTAATTGTTTTCGCGTCTGATTACATTGTTTTTCTTCCATCAAGCGCCATAGTGGCCGTATAAAGAGCAGCCAAGGACCGGAACCGCAGACCTAATTGGAACGCGCACCTCCTGGGTGGGATTAATCCTGCACCGGGATCGGAAATGCTTCCTTCGCCAACTTGCGCCGCGGAAATGCCTATGCTGCTTCACGATTGCGCCAGGATTCATGCAGTAGCCTCTTAGCCTCTAGTGTTTGCACACAGCTGTTACACCACCGAAAAACAAGGAGGCGCTTACAATATCGAACTCCTTTACACTGGACGTTTGACTTTGCGAATTAATCAAGTGTTAGAGAGAGATAGAAAGTTTTGCCTTGTCAGTTATCCATGTTCCGGGAGTGCCCCATGTTACTCCAACTTTTCTCATAAGTCTCCTAAGGTGACCTTAGGCCGGCAGTAGAGTCTTGCGGGTGCCGCGGACCCGCCATGACAACGGCGGGTGGTCGGCGCCGCGAGGGTTACTATACGCAATACTGCGTACTTTTGCCGGCAGTTGCGACCTATAAGAATGTCAGATGTATAGTAAGCAAAACGTTTTTCGTTGTTGTGAAGAAGCGTTTTCTAAGCCAAGTTAGGAGTTCTTGAATTTAAGCCCCGAGATCTAATAGAACACTCCTTATAACTCAACAGTTCTGTACCATTTTGCGCTTGCTCTCACTTTTGTCGTTCTTTCATCACTAAAAGTTCCTCGGTTGACAATCCCGAAGATATTGTGGTAGTCCTTGTGATGACAACATTCCCTCCGATGCCTTGTTGAGTCCGGGAGATCTGTCCGATGCAGTTATAGCTCATACTAAAAAGAACGGTCTGCTTTATTGTTGCCTTTCTGTGGAAAGATTTTCCCTAAACCTCACACGGCTAACTTGTGGCTGGAAGGCCACGAAGATTTGCAGTGCAATGAAGGTTACATAATATCGTGCTAAGGTTTTTTGCGTTGCGTTTTGAGTGCAGGATTCCACACGCCTCCATTTGCCGACCCTAACGGGATTATACTGATGGTTGTCAAGCTCTTTTATGGGCAAAAATCATGCACCAACGTATTATATGTACTCCTAGCATGTAGATTCGTTTAAAAATGTTTAGAATAGATGAGCCATAATAGGTGGGCACCCACCTATCACGCCCTGCCGCAGTTCACGGCGGCTCTCACCCGCAGCGATCAGCTCCTATCGCTGCGGGTGAGAGCCGCCGTGAACTGCGGCAGCCCTCGGGGACCTTTGCGAGCGGCGACTCCGCGACAACTCGTCCACGCCGCGGCTTCCACCACAATGATAGCGTGGGTCCCATTGCGGCGGGAGCGATATGGACGAGTTCTCGAGGTGCTGCCGCGAGACTCTGTAGAGGCCCTTACTTGAAGACTACCTCGCTTGCTTGCTTACGCATCCTTGCAAAACCTAGTTGCACTATCTCCGCCATCGTGAGTTCTTTTGGTCGTTTCTTATAATCTGCACTGTACAGCAAGGCAGTTTCTGAGGAACGATTACAAAGCCAAATTTAGAGAACAGATTAAGCCGCAATAGTTCCTCGCTGTGTCCGTGGCTGTGTAAGCGAAATTGCAGTCCATCCACTGTTGACCTTTGTGAAGATCCTACGAGACTGCCACCGACGTCTTCTCATGAGCAACGTTGCAGCGAGCTTGTTGGTCACTGATGGAAGGTCTCACATTCGTTACATTCCCCTTGTGCTCTTGAGTAGAATGATTCGGTAGAACTCGCCTTTGCAACCAAGCCGTTCCAAGAAATGTTTACACTGTTTGGTTAATCTCAAATTCTTAATGTTTGAGATTGTTAGCCGATCAGACAGTTTTCAGAGTGCAGGAAGCTTTGTATGAATTGCACCGCGTATAAGCCGGGTTTGTTCCGTTAATTGATTGAAAGGTAGACACTACTATGTCTAGCTGAAGTTACACAGAAAAACATTGTGCCGCTTTTCTTCTCAGTCATGGTATACCTCCACGCTTTGAGTAATAATTTCGACAGCCTGTAGTTACTAAAAATCTCGGAAATCCATATCCGGCGATGCACGTGCAACCATTGAGTGGTCATATAATTCTTTTTGGTCGGTTAAAAAAAATTCTGGGCTCAAGCAATCTTTGAAACAAGAGAGATTGCGAAGTTATGGATAACACTTCCATATTTGTGTTGTAGAATCTCATGTAAAGCTGTTGAGCCAAGATTGATATACTCCTTTATTCGGCTTACGTTTCGGCGTAACCGCCTTCTTCAGAGCCTGGAGAAGACAAAAGGAGTTGGAAAAATTACCCGCCCAAGGATCATTTCAAGTTACAGGAGCTATTCATGCTATATATATATACTTCCATATTCATGCTCAATGTGCCGATTACATTTGACAACATGGATGATGACCAGGTACGGCGCGGTGCTTGGCTTGTGGAAAGAGATGCACGCAATATGTGGAGTTGATCTTCATCCACCCAGCACGGCGACATCTCACTTATGCGTGCGTATTGAGACCCTCGATGTTTTCTCACGGTATGCTTTGATCAACTGATTATCGGCCCCTAACCACTCATAGTGTTTTCAAGCTTAGGATTGTGCCGTTAACTGTGAATGATATGATTCCACTGGTGGAAAATATGTAGACCGGATATGTGTGGAATTTCTGTGTCCGTGTTCCGAATTCCGAACCCTGGTCATTTTCAACCCTTTCGTGCCTCTCCGTGTTTCTCTCACTTTGAACGATAATCATCTCATCAATTATAAAACTTTTCCCCACGGAATTCTGCAAAGAATGCTGTTCCACAAATTAAATATTATGATCCTTGATATATCTTACAAGGGAAGCCCATGAAGTTCCCCCAAAGATTCTCACCGAGACCTATATGGTCTTGTAGGGCATCGGACGGGGATCACAGAACTGTGCTTCGTTTTTGCTACGGGCCATTGGGTGGTCCGGAAATGGCAAAAATAGTGTCACTTCAGAGCGGGTTGATAAGGCATATGTGACACCTAGAATGGCCCTGTCAGGAACTATTTTAGCTGCTGACTACGAATCTGTCGTTCTTTTTCTAAATTACCACATTGCTTGTACTACCTTTCATCAAAGTTGCCGTCGGTGGTTGGAAAATATGTCTGACAACATTGGAGAAGGAAGCGATCTCACTAACGTGCGCAGCTTTAGTCACCCATATCTACCGTAACCTACCGTAATCGACCCCCGTGGGCGATGTTTGAGCAAAACTTTTTTTCGTCCTCTCCTCGACCTTTGGAGTTGTGAAAGGCGGCAGAGCCGGTTATTCTGCGTATACTGCTTTAACTTGCACATATCCATCGTAACCTTCTGCCATCCATCGTTTCACCGAATACGATTGCTAGATTGGTGATTTGCATCCAAGATAATCCTGTAGATGAATTTGGGCGAAAAATCTTTTTCGATCTCCAGAGTAGAAGAGTGAGTGCAAGTGCTCCTATCTGCAGTGCCCCCGACCCGTCTCCCGTAAGTGTGTAAGAGAATGGTGAGGAAGAAACACACAGCAAGGCGACTAGGCACACGAGTAGGATAAAATATGCAGTACTGCAGTACTCAGTACTTGGAAACAATTAGCTGGAGTAGTGAACGTTGGAAGAAGAATAAAAACAGTCTATGAGGAAATCCGAAGAGCAGTGAGCTTGTCTTGATGATGGGTTAAATCAATGCTTGTCGATTTTGTTCAAGAATGAGGCGATATTGAGAAACACTTCGAAAAGTAATTGAGAACATACCGAAGAGGTCATATCGGGATAGCATTTAAAGGAACCTTCCTCAGCGAGACAAGCATCGTTTAATGGATGCGTGATATCGCTCCACGCAACAAAATCAACTTCTTCCAAACCCGACAACAGGTTGAAAGCGGGGTTAGGACACGGAGAAGATACCCTACCGGAGCCAAAATGTAATCTTCACTTGCATAAACGCTAACAGTCTTCCTAGGGACGCAGAAACCCCATCTCCGGAATCGAACACTCGACCCCCTCCCGCAAGTCCGCCATGCTACCCACTCGGCCACCCGGTCACTGCCGCAGGCGGCGGCGATTGAATCATTTGGATGTACACTGCAGCTTCGTCTAGGAAACGTAAGAAATTACTACAATCAAACTTCAATTTGGGCTCCAAACCTTTTGCAAGTTAAACTCAAAGCGCTTCACATTTGCCTTATCAGCCCGCTCTGAAGTGATACCATTTTTGCTATTTTCGGATCACCCATTGGCCCGTAGCAAAAACGAAGCACAGTTCTGTGATCCTCGTCCGATGCTCTACAAGACCATATAGGTCACATTGAGAATCTTTGGGGGGATTTCATGGGCCTCCCTTGTTAGATTTTTACCAAAGGAAAAGATTACTGCTGTGCGCAAAGAACACAATGCTAAAAATGCACTCAATGATTACAAAGCTAATAGTAGAAGAAAGTGGCAAAAAACCTTTCTACCAACCCAACTGCTGGTCCAATTCATGCCGAGTATTAGAAATAAATCCCATTTCTCTCACGTTGGAGCCTTTACATTGCTGTACGCATTTTTGATACCTCTGATACTCTCTCACGAATTTGTTGGAGGAATTATCATTGGTATGAGGTTTCGACTGTCTCGCCGTCTTCATTAGCACGATGCTCCACCATCTGGGCATAGCGACTGCAGTAGGACTTCGGCCCCTACTAAATATCACGCTGTCGCAAAATTAATCGCCGAAACGGACCGCGTTGTCTTCCAACAGGAGCGGTTCTCCTCTATTCACCACTGCCGGCCAAAATTTTTGCAAATCCTCATACATTTAGTTTAAATCATAGTAGCAAGACTCTGCTGTGACTGCCTGACGAGGCTGCAAAATCCTGTACTGGATTACACCTTTAAAACACCACCACAAATTAAGCATAATTTTTAGGATGAAGGTCGGGTTTAGGAAAAGATGTTGGAGGAGGATCCTCATGTGCCCAGACCAATCCTCGCTTTCTGTTATCGTAAAAAACCACTTTTCATCTACAGCTATAACACGGCTTCATTTTTAAAGCGAACTAGCAAGGTCGGGGCAAGTGTCGGAACATACCAGATGCTGCTCATCGGTCAGCTCATGAGGCACCCACCTCGACACCTTCTTCACCCCGCCGATTCTCGTTCAATCTACCTCGCTACCGCTTTGCGATGTACGCTAAGGAACTTTGCTAACGTACTCGTGTTCGTCTCCGGATTTGATTCGACTGCTCTCCTCAAAACTTCATCGTCAAGCGAGGGCCTGTGCCTGCGACCCTGTTTTCCTTCGCGATCAAAATCGTCAGAAGCGGATTTTTCGATGCAGTATCTCACCGTTCGTTCTCAAAGAAAATCCGTCCCAAAAGCGCTGCTGAGGTTACAGGATGCCTCTGCCACAGAATGTCCCAATCTGCCTTCGTAAAGTATCATGACTCGATAGTCGCGTCAGTTCATGATTTTACGGAGCCCTGGAAAAGGTCGGCTAGGAAAATTAGAGCGACGACCACATGTTTTTTGAAAGAGCAGGAAAAAACCCTACCGAACGGTATCTGTAGCTTTTTCTAAGACGAAATGTTTTTGGGTAAAAAAAAACTTATTTATTTATACATACCTCGAAGCGGAGATTAATTTGGCGACTGCCTAATAGTGCCTCTGCACTCAGACGGTGGAACCTTGCGTCTGACTACAACGAAACGGTCGAAACATCAGACCTCTTTTAAATGATCTCAAATTTTTCCCCGCTAGCCACAAAACTTTATAAGCACATATTTCAGCGCCATGGAGCAAAAGGTACAGTGCAGTTTAGCCAATGCGCTCATTCACCCCAAGATTACATAGGCGATCTTAGTCGGTGATGTAAATTTCATCGTCATTTAGTAGGTCCTTTGAACATGGTCGAATGTGCAGTTTTAACTGTCATCCTGCTATCCTACTATATATAAAGGAGCAAGCGTGTGTGTGTGTGTGTGTGTGTGTGTGTGTGTGTGTGTGTGTGTGTGTGTGTGTGTGTGTGTGTGTGTGTGTGTGTGTGTGTGTGTGTGTGTGTGTGTGTGTGTGTGTGTGTGTGTGTGTGTGTGTGTGTGTGTGTGTGTGTGTGTGTGTGTGTGTGTGTGTGTGTGTGTGTGTGTGTGTGTGTGTGTGTGTGTGTGTGTGTGTGTGTGTGTGTGTGTGTGTGTGTGTGTGTGTGTGTGTGTGTGTGTGTGTGTGTGTGTGTGTGTGTGTGTGTGTGTGTGTGTGTGTGTGTGTGTGTGTGTGTGTGTGTGTGTGTGTGTGTGTGTGTGTGTGTGTGTGTGTGTGTCGCACCGTCACACTTGAGTTGGAGCGCGGCAGCCGAACACGTCGGCAACCATGCATGGCGAGCCGTAGACGTGCCGAACACGTCGGCGACCATGCGTGGCGAGCCGTAGACGTGCCGAACACGTCGGCAACCATGCCTGGGCATTTAGATGTCATAGACGGGAGGGGTTTTGGAGGCAATAGATATCGCGATATTATCGATTTCTTTGTGGATGTCGTTCGGGCAGCACGAAACTTCAGCCCTGGGGGTAATCGAGGTCGCTGAACACGAATCTGAAGTCGGATCAATCGATATTGATCGATATTATCGATTTTATGGATGTTGTTCAAGCGGCACGAAACTTCAGCCCTGGGGTAATCGAGGTCGCTGAACACGAATCTGAAGTCGGATCAATGACATCGATCGATATTATCAATTTTTTGTGAATGTCGTTCAAGCGGCACGAAACTTCAGGCTTGGGGTAGTCGGGGTCGCTGACCACGAATCTGAAGTCGAATCAATCGATATCGATCGATATTATCGGTTTTTTTTGAGGATGGCGTTCAAGCGGCACGAAACTTCAGCCCTGGGGTAATCAAGGTCGCTGAACACGAATCCTAAGTTCATTTTTGAACTGTCGATCGCATCAATTGATATTGGGCAAATTAGCGTTTTTATGGATGTCGTCCATTTTTTCGCTTTTTTTCTAACTTGCCCTAATCAGCGTAGTTAAGATGTTCTTCCTGAAGAAACCATGACATAGGTGGCAGCTACAATTGATGATGAGAAGTTATTGCCACGGCGAAGCCGCCAAGAGGCCGAGAGGCCGCACGGACGGCTGGTTAGAAATAAGCTTGTTGGTTCGTACAGTCTGAATATTCTTGCAGAAATGTAGAAAAACAAGATATGGGATTCGATGCCGAATCGGATGACACGGGTCCGTCATTTTCCAAACCCACGGTAATCAGATTACACGGATAATAATATTTTTGAAAAGCCAAGACCTTGCGATGATTATGTTCATAGTAGTTTTCACTTGACCGGTTTTCAGACGATTCATATCACTTTGATCAGGAATCTGATGTAGTGTTCGGATCGGATATCCGATATCAAAACAGAAGAGAAATCCGTTATCTGAATCAACCAAAAGTCCTTTCCAGTAAACATTTCCTTTACCTGAATCATCCCAAGATTGGAGCTTTTTAAAAATGTGATTAATCGCATGTTTTATCTATCCCGGGTTTGAAAAAAAGACGGATCTTAATTATCCGACTCTGTGTCGGATCAAATGTATAACAGCACCAGGACAAGTCAGTCATCCACCTACTCACCTTCGCTCCGAGAGTGGAATCTGAGTGCCAAGCAAATGATTTACTCACGTTGGATATGCGGATGTCTGCTCAATAATCTTGTCACGGTCTTAAGCCAGGAAACTTCGTTCTTGGACAGCCAAAGGTGAGTAGCTACTCCAGTTTTGTCCTTCGAAAGCCCGTAGTGGAACTAGATGGGGAAAAAGTGAAGAGATTGCACGCTATTGCAGTACGACAAGCTTTTGCAATAGTTGTGATTCATTGAACTAGCCGTAGCTCGAAGGATAACGCAATAAAGTTACAAAATTGTGCATGTCATGTCATGTTCTGACAGGGATGTGCATGATGTGCAGGTTGTGAAGGATTTTGCTCCTTTGAATGTTCTGAACAGGAAAAAGGAATAGAAGCAACTTCTGATACCGTTTTGGATGCGGTTTTCGACAAATGGCGAATGTGTTATTTCCATTCCGTTCGCATTCTGGTTTTCAACCGTTTTAAGTCCTTCCATTTCGTGTTTCGTCTTCCGCTTTTTCCAAGGCACTTTCCACACATCCCTGATGCGGTTGGTTGTATCGTCCATGGAGGAATTTATTTATTTCTTCTTCTTCTTCTTCTTCAGCGTTTGTCCCGCTTCGTCGCGGGGTCCGCTCTTCTGGTGTTACGACGCCATCTTTCCCGATCCTGCGCTTGATCAGGGTGGACACCAGCTACTTTCATGTCCGTGTGTAACGTATCGGACCATCGCTGCTTCGGGCGTCCTCTAGGCCGCTTTCCAAATACATCCAACTCAAGGCCTATCTTGCGGACGCTGTCTTCTTTCCCACGCAGAACGTGGCCGTACCATCGCAAGCGAGCTTCGCCCATCTTGTCAGCTATCGGCGCGATACCGAACTTCTGCCGAATGGCATCATTTCTGATGCGGTCCATGCGGGTGACTCCAGCCGTCCAGCGCAGCATCTTCGTCTCCATGACGCTGAGACGCGTTTCAACTTCCTTAGTCGCAGGCCAACACTCAGCGCTGTACATCGCTACTGGCCGCACGACGGCTCTGTAAATCTTCGACTTCAGGTGCTCTGGGATCTTCCTATCGCAGAGTACGCCAGTCAGCGAACGCCACTTGGACCAAGCTGCACTCACGCGTGAGTTCACTTCAATCATCAGACCGCCGTCAGACGCTTTTGCTAATCCCAGGTATTTGAACACCGAAGTGCGTGCAAGTTCAGTACCGTTAATCTTAATGGAGCCGGACTCGTTCACGTCAGTCGTTAGGTAATCGGTCTTCTTGACGTTCAGTTTGAGTCCGAACCTCGCCAGACGGTCGCACCAAGCTTGCACCTGCCGCTCGAGACCGTCCTTGTCTTCGCAAGCGAGCATCACGTCATCAGCATAGAGTAGCGTCCATGGAACAGGCTGCTGAAGATCTCGCGTAATGGCATCCATGACGACAACAAAGAGGAGTGGAGAAAGCGCAGAACCCTGGTGCACCCCAACAGAGATGGGAAACTCCATTGAGGTTCCAGCTGCAGCTTGCACTCTACTCTTTGGGCAAGAGTAGAGCATCCGCACCCACTCTATAGGTTCCTCAGGTACGTTGTGTTGTCGCAAGGCGTACCATATAAGCTCACGCTGTACGCGGTCGAAGGCCTTCTCCAAGTCGAGAAAGGCGATATGCACTGGCTTCTGTTTCTCGCGATGCTTCTCCACCAGGAGGCGGGCGGCGCGTATAGCATTAATGGTCCCACAACCAGACACAAAGCCGCACTGATTGCTGGAAAGCTTGCCAATTTTGCGAATTCGGCTATCGAGGATTCGCTCGAAGATCTTCATGCTGTGCGAGAGCAACCGAATCGGACGGTAATTTTAGCAGTCTGCAGGACTGTCCTTTTTCTTCCAAATCGGAATCGTCGTACTGTTGTGCCAACACTCCGGTACTTTCTTCTCTTTTACTACCTGGCTGAAGAACTCAGTCAACCACTCAGCAGGATACCAGAGCTTCGACTTCCAGACATCGACTGCCAGATCATCCGGCCCTGTCGCCTTACCGGGTTTCATCTTCTTCAGAGCCCTTCTGCTTCCTCCACGGTGATCTTGTAAACGGGACCGTGAACAGAAGCCACAGAAGGGATTGCCGGATGAGGAAATTCCATAGTGAAAATTTCCTCAAAGTAATCACGCCATCGCTTCAGCGCCTTTTTGCGGTCTGTCAGAAGATGGCGGCTCTCATCATTGATGCCAAAGAATTTTTCAATATCCTCGGTTTGGCGATGGCGGGTCTTAGCGAATCGGTTCAAATACCGCTCACCATCGCTCGACTCGAGCTTTCGGTAGACATCACCATAATGAGTGGCTTTCGCAACAGCCACGGCTTTCTTTGCTGCCTTCTTCGCCTTCTGATACTCCTGCCAGTTGTCGGCTGCTCTGTCGCCGAGAAACACATGATACAACGACTTCTTCTCTCGAACCTTCGCTTTCACATCGTCCGTCCACAGCTAGTCTGTTTGTCGACTTTGCCTCGTCCAGGCTTCGTAGTGCCGAGTTCCAATCTTGCAGCTTGGCGTATCGCGTCGGTTGCTCTCTTCCAATTTTCATCGACAGTCATAACTCTCGGTAGCAGCACGCGAGGAATCACAGCTGCTTCCTTCTCTTTCATTCGCCACCACTTGATTCTTGCAGCACCGCATCGCTCGACATGCTTCTGCAATCTTCAAAGTACAGACCAGCGGTCGATGCTGTGGGGTGACCGTCTCATACGGCACGACCTTCGCGTCTGTGACAGTACTTCGGTCGCGACCCTTCACAAGCACAAAGTCTATCTGAGACTTGGAGCTCCCACTATAGTATGAGATGAGGTGGGAGTCGCGTTTTCGGAAGACGGTGTTCACAATGGTGAGGCTGTGCGATTCCGCATGCTCAAGAATACGCTCACCATCGGGGTTACGGGACCCGTATCGGAAACCACCATGACAGCTGTACCCGTCCTTCGCAGCACCTACGTGCCCATTAAGGTTACCAGCGACTATGATGATATCTTTCGACGGTACCTCCGCTGTCTTCTCATCAAGCAGGTTCCAAAACTCATCCTTGGCTTGATCGGAGCAGCCACTCTGCGGAGCATAGGCAGAGAAGAAGTGATAGAGTCGCTCCTTAGCGGCGCCAACGATCTTCATCAGTCGATCGTCGAAGCGTTTGACCGTTACAATCGAGTCACGAAATCGTTCGGAGACAATTATTCCGGAACCGTTGGTGGCCCTGGGACTTCCACATAGAACGGCCTTGAAACCACGTCCTATGTCCCTTGACTTGCGGCAGGACCACCTCGTCTCCTGCACCGCACAGAGATCAACTCTTCTACGCTCCAGCGCTTCAATCAACTCGCACGAGCGGCCCGTCAACGTACCCACATTCAGCGTAGCCACGCGGATCCTGCTCACGTTACGGAACTTTCAGACTAGCTCAGTTGCCCCCCCCCCCCCGATGCCGTCCTCGCATCAGGGACCCTCGCATACTTTCCACACTCGCAGGGCTCTGCGAGTGCGCGTCGGCTCCCGCGGACGCCGTAGCACTATCTCGAGAAACTTGAACTGTCATACACCATGCGATGTGACATGGGTCTTCGTAGGCCGGCCTGTCACAAGGGCCTGTCGCCTGCATTCGAATGTCCGTGATTAGCTTAGCTCACAGAGCGAGCAGTTTCCAGTGGCACCACGTGGAGGAACGGACATCGCCACCGAATTTATTTATTTATTTATTTATTTATTTATTTATTACACATGTTCTGAAGCTGTTACAGGATATTTTGTTGCGATCAAAACTACTGCGCCAGGCGGGACTCGAACCCGCATCTTCTGCTTTCCGGGCTACGTAACAACATATAGCCTCTCTACCAGCCGATCCAGGTTTAAGCAAATGTCTTGAAACACAGCTGTTCATAGGAATGTATGATTCCATAATGTTATCTGTAAGGTTTCAAATGCCGTCTCAAATGCGCTTCAAGTGCGTGCCGTGATCGATAAAGCTTCTTTCATGGATAAGAAATAGGCATGGAGTGCACTGCTTTTACTGCCTACGCTGATCAAGTCGATCTTGCAGCGCCGTTGAGATCGCGGAAGTGACGAAGCCTAGGTGTCACATTAAGGAAATGAGACCAGCGCTAGTTGTTCGAGCTGCAATTCAATCCTCTGTGCAGCAAGTTCTTAAGTGACATATATTTATAACTTATGCCTCACATCACTGATGCTATATAGTTCTGGATCAAGCACAATTGAGGGTGTAATGGCCAACATCCTACATAGTGCGGAGAACCAAACGCTGCGCGTTCGTGTCCCGTCTGTCAACAGTTTGATTTCAACACAAGTTCCTTGAAGTAGTGATCTGAACCTCGTTTTCTAGTGAATTATGCATTTGTTCACAATTTCAGACGTCCTAACATATTCGAATGCACGAAGTTGTTATCAAACTGGGTATTGGACGTAAATTTAGAATGCTTCATGCAGAGTGTGAGTACAGATAGATATTAGAGCAACATCTACTCATTCTGCACCCCAGCCGCATATCGAAAATGCAAAACTCGGGAAGTAATTAATGTTTTCTGGAGTTTGATTTAAACGTCAAAAAATTGAAGGCCAAGACCCTTAATTTTGCAACTATTGATAGGAGCTTCTGCGGAGATCGGTTCTCTTACTTCATACGGCCGCACAAACCCAGAAGCCGAAAGACGCAAATTTCACGCTAACGAGCTGTAATGCGGGCGCCCAAATCAGGAGCACAGATCCCGCATGGTAAAATCAAGTCGGAACAGCAACGTGTTGTGCAATAGTGCAATTAGGCTTTTTAATTTCCGAGGTTTTGTTAATTTATGGTGCAAAGGTCATTTATATATATATATATATATATATATATATATATATATATATATATATATATATATATATATATAACATCAGCAGTCAGGCTGCCTCGATGCAGTACTGAGTGACTGTGGGCCTTCACCCCAGAGATTGGCAGTAAGCAATAAATGAAAGTGGGAAGTGTGATAATTTTCCAGTCTCTTCTTTTCCTCACGGCCTGCCTGCATGCCCGTCAGCGTCAGAAACAAAAGCGAAGAATGAAAAAATAAGAAAGAGTAAGAAAAACAGAGGAAATTGTGTATATCGCCTTTCAGTTCGGGTAGTAGAAAAGCTCGAAAAAGTGTGGCATCTTTATTAGAAAGTTCACTTCACAGTAGCAATAGAAATAGCTACAAAGATATTGTTAAAACTAAATTAAATGAAAAACAAGCCTCAAGAAAAGAAATATTCATCAAGCCATATGGGGCAGTTTCCTCCATCTACTACCTTTTCCAAAATTCCGTGTTATCTTATGGATTCAGGTCTTGCCCAAAACGCGACATCTTTGATTAACAGGTGGCTGTTGCAGCCGGAATCGAGGTTATTGGTTTCTTGTCAAGGGCCACTAAGCCTTCCACCCTTCCGCAGTAGCTGAGCTGGCGTCGGACTGGCCTGGCAAGAATAAACCACTGATTTGTTCATCGCCTGGTCACTGCAATTCACTGTATAGGCCGAGAATGCATTCAAATTTTCTACTCAATATTCGCAGAAGTAGAATGTGCGGCGCGTCCAAGAAGGGGTTAAATTACATCGTCCTGCATCCTTGTCGATTGACCGCAGGCTCCCTCAAAGACAACACATCCGAAATCGGCTGTCGACATTGAACCAATGATATACCAGTGTTCCATTCGCCGTCATTCACAGGGTGGATAAGTCCTGAATTCCATGCCATTCCTTCCCTTATTTCGCTGCGGCGCCTGCCCCAATTCACGGTGTGTTTGTTCGTACAATTGGCTGCCGCGATCACGGTGAGAGCAACGGTGCATTCCCGCACCCCACTACAAGCTTCCGCACTCCTGAGCTGCATCTTCGAAAAACGTACCGAATAGGGTCCGAGTGGCTTCGAAAACTCGTCCGTACTTTCTCCCTACGTTTAGTGGCGATTGACAGCACTATGCTACAGTAACGGGCCCCAGGATCGAAGAAGCAGTTGGTGAAAGACGAGCTGATCAATGGCCGATAAATCCGTAATCGTTACCACGCAATGTCTCGAGAATTTTGGGAAGATTCACCTGCAGAATCCCTTCTTTATTGAAAAAAAAACGATAAGCACTTCAACCCTTTCATAACACTCGCGATTTTCAAGGGACTGCCGCAATGGACAGCGTGCATTTTTTCCGGGCGCTGAATATTTGTATTATTTTATTTGCATTATTTGTTAGATATGAACGACAGTAACAAATGAAGTTTTCCATGGACGACTATCTTGATCATAGATATGAGGAGAGTCAGTGATTAATATTGTACTATTGGGAACTTATGAAGCAGAGGGCCCGTGCCCATACAAAGTACCCTAGGATGTGGTCCACCTACCACACCTGTTTTAAAATTTGGCCACATCCTAGAGTTCCTTCCCTTGCTCAATCTGTGTTCTCCATGGCATCCGCGAAGGAGGACACAGAACCCAACCTACAGCCTTCTTTTTTGGCGCACGGGCCCTCTGCTTCAAAAGTGCCTACTATCGAATGTTTCAAATATCGAATGTTTGATAACTTTCCATGAACTATTTTTATGATGATGTCCGACGAGATCGTCGGATAATGTCGTGAAAGGGTTAAGCAATCCCTCAAACTGTAAGTGTTTCTGGATGCAGCAGTCTAAACGTAAAGTCTAACAAGCAACTTTATGCAGTTTGACTTCTGCTCAAAATGAAGGCGCCACAAAGACAGATATGTGCGAGCGTGCTTTCACTGTACATTGCATATGAATGGAGTTGCAGTGGTGTCGATGGTACTACAAACCGCTCTCCTGATTGCTGATCCTGGTCCTGGTACAACTGCTCAGATTTATAACTCCTCACTTGCCCAATGCCACCGCAAAAACTCGATCAAGGAATTCGAATTTATTACATGTGGAACCACGTGTGCGATTTAAAGAACAGCAGCAACAATAAACCCAAGGAAACGTAGAACTGAACTGGATGCAATAGATCACACTGCATTGTAGGACCTACAAAGAGTGTAAGAAGAATGAAACACAAAGGCAAGGAGAAAGGCTGATTTTATGGAAACGACTAAATGTCAACACTTCAGGTGCACAGATAAAACGCTTTTGAACTTAGCCAACCAGTCAGGGACCTGCACTTTTTTGCCCAGTTTGGAATACTCCGATCCGGCTGTGAAAGTGAACAAGTGCCGCCTAAGCGTTCTACGTGGCTGTTCAAGCACCAGCTTACGCTCAAGTCCTTGTGTGCGTGAGCATGTAAAGGTGAAGAATTTATCAGGATGTAAACCAACTAGTGTACCCACTATTCTGTGTGCCATAATGAGATCATTTCTTTTCCTTCTAAGGTGAAGACTATCAAGGTTTAACGTTTTGTTCCTGGTTAAACCACGAGGTATACTATTGTAGGTGAACCCAAGAGCTCTAATGAATACTTTCCTCGTGAAATTACAGGGTGGCCCATAAGTCCTGCAACAAAAACATAGGCGTATAAAAAGGCTAAGAATGCACTAAATTTGGTACATTTTTAAACCATGTTTGCCTATGGTTTGTAGATTATGGTGGAGCGGTATTATTCATAAGGGACCACTCCTGGATTGATAAGAGCCTTCAGATCGTGTGGGTTGCTTTGCAGCTCACGTCGCAGCCCCTCTTACGGAGTTTTACTTCTTATTCGTTCCAAAGAAGATATTGAACAATAGTTTTCCCAGGCTTCATAGAGCAAGACATTTTCTTTAAGATGGTTAATAAAAAGAGATTGAAAATCTAAAGATTTAGGAATTTCACAGCTAGTCTATCGCAGGTGCAATATTATGCAGATGGACTGAGAACCGCTACCACGTCCTTTTCTTTTGCTGTTACAGGAATCGCTTTATCAGAATGTGCATTTTGCCTTTAAACAGCGCGATTGAGTCTCTAATATATGGTGTTAAGTTTTTGTTCCTATCAAACGGATATTTTTATTGATTTTCACTATTTTTACACAAAAACCTATGGAGTGTGGGGAGACATTTTGGAAAATCGTGTATGACAAAAACTTGCCATGCGTGGCCGTTGTTTTTATATCATCAGGTTCCCGCAAAGGTAGCATTAAACGCACTATTATTTTTACCCTTTCTGGGATCGCTCAACTTTGAGAAATTTTTCATCAAATGAGGCAGAGGCTGAATACCCATTTCGAACGACGCCCTCCAACTACGCTTACAAATTTTTCCTTCTACTCTCTCCTCCTCATAGCTGAGTCTTCATCTCACTGGTGGACTTGTAGAGCTTTCCTTGTAGTTTTCTAGAAACTACATACTGTTTAGTAATAGATTACGCACACGGCTGAATATTGAATTTGTTCCAGCTGGTTGCTGCATCCTGTATGATCAGAAAATTAATAGCGTTCTTCTACTGTAGTTGAGATCCGTTCATCCAATGTTCACACTTGAGAAACCTTTGCACTGTCCTACACAATACCATCATACTGCATGTTCAACAACCAATCTTCCGAAATTTAGTCACATCGAAACGGAAGCGCCCCACCACGGGCCAGAGAAGAATTTTCGGTAGTTTTACGTGAGAGCGCATTACTTTGTAATAAGAGCGGCTACAACCATGATACTTTCCAGAAGTATAGCACTAAGTATATGCTACATAACTGTTGGTATGCGGTTTTTTTGCAATTGGAAAAAGACAACCAATAAGGTCTCCTAATTTTGTTGCAGGACTTATGGGCCACCCTGTATTTTAGACCTTCTCTGGCATATCAATTACGGTCTTCTTTCTTGGATAGAAAACACATGTGCCGTATTCAATAATTGCATAAGGAAGTAGAAGCTATGGAGTTTTTGATGTTAGTTCTTTGCAAATATGCGCCATTATGTGGGACGACCGGAATGACAAGCTGTTCCTGAGACCGTTACCAAGCATAAGGGAGGTGTGAATAGGATCTCAGTGTTGCTCAGATAATGAGTCTGACAACGAATGTCTGATGTGTAACGTATTCAAATAGTCGAAAAAGTACAATATGCCGATAGGAGAGCTGGCTATGGGACGAAGTCTGGTTCCTGTACTGGCAGTCGCTTTCTTATTTAAGGTGGAAAATTACGTCTCTGCTGACCCTCACAGTGCCAAAAAGAACATTATTAAAACATGCTTCGGACTCCGTAACGGTATCGTCTAACAGTGAGCAAAGATTGTTCCCGCTAAATGTAGCTCACAACATAGCAAAAAGTGACTGGTATCCAGCCTACAGTTGGCAAATATGAGAGTGACTTAGCCCATTCATGCCTCCACTGCTGGCATGTGGTTGTTTCCGCATGCAGAACATTAAATGTAACGGGAGCAGAGCTCATCTTGGTTGGGTTGGAGTCAACTTCTTCTCAGGGACATTCCCAACGGAACAACACCTGGGCGACATGGCCTTTCGTCGCCGGTAGCTCTGTAACCTCCTCTCAAGGATCGCCTTCAGTAGACTGCAGCTCAACATTTAAAAAGAAGGCGAAAAGGCCAGATCAGATGTGTTATAGCCCAGTGCGCGACATGCTGGAACAACTGTGCTTAAAGGTAAAAACTCAATTTAAATACGCACGAAATTTACCTTGTGTCCGAAAATCACTTTTCAATAACGCGTATACTCAGAAACCTCCACCTTTTCGTTAGAGCTCATAAGGTGTCACAGCAATAGTCTCGCCTCGAGCCCGTAGGCGAAAGGAAAGTGTCAGTTGGAAAAGGTTCTCGCAATTTAGCGTTTGTCCTAATTATCGGAAGCACTTTCTAGATAGTAGATATGTCACGCGCATCCATCCCTATCATAAGCGAAAACAGTCGCGAAGGGTTTTTGGATAGCGTGCACTTGAAGCTTTGAAAGCCGCAGAGGGCGCACTTTTGCTGATTACCTCAGCACACTCGCTAGAGGTATCTTTCGATGACCGAAGATGTGCTCTACACCCTGCAAGTTCGAAGCAGAGTGCAGGTTTAGTGCGAAAATCCAAGTGATGGGCATTAAGATGGGATTGTGAGATCTGAAATCAGTCGCCTGCAGTCTTAGTGCTGTGAGGCTGCGGTCGATACACATCGGTGATCACCTGAGTCATTGATGTGACTTATGCCGCCATTGCCATTGTTTGTAGCTTCACGCATTTCCATTTTCCGATCATACTCAGCGAAAGGAACGTCCCGAATATCTCTTTTCCGTGTGCTTTTAACATAAACTGCGGAGTGAACACGGCCAATGATCTAGTGCGGTGTCGAGTCATCGAAAATAGTGAACGCTGCATTACCTGCGTGCGTTAGTGTTTTGTTTTGGTCACACACATACATCACGGGACGGGGGAAGTAACCACCAGCAGTCGATCCGCCCTTTGGGAGGAGTTGCTCGGTTTGCATCAATGACAACGTCTGGTAATTTCCTGTCCCTTATTTTCGTGATGTCTAGACAGGATGGATTACAAACCATTAGAATGGTTTTGATTTAGTTCATGTAAGCTTGCAAGAATGGAAGAAAACCCTCGGACATGCGCTCGCCGCTGATGTAGTCACATCAAGCAGGTAGAAGGCGGAACACTGTATGTGCTGATACTTCTCTGGGGTATCATGGAAACAATTGTAATACGTAGCTGACTTTTATGGCTACTACTTTATAGTTTAAAATTTTAAAAATTTAACATTTTACACCTTTCCTTAATTTTTTAACTTTTTGTTAGTTTGGTATTATATGCATCTGTACAAATGGTAGGCACTCAATACTTACAATATACAATACTTGTTAGATAATCAAGTATTTCCCTAACGCATGCGATATCATGACCAACTCTCTGTTGAATCTCATTCGGTAGCTCACCGTAACTCTTAACTAGTTTCCTCATCTCATTGTGTGTTTTGACTAAAAGCTCAAACGCCTGTTTGAAGTAACACGGAACTCCATCATTCACCTTGTAGCTGATCGGGAGTCTGATTGCGTGCGTTGCCCATGAGGTTATTAGGTTGGCCTTCGTCTTCGCGTTTCTAGTTTCGACTGCATCCCACTGTCTTCAGAGGTTGCAGTACTGCTGTGTGCACTACTTCTAGGCACTACCACACTAACCGACTCAGCGCAGCGCCTGATGGAGCTCATTAGGAGCTCAGTAATCACTTCAGTGATTTAGACGAGCGAATTTGGCCAAAAAAAGTCTTCATCGGGGAAAACGTTAGAAGCTTTGGAAGCTAAACGCCTTTTCGGGCTGTAAAAGCCCAAAATGTTACAACCGTAAGAAATTGTTTACCCTCATTTTATGGTCTGGATCAATTTCAGGGCTGCAGGTAAGGTGGAAACGGGAGAATGGAAGCCTGTGATCAGATGAGTACCCAAAACGGCTCACTAAGTACTTACCTTGTTAATTAGCACTTCGCTGCTGGCTTGTTGGCTCCATTTGATATCGCAGTTGCTACGCTCTAGCGGTGAAATCACAACAGATTTCCGTGTTTGTTCTGCGGACTATACGCTGAATTGGAGACAGCACGAAAGGTACTTCTGGTAGGGGCGCATTCTGCTCAAAGTTACTGCTTCGACCGATAAAGGCTTAGTTTGGAGGCCGGTGGCTCGACTGGGTTTTTCGATATATAGTATATAGTTTATATATCTATATATATATATGATATATATATATATATATAGTATATCATATAATATATATATATATATATATTATATATATATTCTAGAGATATATATATATATAATATAATATATACTAGTATATATATATCTATAGTATATATATATACCGGGCAACTTTATTCAGCGGTCACAACATGTAACCGCCTATTTGCGTCATCTAGCTATAGTCTGTAATATAAGGGAAATAAGAAAGTCGCGAACACAGGCGCGCGGTGGATACCTTTGCTTGTATTCGCAGAATGCAATACAACGTCACTAGCATTGCTAGCAAACAGTTTAAAAGCCTGTTCCCGAAGTCCTCACATATATTTTAGAGAAGGATATATATGTACAGCACCACTAAAAAGGAAACACGAGCGTCAAACGGTGGGTATATATATAAAATATATATATATTATATATATTTATTAATATTTACTTAAATATATAAATATTAATAAATATAAATAAATATATATATTTATATTTTATATATATTTATGTATATTATATATTTATATATATTATATATACATATAT
>OX375866.1:48296177-48333711 GCA_947359475.1 Heligmosomoides polygyrus bakeri | reverse complement strand
ATATTTACTTAAATATATAAATATATATAAATATAATAAATATATATATTTATATTTATATATATATTATGTATATTTATATATTTATATATATTTATATATACATATATACATATACATATTTATATATATTTATATATACATATACATATACATATATACATATATATACACATACATATATACATATATATATATACATACATATATACATATATACATATATATATATATATATATTAATTAAGATCCACCTGACAGCTCATGCGACAAGTCAACTCGATACTACCCAACTATACTTCGCGCTTTAAAATCGCGATTGGACGTTGTTCACGAAAGAACAAGCCACATTATTATGAAGTACATACTTCACAAGTGCTAGCTGTTACATTTCACCCGTGAATCTGCTACATCTTTGTGCCCCTCTGCTAAACATTTTACTCCAATCTGAAGTATGAACATAGTATCTTTGATCGTTGTTGTTCGCAATTAAATAACACCAAAAGAGCGAACACAGGAATTTTTCGGGCATAAAGAATAAAAAATATCCTGATTTCAGTATGCTTCCGAGAAGGAGTTGAAGTGCTTCTTCAGCAGCAGTAATTTACGATGGTAATTTTTCTATTTCTGACTTGAATAATATTCGCTAATTTTTCGAGTACTTTTGCCCGAGAACACATAGGCTGTCAACAGGAGGTTCATCGCTACTCACGAGTGTATGTGGCCGGTTCTCATTCATGAAGCAGTGGTCGTTCGCCTGTCATGTCGCCCTGTCGAACGTGCAACTTCTGTAATAGTCCGTTGCTGCTCGATGCATAGACCCAGTCAAAACATGGCCGTTCGGGTTTCGCGTTATTGATTTGCGTCATATTGTGCGGTTTTTTAGCAATAATAGTTGATTACAGGCACGTAGATGGGCAAGGGAATACCTCTCGGGCGGCTAACAGCTAGCCTCAGGCCACTTTAATCTCGCTGCAGTCGGGATGGAATGGAATTGCCCCTCAAAGTGGGTGGGGAAGAGGGCGAGTTCAGTTTTTTCCCGTCACAATTTCAATTTCGCGTGTCCATATCTGTCTTGATCGCCGCAACGCCTCTCCTAGTCCCTAATGTGCGCTATCTCGGCTGAGATGTCGATCCCTAGTAAACTCGGCTTTCTCAAAAAATTTGTGAGGATTTATGTTGCAATGAGAGCTGCTGCAAAGCGCACTTGTTTGTAGAAGTTGCCACTTCAACTATCAGAGTTGTTGTCATTGACTCCAACGAAGTAGAAAATCACCAGCGGAGCACAAGCTATATATGTATGTAGTCACGTTCTTGCACTAACGGCCGAATTCTGGCGCGGTAGAACATCTCTCTACACCGTAAGACCGGAGTTGCACGTCCACAGTGATTGCGTGACTACTAGCAGAGACCTAGCACGCACACTGAGGCGTTCGGCACAGCAGCCAATTACGACGCTTACGGGAGAGGCAACTTTCTGCTCTTTGGACATACACTTACAGCAGTAAGAAACGACTGTCGCAGCCTACGTAAGGGACCAGCGCAAGGATCCAGTTCACTGCCCTGCACATATAAACCACATATTTGACGCAATATGATATGCGCATAGCTACGTGGTAACTCCACCAATTGAATCGTCTAGTGTCGAAATTCTCTAAGAGAAGGCATTCATGTCACTCTTGAGTAATTTCGAAACAAAAGTGGAATATGATGAGTTTCGGTTTCAGAATCGGTTCCAGTAGCTCATTAGATGACTGCCGTACCTGATGAACATACAAAAACTTTGACCAATGGATTCTCCTGACCTTCCTCGGGAACCAGTCGGTGACGACTCTCGTTCAACGGGTGTCCTACGAAACGCATTACGTGGTTGGCCCACCTAATTTTCGACGACTTCGTCTATACAACAGCTCCTGTGATCTTCAAACGGCGACGAAGCTAGGGACAGGCCTTTTCTTACTTGCGTGAGTAGTGTCACTCCCTCCTACGTAGCATCCGTTTTGATTCCTCGTGGAAGGAGCCGGGCCTTCTTCATCTTCTTCACGACTTCTTTTGATAACTCCCCAAACCGCCCGTTCCCTCCTGCCCAGCTCCGGCGCTAGGTCGTTGACCCAACTTCACTATGAGAGTGATTCATATACTGGAGCATTAGATGGTCCCCAAGTTGGGGTGTCTTCAAACTCTCGCCCCTTACCACTATCGCGGAGATGGTGCACGAAATGGTCGCATTCCTCGTCGATGTTGTCCATGACGGTTTCTTAGCGAAGTCGGTAAAGAGAGTTGTAAAGGTCCCAGTAATGGTCCACTAGGACTCCTATTCTTGATTTTCGCGGCATTCTCTTTTCTGACGCGAAGGCGACGGTGGTCTGATCCGTGTAGAACTTGGGGACAACGAAGTCGTCGGTCAGGCAATACTTGCGCTTGAAGATGAACTGGTCGATCTCGTTGTGGAACTGTCCAGAACTAGAATTTTCAAGTCTATCGTAGGGCGTGAGGTTTCTGAAACTACGAGTCTCCATGGATAGCCTACCTATGAACTCTGTCGAACTGTTTTTTTTTCATTGCTCTTTCCACGACAAACCGTGGGTTCCTATGTGAACTGCTTCACATGATCTTAGCGGCCCGATCTCTTCGTTGAAGTCGTCCACGATGACGTTGCAGAAAGAATGTCTGCCTTATAGAACTTCTCGAGCTTCGCGTAGAATCCTTAGTCCGTTACGTCGTCATAGTCTGAGTTTGAAATCTGGTCAGAGCCACATCGCTTAAATCACAAACGTCCGATTCGGCTTGTCACTCGCATGAATTTCAGAGGGCTGCCTAACAAAGGGTTTATTCGAAGCGCTTTATGGAAATGGTGGAGGAAGCCTTCCAGCTCACATGGTATGCATTAAGTTGTGCATTTGACATTTTTCGGTCTTCTTTACAAGCTGCTCACGTCTGATAGATAGGCAGGCGTTACTAGTCTCTTGGCATTGGTTCCACGCGCTTAATCTAAACAATGGTTCAAAGGATGACACACAATGGACTACTTAATTCACCCCAGTATCCGTTAAATCTGTAGCGAAATTCGCACGCTACGACATCAGTCGCCCCCGTTGACTGCTCTGTTCTCAAAACTGGAATTGCTCAGCTCCTTTCACATTGTTCCGCCTTATAGCAAATGTAGGCTTAGCAGGTGTCAATGTTGGTGTATTAATTCTTTGCTTTGGTGACCATCGTTAGTTCCCCGTTGACAGCGGTTGATCTTGGATTGCTCTTATGAAAACAAGTATATGACTATGATCCACGAAGGGTCTTTCAAAGGTCCTAGCCAGGTGACTCCACTGTGAAGCGTTTGTTTGTTGCTCTAGACGAAGACGAACTCTCAACTTCCCAAATTAAGCTCACCCGACAGAATAGATAACGCCTCGACATTAATCCATGTCAATGGGAACCCATAAGATTAAAAATGGTAGCATTATTTCGTAGCTTAAAACACTGGGCGAAGACAAGATCAAATGGTGAGGGACAGAAATAATAATATTAATCATAATGCTGCTGCAGCAAGATGTTCAAAAATATAGAGATTATCCTCACCGTAGAATGGACCGGAGAGGTGACTTCGGACCTTTTACCCGCTAGTCTCGTTATGCGTATCGAATCAATTCTTCAGCAGTTTCGTTCCGGAAAACATTGAGCTCGGAGAACGTGTCCGCCATCCTCTAGACATCTAAAGGCTTATCAGGTAAATTCGATGCTGTTGCTGTTTCCTTTTCCGTTTGCGATGCAGCGCCGTCCTGCTCCAGTCTCATAGACCCCTACGTTTCACCCTCTTGGTTGTCGGCATCAATAAGCCTTCATACCTTTTCACGGAAGCCAATGCATTTTCTGATGCCAATGCATTAACTGAGGTCAGCCTACATAGTGTTACGAATTACCTTATTACGATGTTCAGTTTTAACAATCCACGTTCTGTAGTGGGCCTACGGATATGCGATTACTCCATCGTGGAAGAGTTCTAGTCAGAGAAAATGATGTTAATCTGTTTTCTTCTTGTGACATATTACGGCAAGCACAAAACTGACAAGGCCAAAGTGGTTTCGGAAACTTTATGGACCCCAAAATCACCTCCATGATATCCCGGTGTGGAATACGTGCCGCATTCAACAAAGGACTCAGACGTTCATTATTTTATGATTATTGCCACTAGTGCTGTGATGCGCTAGTGCTATGGATATCTGCAGCGAATTTTCTCAGGGAGGTGATGGGATGTGATTCGCATTCTAAGTCAACATCACATTTTCTGGAGCGGAGTCTCGACAACTGCTTCAGAACGTTTATTGCTCCTCCTCTGTCTGTTATTCTGCGGTTCTAGTTTTGTAAGTCATATTCCAGAGAGTTGGCGACTTGGAATAAGCCTGGCCATCCACGCAATTGAAAAATGTCAAGCTTCGGATTAGGATCCACTGCTCACACTATTCTACACAACTGGAAGCTGCGACTCATAGTTACCAGAGAATCTTACAGCAAAATCAACCGGATCTCGCTCTATTTTTATTTTAAGCGCCAACTCTATCAAAATCTATACTAGCCCCATGCCTGATACGCTGAAGTATTTCAATGTTTTCTGGGTTCGAACGTTAGGTGTCTCACTGATTGTAAGTTACGGTAGCGATTCGCAGTCGCCCGCCACCGCCCCCGATTACGGTAGCGTGACATGTTGTTGAGCTCGCTTTAGACGAGCTATAACGGATGAACAGAGCAGACTGTGCGCCGCGGAACAGAATTTCCGTCGTCGGGTGGTGATTGACATCTTTAATCGCTTTTTTTGCCTTGTTTTCTCTTTGCATTTCTGATACTCGTATGACTGAGGCCTTGCAGAGGAGGAGGAGTAGGGGGGGGGGGGGCTTCGCCTTGTAATACACCTTGGCGGAGGCAATACTGATTGAATTAGCCATATCCACATGCTAGTAAAGACTTTTCTTTACGTTTGTTGCCGCAAACGTGGTAGCAGCGAATCTAACCTAAAGCGAGGTCTTGAGATTAGAAGTCTTTCTCGTTTTTCCTAATTAGTTTGAGCTCACGAGTTTGACGTGATCCCAATCAATAAAATTGGTCTTCATGACTATGAATATGTGCTGTCAGTTTTTTAGTCGAATCAAACAAAGTACTTCCTTCAATTTAGATACTAAATGAGTTCCGAACGCAGCACAAAGCTGTTCTCGAAGTGAGCTAGAGAATAAGATGACGTTGCTGCTCAGCTAAGGGGAGTGGGCTCACTGAGCAAATCACCGTCTTGGAAACAACCCTCTAGCGATGCGCGTTCTGGTCAACTCGCCTCATCTCCTAGGGAAATACCTAGGCGAGCGCGACACCCAGTAAGCCTACAGTAGTAAGACACTTAACGTAACGCACCCACTTGAAGTTACAATGAAACCAAGGCGGCGCGATGCTATCGCGAGCACTGAGGAACTTGTAGAGATGCCTACCGCGGTAAGCAGTTTGGGCGCAGTGGGTAGTGGCGTTACTTCATGCGAAGGAAGTCAGGGGTTCGGACTGTTGCGGCATTTCTCTGTCTGGTTGAGATTTGAGTGATCCTGACGTCTAATCAATTTTCAGGCATTTTCTGCCCATTTTCCTGCTCTATGCTGTGTAGAGTAGCCTTGCACCAACTTGATGATTATTGTTCGTTTTTTAACAACAAGGCAATGAGAAAGGTACAAAGACCTTAAAACAGAAGGAATGGTCATAATACGGACAGCGTATAACAGCTAAAGGTTCTTCACAGCTTGTTTCCATATGCACCAGTGACTTCTATCTGTATGCGTATGCGGTATCTTCCAGTCGAAGAGTCTTCTCGTCGTGGCAGGAACCCACATGTCACGATGGCTCAAACCATGCTCTCTATTTGAGCATATCTTCATCCCTCAGATATGCGATAGCCGTAATCTTATTCCCGACTCTTGAACTGGTCTCTCGCATTCAAATCGCCTCCACGACATTCCGTGGAAATACAATTCTGGCGCATCCCTAAACCGATAGAACGACGCCGTCCTTCGTCCCTTATCCTCGTCACTTGTGTGGAACGTTCATATTAGGTTAGAAACTAAGTCACCTCCTTTTCTCTTCATTTTTCCCAGATTCTTTTCTAAATGTCACTCAAAGTGTTTTGCACATTGTTGTACGTATGTCAGTCGAAGAAGAATTATTTCTATCAGAAAATATGTTTTCTACTATTCTGCTTTCGGCAATTTTGAGGTCAATGAAGTGGCAGGTATAAAAAAGAAAAATGACCCTCGTCGAGAGCTCCTTCTCTGCGCTTCAGACCTTCTGCACAATGTGATACAGCACTCGAAAGAAGGTGACTTGTTCTACAAGAATTTATGCCGTGTTTTTCGTTTTTTTTTGGACTTCTTTAATTCGCAGGCCATTAAACTGGAGTGTTCCTTCTCCACTTGACTGTAGTTCTTCTTGGCAGCTGTAAGGGAAAGGCAGGCGTGTTGAATTGCTTTCCCCGCTCCATACGAAAAGTGGTGGCTAATGACTGCTCCATTTCCACACTCCGACGCATCGGCAGCGATGACGATCTCTTTGGAATGATCGTAGTGGGTTAACAGAAAGTCTGACGCAGCACATCCTTGGCTCGTTGAAAAGCTTCTTGGCACTCGGCAGATCACGTGAAACAGGCGTCCTTCTTAATTGGAGCGTCCAATGATCACGCAATTGGCGCATCTCACTGACGAAGTGACTATAATAGTTGAGCATCCCTAGGAAAGAACGCAGTTGTGCGATGTCTTTGGGATGCGGCATCTTCCGAATAGCATCGATCTTAGAAGGATGGGGTCGGTGTCCGGTTGCATCGATGATGTTGTCAAGGTATAGGAGTTCTGGCATGAGGAAATTGCACTTTTCGATTCGGACGCGGAACCCATAATCGGATATCCTTTTGAACAGAGCTACCAAACTGCCAACGTGTCCTCCATTGTGCGGCCGGTGACGATGACGTCGTCGAGATAAGCAGCGCAGCCGTTCAGTCCACAAACCTTGGAGTCCATAAGTTGTTGGAAGATGCCTGGCGCAGATTTGACTCCAAATGGTAGGCGATTACAACGCAGTAGTCCTCGGTGCGTGTTGATCGTCAGGAGTTCCTTCGCAAAGTTGTCAAGTTCGATCTGAAGGTCGGCGACTGCGAGACAATCTGCGTGAATGTAGTGCCGCCGTTGGGTTTTGTGAGGAAGTCGTCTTGTGTACTCAGCGGGTGGTGGTGCAACATCAGCGCGTTGTTCGCGTTACCCGCGTCGAAAAATCGGCGCAAAGACGAAGACCCACATTAGCCTTCCTGATGACGACGATTGGTGCTGCCCATGCGGAGTAGTTGACAGGAGAGAATAGTTGCTCTTTCAGGAGTCGATCTATCGGAACGGATCTCGGAGATCGGAGAGGATGGTGATACCGTTTATGTACTGCTTCAGTGGAACAAGGGGATCTGGTATCTTCTGGATCCATTCGCAGATGAAAAGGTCAATCTTTTCGCTAATATAGTAGAATCCACGTCCGCTATGCTGAAGACCATCAGATTTCCTAAGCATAAAGTCAGCTGCGAGTCGTCCATCGGTAGATATTCTATTTCCGTTGGCAGCGCGATGACGGTGTCGCTGTCTTGTAGCTGTAGCTTTCCGAGTCGTTTCCAGCTTGAACTCGAAATCATCGTGATCACGGCACCCGTATCGAGTAAAAGGAAGCGCGGTCGTCAGTTTACTGACATCGAGGTGCGACTGGAGGTCCTTGCGTTTTCCGTTGGCAGCGCTGATGACGGTGTCGCTGTCCTTGCGTAGGGCGGCTATGTTGCTCTTCATCTGATAGCATCTGCTCCCGTGGTTTCTGGACCTGGAATATGACGACTGGCTTGGCGCCTGGGGCACACCGTTGTCTCCATTCTTCTTCCAGTCACGTTGTCTGGATCTGGGCTTCTTCTTCTTGGCCATGTATTTGACCGTCGAAGTTACCAGCATCCTCGCGTCCTCCTTGTAGGACTTGATGAGCTGGCATTAGGCTGCGAGATCCTTGATCGAAAGCTTCTAGGTTTATTCCAGCACGGTTTCTCAACATCCGCGTTCTGTAGTTGGCGAATTCTGCTCCTTGAAATCCGGCGACGAATACGATGCACTAAAGACCTTCGAAGCCGATGCAGTCACGCTTCGCATCGGTGCAGCGCCACCTCACGAGCGTTTCATAGGCGTTGAAGTCTTGTCCAAATAGGCGCTCCAGTGTGGCGATGGCCTCGTCCCGTGTTAGGTCGGATGGCAGCATGGGCGATATCGACCCACAGAACAGCTGATGGCAGTCCTCGTCCAGGCGGCTGACCAGTAGGCGCGTCTTCTCGTTGTCGCCGAGATCGCCGCAGTCGTTGTCAAAGACGTCCTTAAATCGCTTGTACCAGCCATCGAACGTTCTACCGTTGGTGAACTTCTCGATACGTCGATAGAGCGAATTGAAGATAATGTGCTTGTCCTTGACGACGATGGGCCCCGGCAGATCGAGCTTCGATCTTCTCCAGCATCCGAAGTTGTCGCTGGTATCCTTCTGCTGCTGCTGGAGGACGAGGACGTTGGCGATCTGATTCATTGAGTGGGTCCTCAGAGATCCTGCTCGCCAGTTGTGGGATCCGCAGGCAGCCGATGGAAGGCGTAGCAGAATACTAGAACACAGCGTATACGACACGCCTAACGGCGTGTCTCGCACTTGCGCCCTTCGCGCGACTTAGCAGCATAGCTGACCTACGAAAAGCAGTCTTTGCAAAACTTAGAATTCGCTAACATTTAGGACCTGGTGCGTACTTTATCGGCATCAAGCCGTTCACCACTTCGGTACCCTGTCATAGGCATATTCTGCGGACCGTCCAGTAACGTCATTGGCTTGTCCTGTGCAGCACTCTTGTCCCTCAGGCTGCTCCTCCACAACCGTTCTCATGCTCAACAGCTAGCGTTTCCGGATATCGTTGATATGTCTTCCGAACCGAGATTCCACTCACTCGTTGTTTATTCTTACTGGATCTAATTGCTGGTCCGCCTTTACTGGTCTTTACTCCCCCACTTTAGTCCCCCACCTTCCTGATCCCACCTCCAGGGGCCCATTTCTTCGTTTCTACTATTGACCCCTACTGGCCTCTTCCTGCTGGTTTCCCCGTCCTGGACCCTCATCCAGATTGCTCCTTTCCTTCCTGGTCGCTCTCCTGATCCACCCTAGAGGTCTCCCTTACTGCCCTACTCCACCACCCCCTTAATGGTCCTCCCATGCTCACGGCAGAGGTCGTTGACACGTATTCGGAATCAGGACGCTTGTTGTGCGACGTAGGGGCCCCGTCTTCTAAATCCAGAAGCTCAAAAGACCCGTCTTCCGAAATCCAGAAGCTCAGAAGCGCGAGATGTTGCCGCTGTGTTGAGCATGAAGAGACTGCGCAAATGGTAGATTCTTGTTCCCCGTTTGAATTCCCTTACGGCTCCGTTCTTGTTGGTTCCCCGTCCTGGTCCCTACTCCAGGTCCCTTCTTCCAGGTAGATTCCTCCTCCCCCTCGGGATCCTCCTTGCTACTCTAACTGAACTAATCGTAAGTGGCCCTCCCCAATATTATCACAAAGCGCGTGTCTGCCGCGTGGGACCGCACGGACGCTGGAGTCTCGCGGAAACACTACTTCACGATATTCCAAATGAAGCTCCCTCTCCAAAGGTTAGCCACATATTGGAGAAGGCCGGAACAGGTTTAAAGCAAACCATAAATGATGTATTTGCTGCTGTCAGAAGGTCTGCTAAGAAAATATCGCACGTTTGGCCTATGGTTTAATTCTGCGGGAGTGCCCGCGGGACGTCCGCGAACGAGAAATGCACCGCGGAAGATGGTCGTCGACCCAGCGCGGTCAACGGCCGACACCGAATGATAATCGCGTTGGAGCGCTTTATCACTCCCTGAACTAGGAACGTTCCAAGTTCACGAAATCGGTCGCTTTCGAATAGGAGCACATTTATTTTTGATAAAATGTTTGATAACGCCGACTGACAGCCTCCCGCGGTACATTGCACTGCGGGAGGTTGTCGGGAAGTATACCAGCCTGCCCACCGACCGCCGCCGACGATCCGCGGAAAATGGGCGTTGCGGACTGTGGCTATTGGGCGCGTTGGGTCCTGGCTAGATTATTCCCGTTCCGCGGATAATTCCGCGGGACTATACCATAGGTCTTACAGCAGTGCAATAGAGAACATATGGGGATCGTGGTTCGACGATTTTACGTGAGTAACCGGCAGTTCAGTGACGTGGTGGTAATTTTGATTACATGGGACACCAACAAATACAGAACCATCAAAAACCTTGTCAATAGCATGAATAATACTATGCATGATGTTATAAGAAATAGTGGTGGTTCAATCTACCTTTGAATTTAGTAAATGTTTGGTTTTCACAAGTGGATACATACTTTTTAAACGCCAATTTTCAATCAATTTTCTTCAAAAAAGTCTGATTCTCGTGTGAGACGAAAAAAGGTTCTGAAAGTCAGTGTTTACCTAATTTCGACTACGAGGAATCTATAGGAGCTAGTGTGGGCCTGTAGAAATAAACGCGAAACGAGATATGGACAAGTTTTAGAGTGGATACGTACTTTTGAAACGCACTGTAGTAGTAAGATATAATAGATTAATGTCTCGTGTCCCTTACTAGGAGGGAGACCAAAGCCAACCGATGCCTGCGACGGGGTCGTATGACAGCCGGGCTTTCTTTGAGCTTAACCATGGGCGATTGCTGGCGAACTTATAACCTTAGCGAAGGATCACCCAAGTTAAGGCATATTGAGCGTCCAGCGCGAAAGGATGTGGATGACGATTATGCGACTAGCGTTGGGTTTCAGAATACTCGCCGAAGTCGTCGTCCGTCCAACGGGCGTCGAGATTCAGAAGAATAAGGGGCATCAATAAGGGGAACAGTAAAGGAGGACCAGTAAAAGAGACCAGTAAGGGGAGGGGCAAGTAGAGGGGAACCACTAGGGGGGGGGGGGGAGGGGCAATAAGGGTGAACGGCGTTTCCTTTCAGTATTGTCCAACGTATGTCGGGATGCGGAATACATGTCATAGACACCAGTTATTTTTCGTGGCAGCGTCGCGACACGTGCGTTGGGGCCAATAGGCGTACAGATTCAGAAGATTCAGATTCGGATGTGACCCGGTCGTCGTACTACGTGCGTCCAGGCCCAGAAGACGCACCTCAAATCAGACTTTGCTCACATGCGCTGGATTTTCAGCACACCTTTAAAAGGTTTCGTGCAACGAGTATGCGCGTGCTTGACTCTCAGTCCGTTTCTCTGCCATTCTGGCACATGGATAAGGTGGGGTAGGGAGGTAGGCGGAGTGATTAAAGTAATCGGAGGAGTATTGCTGGCGTTGGACAATGAACGATATCAACCGGTCGACCAATATTTATTAATTTTGTTTATGTTTCTCCTCAGATTAAGCACTTTGAATTGGGGCTCTCACTTCTCTCTCGCAACGTAGAGAACGGACACATCGGAGAATAAGTCGCGTACACTGGGTAGATGGTGGACAGACTTTATATGAGCGTTAAATTTCCTGCCCCATTATATCTCGCTATTCTATAAAGGAGAACCAGTTCTCTACTGCAGTGAAGGTGAGAAGGCCCAAAGAAGAATACAAGATGGTCGGGTGTTTTATCCTCGAGATTTGGGCGAAGTCCCCAGCCAGACGTTGGCGACCGATAGGCCGCTGAACGTCTGATATATACATAACGCTTCATGGGCTTTGCTTGGCGATATTTGAACCCCGTGCCCCATAATCCCCATCACAACGCCAAATCCTCCCCGCCATGACATTTGACCTTGTATCCTAGGGCAGTGGTATATCCTGGGGACAGATTCATCAACCAAAATCGGCTGGTAAGCGTTTAAGCGGTTGATTAATTTGGTCCCTGGTCGCAAGTTGACAGGAGCCCAGGCAGACTACACCCTATACGGTGCAGTCTCCTTCCTTCGCCCTGGGCAAAACATGCAGTTATGGAATCCATAAGAGCGGTCATATAGTCGATTGTGGCCTTACTGTGCCTTAAGGTTGTCAGCTAGAAGATCAACCACCGCAACGAAATTTCCCAGCTCAGAACTTCTCAGACATTTTCATATATTAGGGGGGGGGGGGCAAAAGTAATGAGACAAATTGAAAAAAAATCTTTATCTCTTTATAACTCATTTACAACTCAACGATGCTGAGGAATGTATTTACCATTAAGGGTAATGACCTTGCTGCCATCGCTCAGCCAACTTCCTGATCCCATCCTTCCAGAACTGCTTGGGCCTGGTGTTGATCAACTGCTCGATATAGTTGTCAAGGACTGCTTAGGTTCTTGTGTCCCTTCCGACCAGGAGGTCCTGTAGGCTCGAGAAGTAGTAATAGTCGCATGGAGAGATGTCCGGCGAATGCGGTGGGTGAGGCATGTGAACGTAGCCGAGCTGGCCAAGCTTATCCGTGGTTACTTGTTCCCGATGTGGTGCGGCGTTGTCGAAGAGGAGAACCTTCTTGAAGCGTTGCGAAAGAATAAGAGCGAGTCGCCGGCCCATCTCTTCTATTTCGTTCACCATGGCCTTGGAGTTTATCGTAGTGCTCTTGTGAAACAGCTTCCGGTAAATCGATCCATGGGCGCAGAGTCAAAAGCTCAGAAGGTGCTTCTCGCCGTGAACATCTCACCGAACGAAGGTCGGTAACAGGTCAACAGGCCTCACCCAGACTCGCTGCTTGGCAGGTTTAAGGTAGAAGACGTACTTCTCATCTTGCGTGAATATTGGGCCAGGCTGCTTGGGGTTGGGAATTGGGCGAGATTTGCGCGACACAGGTCGACTCGTCAGACCGGGGTTTCGGCATGAGACAGAATGGGGTTTTGGCATGCTTCTGGAAAGGGCGGAAGTGGTAACTTTCAGATGGGCTTCAGTAAGTAGCATACAAACATACAAATACGATAAGCACGAAAACAGACTCCAGCCACGAGATATGTGGACACGGCATGGGGTGTCTCATTACTTTTGCCCCCCCCCCCCCCCTAATAGAAGTGCTCACTTCATCGGAGAATGGCAACAGATAGAGGATATGTTATGTTGATATACGCTGGATACCTTCCTCGCCTGCCTTGTGGCTAAAAACAGATCAGTATAAACAAGTTGCAACAAAGCTATTCGCCATGCAGCTGGAGAAAATGTGCAGAATACGCCTAAAAATTGTGTAGGCGTCAGGAAACCTCAAACCTCAATCAGTCAGTTGAAATGCAAAAATGCTGCAATCGAGATCAGAACCCCTGACCTCTTTCGTACGAAGCAAAGCCACTACCCACCGCGCTCGGAACTGCAACTACAGCAGTCATCGCTACAAGAGTCGATCGGCGCTCGCGAGAGCGCCATGCCGCCGTGAATCCACAGTCATTTTAGGGATTCACTATACGTCGTCTAAGATAGATGGTTCTCCGAGCTTAATTTTGCCTGTTCGATTGATACGATTGTTCGAAGCTGGAAGCCGATGTTTATCGAAGTCTACGTTTCGGGCATAAACCGTTCCTCAGGTCTGTATGCAATTCAATCATATTACAATTCTGGAGTGCTATATTTTGGTCGATATAGTGGCGAAATTTTTGTTGTTGGAAAAACGAAAAACGCAACATTGCGGCACACTCTCAAGCGGCTGAACTCTGCATTTATTACTATCAGTTTATCATCAGAGTCTCCTACTCCAGATGGGCTCTGCCATTTTTGAAACGAAGGTCAGAATATCGAAGGACCAGGTTAGTAATATGTGGTACAAGAAACCGGCATCTCAGAACATCATCGTTCACGCTCGGATCTGCCATCCTCTATGTTACACGAAACATCGTTCATCATAGGCCTTTGTCATACCATCACCCACCCCGAGCGACGCCTAGTGGCATACACCCATATCGATTCCATCGCGCCGCCCGATCGATATGGGAGAATATCATTAGGCGTCGCTCGGGGTGAGCGATGGTATGACAAAGGCCATATGGTTGCGTCATCTTCTGCCTTGACCTCGACAAATTATCAAAAAGTGGATGATGATATCGACGAAATTTTGCGGCAGAACGGCTACACCTCAAAGAAGTGAGTTGTTGAAAACCCCAGAGATCTCTCTGTAGATGTTCCCTGGTCATGCTTTTCATCTTGGATTCTTTCACAATTAACGTCAACCGTGTCGTAACGCGATCGGGGCTTCCCATAAGCATCATCTTCCGACCACCACCATTTTCCCAACTCTTGCTAATTACGTCACACCCGTACGAGAACCAATGTAAAAGGAGGAATTGCAGGATTTGTGAAGGAGACAACATCCTGTGAAGAATTTTATATGGATGAAACAGTGAGGACATCACACTCCGGAAGAGAACGGATGACCATCTGAGAGCTTTGCGTAACCCTCAGGGCCACCAGGACAATCCATTTTCGAACAGCGCACTATGAGGCACACGTGTGAATCATCGCCGCAATTGCGGATTTTCATCCTCCACAAAAGTCTGGTAGACCCCGTAGAGAAAAACACCAAGGAAGCGCAAGAAATAGCCACCGATTAACATTGGTGAGGAAATGAAGTATACAATGAGTCTTATCGCTCTTTAGGGGCTAGCAACGTGACCGCTGAAGACCATCGTGACGAATATTATAAATTACTAGTCACGATTCGACCATATAAACGAGTCCGAGCACCACCTGCATTTCATTTGCGGCCGACCAACGTCCAAAAGAGTTTGGCCCATCCCTCCCTTTGAATCCGTCATGGATCCCATGTTCGTATTTCTTGCCGCTTTACTGTATGTATGTGCTAAGTAGCGTTATTGTGTTCTGATCTGAGGAAGGGCTTATGCCCGAAACATCTTCTTCTTCTTCTTCTCCTGAGCGTTTAGTCCCGCGCAGTCGCAGGGTCCGCTGTTCTTGTGATCTGCCGCCACCTCGTCCTATCAAGAGCGTCATCTGCCGTGGCACCGACTTCGCCGAGATCTCTCTTGATGACGTCCTTCCACCTTTTCCTTGGGGCTCCTCTCGGACGCTTTCCGCGTGCCTCGTAATCTAGGGACAACCTTACGGGGTCATTCTCTGGCCTTCTGACACATGCCCACCGTAGCATCCTCTTTTCCGCAGCGTGCATTTGCCGCTCCTGCTCCTTACCCAGGGCCCAGCATTCACTGCCGTAGAGGAGGGCAGGTCTCACTACTGTTCTATACAGCTTGCCTTTGAGCGTCCTGGAGCATCTACGGTCGCAGAGGATCGCTGTAGACTCCCTCCACTTGAGCCAGGCTGCGTTTATCCGTCCCCTGACCGCCTGGTCCACAGTTCCTTCCTCGGATATGTCACTTCCGAGGTAGCGGAATTCTTCCACCTTATCGATCGCTTCTCCTTGGCAGTCTAGGATCGATCCAGCGCACTGCTCAGAGCTGATGAACTTCGTGTTCTTCACATTCAGCCGTAGGCCGTTGTCTGCGAGGGCTCTCTGCCACAGCTGCACCTTCTCCTCCAGCTCCTCCTGGTTATCGGCTACTAGGGCGATGTCGTCCGCGTAGGGGATTGTCCTGAGAGGGTTTTCCTAAAGGTGGTTCACTATAGAGTCAAGCGTCAGCAGGAAGAGGAACGGACTCAGAGCCGACCCTTGGTGTACCCCCACTGTGATGTCCACCTTCCTTGTCACCCCGTGTGGAGTTCGTATCGCCGCTTTCGAGCCTTCGTACATGTTCTTTATGACCGTGATCAGACGTTCCGGGACACCACTCCCTCGAAGGGCCTCTAGAGTACGGCCCGGGGCAACCTGTCGTAGGCTTTCTCCAGGTCCAGAAATGCTAGGTAGCAGGGTTTTCGTTTCTCCCGATATTTCTCCATCACCTGACGGGCGATGAAGATGGCGTCTGTGGTGGACCTCTCGGGCATGAAGCCCCGCTGCACCTGGGAGATGGGGACTATCTCCCTCAGCCTCGAGTCGACCAGTTGTTCGTAGATCTTCATCGTGTGTGAGATCAGTTTGATCCCTCGGTAGTTGGAGCATTCAGAAGCGTCTCCCTTCTGCTTGAAGATGGGGACTATGGTGCTGTTCCTGTACTCATCCGGCATCTTACCTTCTTTCGTGATTCCGTTGAGGAACTGCGTCATCCAGTTGATTCCGAGGTCCCCGAGCACCTTCCAAGCCTCTACTAGCACACCGTCAGGCCCTGCTGCCTTTCCGAGTTGTTTCGTCTTCCCTATGGCCTTGCGAACCTCTTCTTGCGTCCAGGGTGCGATGGGTCCTTCCGTTGGTTGTTCTTCCTGAGCCTCCCAACGATGGAATTCCTCGTTCAAGAGTTCCTTGAAGTACTCCTCCCATCCTTCCCTGACCTCGACCGGCTTCCGTAGTACCCTACCGTCAGCACTCTTCACAGCCTTCACTACTCGAATGTCGAGACTAGCTCTATGACGCGCCTTAGCCAGACGGATGGCGAACTTCTGTCCCTCTGGCCCGTCTAGTTTCTCGTACAGGGCATCCATTTCCTCGTTCTCTGCCTTCGCTACAACTGTTTTTGCCAGCCTCTTCAGCTTCCTGTAGGCTGTGAGATGCTCGGGTGCCTTCGTCTTCTGCCACCGCTTGTAGGCCTCCTTCTTCCTCTTCACCGCAGCCTGCACCTCTTCGTTCCAGAACCATGCCGATTTATCCTTTCTGGTTTCTCCCTTTGTTTCTCCCAGGGTTTCCTTGGCACATCTCAGGATTGTTTGGGCTACCCTCCTCTAGGTCTCATTCACGGGACCAGCTGGATCTGGAAGGCCTTCTACGAGCACTGCCCTTCGTAGCTCGTTCCGCTCTGAACCCCGCAGTCTCCACCATCGGATCCTGGGTTCCGTCCTCACTTTGGGTTTGGTGGGTAGAGGTATGCTAAGGTCGGCTACCAAGGGTCTATGCTGTGAAGCCACGTCTTCTCCCGGAATGACCTTCACATCTCTGACTGTTTTCAAGGCAGGCCTTCGAACCAGGATGTGGTCGACTTCCGTCCTTCTTCCTTCGTTAGCATAGGTCACCTTGTGGCTCTCCCTCTTCGCGAAGAAGGTGCTACAGACAGTTAGGTCGTGGGCGATAGCCAGATCAAGAATTCTTTTTCCATCTGGGTTTATCAGGTCGATCCCTTTACCTCAATGAACCCTTTCCACTCCTCTTCTGCCACTCCCCACATGCCCGTTCATGTCCCCTGCTATGGAGAGGTAGTCGCCTTCTGGTACGGACCTCATGGCGTACTCGAGCGTGAGGTAGAAGTCATCCATGTCGTGCTCGGGGCATCCGGTCTGCGGCGCGTAGACAGACATGATGGTCCGCAGCTACTGAATCCTTAAGGGATTCCGCGATAGCTATCCCTACCCCGTTTCTCGTGGTGTCCTCTCCGTTGTAGTACAGCTTGACCCATCTTCAATCTCCCTGGCTTTCGCCCCTTTCCTTCGCGTTTCCTGCAGACACAGGACTTGTATCCTTCTGCAGGTCAGCCACTTCCCTAGATCTTCCGGTTATGCCCGAAATATAGTCACCAATAAACATCGAATTCGAGCTTCGAACAAGCGAATCATTCGATGCACTATTCGTTTGGTTTAACGATTTGGCAAAAAGAAATCGACACTTTGATTCTATTTGGAGGATGGGGGGAGGTGAGGATAGAGGTTCTTCCTATATCCTCTTGTTCATATGTTTCACGCTGTTCCCTTTTCTGCACTATACAGCTCTTCTTTGTTTGCTGTGTAGATGAGTCTAGCGCCGGGCATCTCATAGTCCTCCTGGTTTTGTCTTTCTATGACATGTTCTCTCAAACCGGCTGACAACCTCTTCCAATGGCTACTGCTTGCGAGGAACCTGCACTTGGCGGGTTCGCTTCAAAAGTCGTTTCGCGTTTGCTCCGCGTGCTGCACTAATTACCGAGCCTTCGCTGATACGTCGTTCACACGGTCTCCTTGTCTAATGAGAAGCGTTCAGTTGACAAGATGCAGCGCGTTGCGGTACTTTGCATTACCCTCGCAGTGTTGGTTGCTGCATCCTCCGATGGCCCGGTGAGCATTTAGGGCACTCTACCTAGAGATTTCAAGTCACTGATTACATTCAGATCGACACCTACGACACACAGCTGTCATCGGACGACTCTTCTTCTTATTTCAGGAACGCCAGGTAAGGCTCTTCGACTGTCCTAGTACAACGGCTTGCTAGTAGGTTATATTTTATACAGAACAGCGGGAACTTCTACAAGATTTCTGCTGCACCGCTAGCATTGACGTCAATAATGGTAACGTCAATATGATCGGAATGCGTGCACTTTTGTTGAGTGCGCGTCTAGCGGTGTAAATACAGCATTACAACAGCCCGCTTTATAGCTTCGAATTGGCCTTCCTCTTCCTTCCCTATTTTTTAAATATTACATCGTCGACTTCCCTGATCAGTTTTGTAGACGAATATGCATTCATTCTTCAAGTGCAAATTTCCAGCATTAACTCGACGACACATTTAGATGGTACAGTACCGCCGCTAAACATTCAACCAATTGACGTTTGCGACGCAAAAACGCGTTTTTTGTGTCGCATCATGATAACTTTGTCCAAATAAAGGCTTTCTCACCAAAATTTACATTGGTGCTTAGTATCATCCTATCTACCACTGTGCATGCGATCGTCATTCAAAAATATGTGGAAACCTGAAAACCAGTGTCGCAATTAAGGGGGTCTTAATTACTGTGACCTGACCCCAAAACCGTCGCCGAGTCTCGCTTAATTACGTTCCCAGGCACAAGTGGTGCTGCCCAGTTGAATTTTAAAATTCTTAAACCTAATTAAATTTTATTTTCCTGCCATTGACGACCTTCCCATGGTTGCGACAATTCTTTTGGTACCAAATTTGGCAGGAGGCTGCTCACTTTGAACTTCAACTGATTTAGCTTATACAACGGAAGAATTCTCAATCTAAAACCTGTAATTTTAGCTTGCCATCTACTCATGTTTAAAGAAGGAAAGTTTACGTGGCGAGTTCATTTTGGGAATTTGCGTGCTCCTTGCAGCTCATCAAAACTGCAAGTGAACATTTCGTAAACAGCACTCTTCGGCTGCGAATATCTACCTCATAAGCGAATGAGTCAGTTTAAAAATACGTTGACTAACCAGATACAATGTGGAGACTCTAATTATCAAATATCGAGAAGCCTGGTGATCAGGTGGCACAATTTCAACCGGTTAAAGTGAACACCTCCTTCAAAGGTGTAACTGCCTTTCAACAACGTTTCATGCTGAGTCTTCTTAGAATGAAATCTGCAAAGCCCCGTATTGTAAATGTGTAATTTTTCGCACAAATTTTTCAACCAGTTCGGACGCCAATATTTTGACGCAGCAGATCGAGTACTGATGTAGACGCCCTCTTCTATCATAATTGCGCTGACCTGACATGCCCTATAGAGACATTGCACTCGGCTAAATGACCAACAAGTCTCTGATTCCTCTCCTGTTTCGACTTTTCCACCATTATCGATTCATGCTGCCAAATCTTGATGAGTTTTTGGGTTTTCCGGATTACATAGATCACACAAATTCCCTAATTCTTAAAATTGTGACCCCAGTCGGAAGGATTCCCAAAATATATATACAATTTTCACGTCGAATTACACTTTTCAAACAAATTGGGCACTTTTCACGTCAAATTGAACAATCTTCTAAGCTAGCCTAAGAATTTTGAAATCAACGTCTTCAAAATTGAAAAGAGCTTGTTAAAGGTTAAACTAAAGAATCTCCAAGATGGTAGGAACAATTTTTTGTCCGAGGAAAATTTTGTATAACTTTTTTGAAATCTTTTAATTCAGCTGCTTCAATAAGTGTAATAATTTTGTTTCGAAGCGCAACAGCGCAGCAATCATTTAGTGCGTCAAAGACCAGATTGAACCACGTGTTTGGTAAGCTTTTCTGGAATTTTATTTGATTGATAGTGTCAATGATGCTTACATGAAGCACCGAAGTGAGAATGTGTGTTTTCACAGTTGTCTTTGTTTTATTTTTTACACGGGTGTAACTCTATGCAAACAGCAATTTTGTTATCAATTGAATAAAAATCGCGACGTCTTGGATGAATGCATGGTGCAATTCCTTTTCTGGTCCTAAAAATAGCCCCACTGTTCAAAACCATTATTTTTCCAAAAAAAAGAGAGTTCTATAAAATTTCAAACAAAGTGTCCACCCTTTGGGAATGTGAATTAAAACTTGAAAGATTTTATACTAAAATTTTCCATGAACAAAAAATTATTCTGATCCCTTTGAAGAGTACTTAGTTTATTGTAGAAGAAGCTCATTTCAATTTGGGAAAGTTGACTTTGATTTCAAAAGTCTTAAGCTAGCTTGGAAGGGTGTCCAACTTGATCTGAAAAGTGTCCATTTCCAACTCGTAGTGAAGCTGTTTTACTACAAATATTTTTTTAAACAGAGAAATAAAATAGAGTTGATTGGGCTCAACAACAGCTGCTGAAATTTCTTTTGTGTGAAGCTTACATACTGACCAACATATTCAAGCTATGATCTGTGTAATCCGAAGAAACCTAAAACTCATCAAGATTTGGCAGCTTGGATCGATAATGGTGGGAAAGTCGGAACGGGAGAGAAATGAGAGACGTTGGTCATTTAGCCGAGTGCAATGTCTCTGTAGGGCATGTCAGGTCAGCGCAATTATGATATAAGAGGGCCTCTACATCAGTGCTCGATCTGCTGCGTCAAAATATTGATGTCCGAACTGGTTGAAAAATTTGAGCGAAAACTTACACATTTACAATACTGGACTTTCCAGCTTTCATTCTGTGAAGTCTCAGCATGAAGCGTAGTTGAAACGCAGTCACACTTTTGAAGGAACTCGTCACTTTAACCGGTTGAAATTGTGCCACCTGATCAACAGGCTTCTCGATATTTGATAATTAGAGTCTCCACAAGTATCTGGTTAGTCAACGTATTTTTAGACTAACTCATTCGCTTAGGAGATAGGTATTCGCAGCCGAATTCGGCGACGGAGAGTGCTGTTTACGAAATGTTCACTTGCAGTTTTGATAAGCTGCAAGAAGCGCGCAAATTCCCAAAATTAACTCGCCACGTAAATTTTCTGTCGTGTTTCTTTTTTGAACATGAGTAGAAGCCAAGCTACAATCACAGGTTTTAGATTGAGAATTCTTCCGTTGTAAAAACGAAATCGGTTGGAGTTCAAAGTGAGCATCCTGCTGATAAAATTTGGTACCAAAAGAATTGTCGCAACCATGGGAAGGTCGTCAATGGCAGGAAAATAAAATTTAGCTAGGTTTAAGAATTTTAAAATTCAACTGGCAGCACCACTTGTGCCTGGGGACATAATTAAGCGAGACTCGGCGACGGTTTTGGGGTCAGGTCACAGTAATTAAGACCCCTTAATTGCGACACTGGTTTTTAGGTTTCTGCTATTTTTAACGACGATCGCATACCCAATGGTAAGTGGGATGATGCTAAGCGCCTCTATAAATTTTGGTGATAAAGATTTTACTTTGGACAAAGTTATCATGATGCGACGCAAAAAACGCGTTCTTGCATCGCAAACGTCAGTTGGTTGAATGTTTAGCGGCGTTACTGTATATGTACTTGGTTTCAACATCACTGAATTCTTCACCTACATGTACTTAAGTCGAGTGAAGAAAAGATGAAAACGAAGCTTTATTCAAATTCTCTGCTCGTTCTTCGGCTGCGCTCACCTCAGAAACTTGGCGCCCACGAAGACAAGGTGAACACGCGATCGGAGTCGCACAAAGAGGAGTCAAGAGGGTGGATTAACTCGGTTTACTCAGGTGAAAAAAGTTCGTAGCTCCGTGACCTTGAAGAACAGACGTGCTGTCACTTGGTGCGGGTCACCGAAAATTAGGCGGGCCGACCACCTACTGCTTTTCGCTCTTGTCTGCTACGAGGAACGGTCACCGAACCGACTAAAACCAAAAGAATATCAGTACACCCTCCAAAGCCTTTTTAGGTCTTCCTCGTGAAGACTCTGAACAATAAGACGCCCTTACTGTCCCTCGAATGAGAAGGACCCACTGAGATAGCTGCGCACGGCAGGAAGAAGGGAAGGGGGCGTTCGTATCGGCTGGTTGTAGGCGCCGCGGTCGGGCGCCCAGGTGGCCCACGGCGTCATTCCTCTGCTCGCCGTCTCTTTGGCAACGCAACGACGAAATATAGATATTTAAGAAGATATCGAACTATTGGCTTGTTCGATAATCAATGGCGTTTTTCTCATATATAGTAATTATTGCATCCCTTACATTATGACATACTGTTTTATTAGGTTGTCGGGAAAGTTTTTAGACTATTATCAGAGAAAAATGCGCAGTTAATAACTTTATTAACAACCACTATCATTCGACAAAATATTCACCACTATGATCTATCACATATTGCCATCTTTCCGGTAGAGAGCGAATACCACGAGCGAAGAACTCCGGGAACTTGGACAGCAAGAATTGTTGACACCACTTTTGACTTCCTCCCGATTTGAGAACCCTTTTCCAGCTAAGAAGGACTGCAGCAACCGGAAAACGTGGTAGTCACCGGGAGCCAGATCAGGTGAGTACGGCGCATGCGGTACGAGTTCAATCCCGAGTTCCTCCAATTTCTTCTGCGTATTCTTTGCTGTGTGAGGTCTGGCGTTATCCATGAGAAGAAGAATCCTGGGATTGCTCATTTTCTTGAGGGGCGCAGAACTTGTTCGAGTCTACCATGAATCCGGTAGGAACCATTCCCCAGAATACTGGGCCATTGATGTCCCACCAGAAGGAAAGCAACTTCTTTTTGTCGTGATCAGGACGATTCGGCTGTGGTTGAGGCAACTCATCGAAGTCCACCTAGTGCTTGCGACGCACCAAATTGTCGTAGATGCAATACTTTTCATCCATCGTGACGATCGAGTCGATCCAAGCAAACGTGCGGCGACGGTTGAGGAGAGAAGTGCAGGTATCAATACGCCTCCGTTTGTCTTGACGCGTTAAAGCATGTGGTACGACTCGAGGCAACTTCGCACCGGCTGCGAGCAACGATACTCAACTGCAGCCACGCGTGCGGTCGCGGTGAGGCGCTGCGGCCATTGCCGCCTCTAGCCGCAGCAGGAATGCGTGCGAGTTATTCTGTGCGCCCTTGGGGAGCTCGAGCATGAGCTTACGTCCCAGTGTATCTAGGCAGCTACTACAAGGAATACGGAACAGTGAAACCCTCTTAAACTACAACAAGTGAACGGAGAAGCAATAGAGCTATGAACTATCAGAGCAAGAACTACTTTATAATTTTTTTATAATTTACCGGCAAGAAGTTTCAGGAGGAAAGTGTATGGTTGCAGCTTGTGATTGGGTGAGAGTATGCTACTGGAATAAGGGGATCATGATGTTAAGACGAATGATTGAGAAAAAAATTATCGAGTCTTCCGTCTGAATTTTCTTCTTCTTCTTCTTCTTCTTCTTCTTCTTCTTCTTCTTCTTCTTCAGCGTTTGTCCCGCTTCATGGCGGGGTTCGCTTTTCTGGTGCCACGTCGCCATCTTTCCCGATCCCGTGGTAGATCAGGGTGGACACCAGCTACTTTAAAGTCCTTGTGTAACGTATCAGCCCAGCGCTGCTTCGGGCGCCCTCTAGGCCGCTTTCCAGACACTACGAAGTTAAGGCCTCTCTTACGGACGCTGTCTTCCTTTCCACGCAGAACGTGGCCGTACCATCGTAGGCGAGCTTCGCGCATCTTGTCCGCTATCGGCGCGACACCGAACTTCTGCCGAATAGCCTCGTTCCGGATGCAGTCCAGTCGCGTGACTCCAGCCATCCAGCGCAGCATCTTCGTTTCCATTACGCTGAGGCGACTTTCCGTTTCCTTTGTCGCACGCCAAACTCAGCTCCGTACATCGCTACCGGCCGGACGACGGTTTTGTAGATCTTCGACTTTAAGCGCTCTGGCATCTTCTTGTCGCAGAGTACTCCAGTCAACGAGCGCCACTTCGACCAAGCTGCACTCACGCGTGAGTTCACTTCAACCATCAGACTGCCATCAGAGGCTATTGCTGATCCCAAGTATTTAAACACCGAAGTGCGTGCAAGCTCAGTACCGTTAATCTTGATGGAGCCGGACTCATTTACGTCAGTAGAGAAATACTCGGTCTTCTTGACGTTCAATTTGAGTCCGAACATGGCCAGGCGGTCGCACCAAGCTTGCACCTCTCGCTCGAGCTCACCTTTGTCTTCGCAGACGACATCACGTCATCAGCATATAGCAACGTCAAAGGAACGGGCTTCTGAAGATCTCGCGTAATGGCATCCATTACGACAACGAAGAGGAGTGGGGAAAGCGCAGATCCTTGGTGCACCCCAACAGGGATGGAAAACTCCGTCGAGGTTCCTGCTGCAGCTTGCACACCACTCTTTAGACAAGAGTATATCATTCGCACCCACTCTACAAGTTCTTCGGGAACACCGTGCTGTCGTAGGGCGTACCATATAAACTCACGCGGTACGCGATCGAAGGCCTTCTCCAAGTCGAGAAAGGCAAGATGCACCGGCCTCTGTTTCTCGCGATGCTTCTCCACCAGGAGGCGGGCGGCGCGTATAGCATTAATGGTCCCACAACCAGACACAAAGCCGCACTGATTGCTGGAAAGCTTGACAATTTTGCGAATTCGGCTATCGAGGATTCGCTCGAAGATCTTCATGCTGTGCGAGAGCAACCGAATCGGACGGTAATTTGAGCAGTCTGCAGGACTGCCCTTCTTCTTCCAAATCGGGATCGTCGTACTTTCCTACCAAACATCAGGCACCTTCTTCTCCGGAACAACCTGGTTGAAAAACTTGGCCAACCACTCAGCAGAGTACCAGAAGGTCGACTTCCATAAGTCAGCTGGCAAGTCATCTGGACCAGTCGCCTTGCCCGGTCTCATCATCCTCAGAGCCGCGTCAGTTTCCTCCACAGTGATTTTGTGGACGAGACCGTGGATAGGAGCCACAGAAGGGACGGCCGGATGAGGGAACTCTTCAGTCGAAATTCCCTCGAAATAATCGCACCATCGCTTCAAGGCCTTTTTGCGCTCTGTCAGAAGATGGCCGCTCTCATCATTGATGCCAAAGAACTTTTCTATATCCTCGGATTGGCGATGACGGTTTTTCGCAAGTCGGTACAAATACCGCTCACCATTGCGCGACTCAAGCTATACGTAGACATCATTGTATTGAGTGGCTTTTGCTACGGCCACAGCCTTCTGACAGCTTTTTTCGCTTCGTGGTACTTTTGCCAATTATTGGCGGTCTTGTCGCCGAGAAACACATGATAAATCGCTTTCTTCTCTCAAACCTTTTCTTTCACATCGTTCGTCCGCAGCCATGCCTGCATGTCGACCTTTCGTCGTCCAGGCTTCGTAGTGCCAAGTTCTGACCACGCAGCTTGAAGTATCGCGTCGGTCGCTTTCTTCCAAGTTTCGTCGACAGTCGTGACTGTCGGTAACAGTACGCGAGAAATCACAGCTGCTTCCTTATCTATCATTCGCCACCACTTGATTCTTGCAGCACCGCACCGCTCTACCTGCTGCAGCCTCGGAGGAGCGATCTTCAAAGTACAGATCAGCGGACGATGCTGTGGCGCGACCGTTTCATACGGCACGATCTTCGCGTCTGTGACGAGATTTCGGTCACGATCTCTCACAAGGACGAAGTCTATCTGCGTCGCGTCTTGGTGTTCCCATATAGAACGAGATAAAGTGGGAGTTGCGTTTACGAAACACAGTGTTCAATATGATGAGGTTATGCGATTCCGCATATTCAAGGATACGCTCACCATCTGTGTTACGCAACCCATAGCCGAATCCACCATGACAGCTGTACCCGTCTTTCGTAGCGCCTACGTGCCCATTGAGGTCTCCAGCGACGATGATGACGTCCTTCGACGGTACCTCTGCTGTCTTCTCATCAAGCAGGCTCCAAAACTCATCCTTGGCTTGATCGGAACAGCCAGTCTGCGGAGCATACGCAAAGATGAAGTGGAAGAGTCGCTCCTTAGCGGCGACAACGATCTTCATCAATCGATCGTCAAAGCGCTCGACGCTTACGATCGAGTCTCGGAAACGCTCGGAGACGATTATACCAACACCACTGGTGGTCCTGGGACTTCCACATAGAACGGCCTTGAAGCCTCGTCCTATATCCCTTGACTTGCGGCAGGACCACCTCGTCTCCTGCACCGCACAGAAATCAACTCTTCTACGCTCCAGTGCTTCTACCAACTCGCACGAGCGGCCCGTCAACGTACCCACATTCAGCGTAGCCACGCGGGTCCTGCTTACTTTACGGGACTTTCGGACTAGCTCAGTTGCCCCCCCCCCCCCGATGCCGTCCTCGCATCTGGGACCCTCGCATACTTTCCACACTCGACGGGCTCTGCGAGTGCGCGTCGGCTCCCGCGGACGCCGTAGCACTACCTCGAGAAACTTGAACTGTCATACATCATGCGATGTGACATGGGTCTTCGAAGGCCGGCCTGTCACAAGGGCCTGTCGCCTGCATTCGAATGTCCGTAATTAGCTTTGCTCGCAGATCGAGCAGTTTCCAGTGGCACCACGTGGAGGAACGGACATCGCCACCCTTCCGTCTGAATTTTGCTTCCAAGAAATTACAAATCTGGTGAAAAACTATATCTTGAACTGAAGGAAGCTGGTGTAATTAGAGTGAAGATGGTTAGGAGAAGATTTTATCATATTACCTGGTGGTGAAACTTTCTATTTGAGAGGCAGGAGGAGGAACTCTGGGCCCAAGAGGCCAAGAGTTCCCAATATCTTATCAGCAAATCTACAGTTCTTGTGTATATAGTCTTAGAGAGAGCTATTGCAACCAGACTGGACATTTTATTTTATTTTTATATTAATCAAAGAAGACTCTTATGGGTGTTTCGAGGAAAAATTTCCGGAATTCTTTACGATATTTGAATCTGCTACCAACCCAAGCTTACAAGAAACCGTTAATTCGTAATACTTTCGTAAAGCTTCCAAACATTTGGCAGCATCGTTTGCCGCTGGACGAATAATTTCTTTATCTACTCAGACATTTGCAATTGTTAAACGTTGAATATTTGCAGTTGTAGTCTTGGGAGTGCTACTGGATTGTTTAGACGAAATTCTTTCTCAAAAGTGATTACTTTGTCGCAGAGCAAGCATAGCATTAACTCATGCTTAGGTTGTGGAAGAAAGGAGCTATCGTCAATATGGTTCCGTTAGTTTCAATAATTTTGTATACATTTGGCTGCAAAGAACGCATTGTACCTTTCTGAACGCATCACCCTGGTGGATTAAGCTCGAAGCGCTTGGATCTTCTTACTCAAACAATCTAATTTAACATTAGCAACAAATCGTTCTCTCATTTGGAACGAACAGCGCGAAACATACAAAAAACCGTTTGCCCCTCGATGTCTTCTCGTCACTGAGTCTCTTTTAGATCTTTCTGATCAATGAACCTTCGCCCGCTTGCATCCGCCCCATTCGGCATTCTACTGCCTTCCCCACTTTTGCGTCGGCGAAAACAATGCAGTTCAGGTTGCCGGCATGCTTTTGCGCTCCAATTCGCCTCACGCCTCCGCGTGAATCTCGTCCTATTCACCAGCGCGGCAGCCCGACCCCGCCCGGGAAGACGCACGCGCGCGCGACCGCACGCGTCATTTTGAGTATCGCTGCCGCCTCCCCTTCGCGCCTTTGCCAGAAGACCGAAGAATATCGTACTGTGGACCTACAAGGGAGGCCCATGAACTTCCTCCAGAGATTCTCAACGTAACCTATGTGGTCTTGTGGGGCATCAGACGAGGATCACAAAACTGTGTTTCGTTTTTGATACGGACCATTGGGTGGCCCGAAACTGGTAAAAAAATGATGTCGCCTCAGGGCGGGCTGATAAAGCAAAAGTGACACCTGGACTGGCCCTGTCGTGCTCTGAACTTAACAGTCTTGTAGACACCCGCACCCGGCAGCGAATGGATAGCCGAGTGGATAGCGAGGCGGACTTGCGGGAGGGTGTCGAGGGTTCGATTCCGGGGTGAGGTTTCTGCGTCCCTAGGTGGCTGTTAGCGTTTTTGCAAATGAAGATTACATTTTGCCTCCGGTAGGGTACCTTCTCCGCGTCCTAACCCGCTTTCAACTTGTCGTCAGATGCGGAAGAAGCTGGTTTTGTTGCGTTGAGCGATGTCGCGCATCCATTAAACGATGCTTGCCTCGCTGAGGAAGCTTCCGTTTGATGCTATCCCCATATGACCTCTTTTGTATGTTCTCAATTACTTTTGGAAGTGTTTCTCACTGTCACCTCGTTCATGAACAAGATCGACAAGCATTGAGTTGACCCATCATCAAGACAAGCTCATTGCTCTTCGGATTTCCTCATAGACTGCTTTTTATTCTTCTCGCAACTTTCACTATTTTAGCTAACTGTACCCACGTATAACATACCATATTTTATCCAACTCGTGTGATTGATCGCCTTAATGTGTGTTTCTTCCTCATCATTCTCTTACCACTTATGGGAGACGGGTCGGGGCATTGCAGAAAGGAGCACTTGCACTCACTCTTTCTACTCTAAGGGTTGAGAAAATTTTTGTCCAAAATTCATCTCTAGGGTTATTTGGGATTGGGATGCAGAACACCAATTTGGCAACCATTTTCGGTGAAACGATAGATTACAAAAGGTTACTATGGATATGTGTAAGTTAAAGGAGTATACGCAGAATAATCGGCACTGCTGCCTTTTACTACTCCAAAGGTCGAGGAGAGGTCGAAAGAAAAATTTTCGCTCAAACATCGCTCAGGGGTTATTTGGGGTGCTGATCACGAATATGACATCTATTTTTACAATTTCGGTCGATTACGGTTGGTTACACTAGATATGGGTGCCTAAAGCTGTGCACGTTATTGGGATCGCTTCCTTCTCCAATGTTGTCAGGCATATTTTCCAACCTTCGACTTGAACGTTGACGAAAAGTAGTACAAGCAAAGTGGTAATTTATAAAAAGAGTGACAGATTCATGGTCAGCAGCTTAAATAGTTCCCGAAAGGGAGATTCCAGGTGTCACTTATGCCTTATCAACCTACTCTGAAATGATACCATTTTTGCCATTTCCGAACCACCCAGTGGCCCGTATCAAAAACGAAACACAGTTTTGTGATCCTCGTCCGATGCCCTACAAGGCCATAGAGATCTCGTTAAGAATCTTTGAGGGAAGTTCATGGGCTTCCCTTGTTAGTAGTATTTGTAAGGTCTGAGAGTTTGCGTACAGAAAGATCAGATCTAGCGGTGGCGAGTACGAGCTGCCCGTTCTGCGAATGTGGTCGACCTGTCCGTCGGGAATCCTCGAGCGACTTCTCACCGTTGTCGAACTTGCGGAACCAATTGAAGCACGTCGCCCGAGATTGGGCTTGCTCCTTCATTGTTTCCTGTAGATAGCGATGGGCCTTGTTCGCGGATCAACTGGAGCGGTTCTGTAGAAGGAGAACCGGTCGGTAGAGCATCTTCTTGTCGTCCATTGCGAAGGCGCCACTGAGAACAGGAGACGATATGTCGCACATGCTGCTGGTGGTTAAATACACAGGACGTGAAACACAAATTTCCTAAGTCCGGCCCTCTCACAACTTCAGCCGGCAAAGATATGTTGTTTTGAATCTTACCATGCAATTATTCTAAAAACCTCTCGGACAACCTAATAAATGTATGGACGCGGCCGGAGGAGGTGTCGGCTGCCGCGTGCACTCGATACCAGATTTCTGGTTCGGATTTCCCGCCCAGGCCAAACAAGCCTTCCATCCCTGCGGAAGAATGGGTACCAGTCTAGTATGGAAAGGATTAAGTGCTATATTGTCAATCGGCTGGCCACCGCAAGCCATTGTGTAGGCCAAATACCTGCCCGGGTTCCGGTTGGACGTGAAAAAGGTCCAATTTCACATGAAAGTGATACAATTGAGTTTCCGCATAAAGATTAGATATTGTTTATAAGCTGCACCCCTTTGAGGTTCATTATGGGCGGCAACCCTGAATTATTACCTATCACCAAAATTCGAGGAATACTCACCGTTTCACAATCACACCAACACCGCTTGAACAATAATTGATATCTATGAACTGAGCAACGAGAAAACTGACGCCATACTGATTCAATAGACGACACATCTAAGGCTTGAGTGACTGAGTTGGCTGGAGAAACGAGGGCAAATCTAATAATTTCACATTCGACTACGCTACGTTCAGCATAGTTACAAGTTCAGCGGAAGGCAACTTTCAAATTTAGGCTTGTTATAATAATAATAAGGGCAACATCAAGCACAGTAACCATCGAAATTAGTCAAGAGTTGACTGTGATTGCAGAAATGTTTTTTTAAATAGCAGGTTTGGAGAGAGAGAGTCCACGCTGCACCATTCCCACAACTGGTGGCTTTACTCTTGCCAATCCAGAAGTAATCTTAGACATCCCTCTACAGCTAAAGCTATATTGCATACAATACTGGACATGCCTGTTGATCATTGGCCGAAAAGATCGCGCCGGTCAACATAGGCGTTCCAAAGCGGCCTTTTTGAATAATTTCTTTAGAAGTCAAGTATTTGTAAAAATCAACATTTATTTAAACTCAGCAGGTCGAGCTCTATCTTTTGACATATAAATCTCAGTAGAGTTGAACAATGCATATAGGCCCGACACAATCAATCGAGTGGGCACGACAACCTGTACAGCGAGCGTTTGGGGAGTTTTATCGGAAACCACCAGTCGTCCTAATCAGAAATTCCTCTAAGAATGTCCAACTTGCATTTGGAGTGCGCGGTGAACAATGCGTCCGGAATTGGACCTATCAATCGAGTGGGCGCGGCTGCTCGTAAATTGCACGCGCGGGCGTATTCGAAGCGCAGCAACTCTGTGGAGAGAGAATTGTTCCAGCTCGAGGATTTTGTAGGAAGTAGAACGCTTTAGTAGTCTGCAAAAGTACACTGTTGTAGCTTCTAAACGTGCGAAATTATAGTGATGTGGAAATACAAGTTAGCCTTGTGTGACAGGATTTTTTTTCAAATTCATTCGACCGCTGTGCAAAAAAGCGATGAGCTGACGACCTACAAATGCACAGCCAAGCAGATCACTTGAGGTACTTTACGACAAAGTGCTCACAACTTCCCAGCTGCCTAACCTGGCTTAGTCCCAGCCGCCATTTTAGAGCGGCGGAGTGAAGCGGTAAAGTTTCTTCAGCCCTTACTCGTCCACATTTTAGCTTTCTACACACGTAATACTACCGTTCTGTTCAGCTCGGAAAACTCTATCGAATGGTTTCACTCTCAATCAATTCTGGAAACAACGGTTGTTTGACAATTTCCCATCGGGGGCGTGGGCGCCCTAGGCCGAGCCTGAGCAGACGATGACGTCATCGAAAATCGATATTTTTGAATTGTGCCAAACTCTCGTCCAAAATCATCTAGAGATTATTTGGGACGTTGATTACGAATCCGACGTCCGTTTTTGAGAAATCCGCCGATTTCGGTAAGTTTTGGATTTTCTTCTGGACCAGCCGTCGGAGCGGCCTCTCGGCCGCACTGACGGCTGGTTCATCTTCTATCTGCTATTCTACCGCAGGATGAACACCTTAACTACGTCGAGTGGGGCGAATTAAGTTTAACAAGTTCATAGGCATACAGTAAGAGTAACACGACAGAACAATAGTTTGAGAAACAGCACCACACCTTAGAGCATTTGTTCCTACCGTTAACTTGCCAAGCGATTTTGCATATTCAGAAATCTTTCACCTAAGTCTACGTATCGCATTCTCCTACTGTGTGGCCGAAGACTAGAAATTGAAAAAAATAAAAGAAAAAGAAAAGAATAGAAAAGCAGTCTTGGGCACTGCAATTAGAAAAACACTGACAGTACGACCAGTACACCCAAGAACTCCAGTATATCTCCTTCTATCCTTGAGCATATATCCTTCTGGCACACTGTGCATTTGGTAGGAATACAATCTCGAATAGGAACGGCCGCTGAAATCACACGTTCAAGTGAGGGGCTTCCGCGATCACTCTTCCGCAAGCGATCCCACTGAGGGTGCCACCCCCTCCTCGATCGTGTGCATTCGTGCGAACAGGGGGTCGAGCGTTCTACCCCCTCGTCCCCCTGTCCCGCCCACCCCCAACCCCTGGGCTTGTTCGAGAGTCCAGTGGCTGCCTTACGAGCCTTAGTGGAGACGCAAACATTTGCCACGCCGCTGTTTAAAGGGCGAGGGTAGAACGCCACTCCGCCTGCGAACAGTATTATAAAAATACGACTCTTGACTTTGACACCGTAACTCGCCGTTCGATTGGGGCGCGGTCGGTCCTTTAAACTCGTAACCGCACAGTTTGGAACGGGTGTCGACCGCGCCTTGAACATCCAACTGCCACGACATTTTGAAGGATTCGCGCAGTGGTGCGGGGCACATGTAGGGTCCGGGGGGGGGGGGGGGGGGTCACCACAGCATGGCGCGGCGGGCCGGCGTGGCGAGTAGCTACATACAGTGAACGTAAGTGCAGTCTTATCTCTTCGTTCCGATTATAGATCCGCGTCTTATGTGCTTCCTAATTGGACAAGGGAGGGAACTCCAGGATGTAGGCAATTTTAACACGGATGCGTCACTTGAGCCACACCCTGGAGTCCCTTCCCCTGCCTAAATCTGTGCTCTCCTCCGCGTCAGCGGAGGAGAGCACAGAGCACAGCTACAGCATTATTTGTTTGTTTTCCTCACTATCAGTGTGCATTGTCTCGTCTTCTTGGTGTTGGTGACACTTTTTATAGGGTGACCCCCCCCCCGGACCCTATTTGCGCCCATGTTAGAACTAATCGAACGGATCCTGGTTGGGACCCTGGCTTCCTTAGCCGAAGTCCCCCTACCTTGTAGTGATGGTCAACTTTGACGTAACACTGGACCTTAGCTGAGCATGATGTAGCCCGTCTCAGTCCCCGTAGAATTTATAAGCCGTCATCGTGCTTGAGGGCTTCCGTGGGCTCATGGTTCCCACGTGAGCCAAATGTGGAGACATTCGCGCCTGACGCTCTCGACCGTCACAACGGAGTGGGGACACGGCATATTTGCGATACTCAACGATTCATTGCGGTCGGCAGCGGCTGGAACTCCAGCCCTGGCCGTAATCGGGGTCGATGAACACGAATCTGAAGTTCACTTTGAAAGTATCGATCGACATCAATCGATATTGATCAAATCATTGATTTTTCGCGGAAGTCGTTTTAATGGTCCGAAACGTCAGCCTTGGGAGTTATCGAAGTTGCTGAAGCGTAGTTGATGAATGTTTTGTGTTCGTAGTCTCTACAAGCATTTTAGTGTCCTCGCCTGGTTATAATGAAATGAAAATTCTCGTAGCTATCAAAAATGATGGATATTTTTTTCAGCGTGGCGTCACCATGTTAATGGAACAATTGCGTGTGAATATATAGTTTGTGGGCTCAATCTTTTCCGAGTAGTAGTTAATATATCTATGTAGAATAGCAGCCTCTCTTCATTACCCTTTCTAACTTGCCCCACTCGACGTAGATAAGGTATTCTTCCTGCGGAAACCATGACAGAGATAGAATTGATGGTAAGTAGTTAGTACGGGAAAGCCGTTGAGAAGCCGTCAGTGCGGCCGAGAGGCCGCTCCGACGGCTGGTCCAGAAGAAAATCCAAAACTTACCGAAATCGGCGGATTTCTCAAAACGGACGTCGGATTCGTAATCAGCGCCCCAAATAACCCCTAGATGATTTTGGACGAGAGAATCTGGCCCGATTCAAAAACATCGATTTTCGATGACGTCATCGTCCGCGCAGGCTCGGCCTAGGGCGCCCACGCCCCGATGGGAAATTGTCAAACAATCGTTGTTTCCAGAATTTATTGAGAGTGAACCCATTCGATAGAGCTTTCCGAGCTGAACAGAACGGTAGTATTACGAGTGTAGAAAACTAAAATGTGGACGAGTAAGGGCTGAAGAAAATTTACCGCTTCACTCCGCCGCTCTAAAATGGAGGCTGGGACTAAGGCAGGTTAGGCAGCCAGGATGTTCTGAGCACTTTGTCGTAAAGTACCTTAAGTTATCTGCTTGTTTCCGATAAAACTCCCCAAACGCTCGCTCTACAGGTTGTCGCCCCCATTCGATTGAGCTCGACCTGCTGAGTTTAAATAAATGTTGATTTTCACAAATACTTGACTTTTTAAGAAATTATTCAAAAAGGCCGCTTTGGAACACTCCAAAGCTTGGAGTGTTCCAAAGCGGCCTATGTTGATCGGAGCGATCTTTTCGGTCAATGATCAAAAGATATGTCCGTTACTGTTGGTAAGCGTGCTTGATATTCTCAATCCAAAGTTTTCGAAAAAAATTGTTGCGTTTTACGAGGAAAAAAGAAAACGTTTCGCTTTTCTATACTATCGACCTTACCATTGAAAACATAACTCGCTGACATACAAAGTCTAGCACTTAAAATGAGACGAGTAAGTATAAACTACAGTACCGGACGCGTCTTTTGAATAGACGCCGAAAAAACCGCACTTTTGCGGTTTTTGCGTCTTTTTGCTATAACTCGGCCGAAAGCCATCCACTTGAAAACCAAGGATACGTCTAAGCTCAGGAGATTGAGCTCTATCGTTTGGTACATACACTTCATACGAAAGATCAAAAATGGCCAAAATTGAAAACTTGCGCTCCATTGAGAAGGCCAGCCGCGGACGAGTTGTCGGCCGCAAGGCGTCGAAAACCGTTACATGCCCACAATTCCTCTAATTTGAGGTGTTTTGAGAAACGGATGGTGCCGTTCGATTCGTCTCTTCGAGATCTACACAATCATGTATACAACTTCGCCAAGCCATTTTCGCAGTGGGTGGTCAAAAATGACTGGAGCAGACTTTTTGCTATTGGAGAAGCTTATATTCCAGGACTTGCATGTTCTCGGAGCATCTGAAGCATGGCGTAATGTGCTTTGTCATGCCAGGAGTCCCTGAGAGTGCGCCGTGCACAATGCATATAGGATCGAACCTATCAATCGAAGGGGGGGGGGACAGTTTGTAGAGTGAGCATTTAGGGAGTTTTATGAGAAATTCTCAGCCGCCCTTCTCAGGAATTGCTGCACTCTGTTCCGGCGAGACTTTGGAGTGCGCTGTGCACAATGTGTAATGGATCGAACCTATCAATCGACTGGGCGCGACAGCTCGTAGAGTGGGCGTTTGAAGAGTTTTTATCTTTTATCTGAAATTCGCACCCGCCCTACTTAGGATTTGCTGTACTCTGTCCGGCGAGACTAAGGAGTGCGCCGGGAGCAATGCATATGGAATGGAACCTATCAATCGAGTGGGGCAACCGCTCGCAGATTGCACGCGCGGGCGTTTTCAGAGCGCAGTAACTGTCAAATTCGGATCGTTTCGGGTGCAAGTCCTGGGCATTGTAGTCAGTAAAACGGCCTAGTAGTACGCTAAAGTAGAGCGGGGTAGCTTAAGAAGCGGCAATGTTAGAGGGATCGAATATGAAGGTGAGGCTTGTGTGACGTATTTTTTCCGACTTCGGTGGACCACTGCGGGAAGACGCGGCAAGCTAACAACCTCAAAACGCGTATGCGATCAGGACGTTAAGGATGCTTTACGATTACATGCTCAGAACACCTCAGCTGCGTAAACTGCCTTAGCTTCAGTTGCCACTTTGAAGCGGCAGAAGATAGCAGTTAGAGTTTCTTGCGCTCTTACTCAGCCAACATTGAGTTCTCGACACTCGCAATGGTACCACTCTGTTCACCATGAAAAGTGCTATCGAACGGTATCAATTTCGACCGACTTCGGGAACATCGATTTTTTGACGGTTTCCCGTTGAGGACGAGGCCGCTCGAGACCGCGGCCCGCGGCAGGCGGGCGGTGACGTCATCGAAAACCGATACCTTTAAATTGTGCCATGCTTGCCACCATCCGATAGAGCTTCTCATGCTGAATTGAACGGTGTTATTAAGAGCAGACAGAACTGTAATCTGGGCGAGTAAGAGCGAGGAGAACATCGACCGTTATTGTGCTAAATTGCACGCGCGGGCGTGTTCGGAGCGCGATAACTCTGTCAGCTTCAAATCTTTCTGGGCGGAACGTGTGGATTCCGTAGGCAGTAATATGGCCTAGTAAAGCGCCAAAGCGCAGCAAATTATCTTACGAATTGGCAAGGTTACCGCGGTGCGAAAACGCCTGTTGGGCATGTGTGACACGACTTTTTCAGATTTCGGTCGACCGCTGCGGGTACACGAGGCGAGCTAATGGCATGCAAACTCGTGGACGAGCAAAACAGCGAAAGCACTTTATGACGACGTGCTCGCAGCTCTCTAGATGCCTAAACTGCAACAGTCCTAGCTCCCATTTTGGAGATGCGGAGGGCAGCGATGAAGATTCTCCCGCCCTTACTCGCCCACGTTCGAGCTTTCGAGTCCCAGCAAGAGTACCGTTCTGTTCAGCTCGATAGGCCCTATCGAACGGTATCAATTTTGACCAATTTTGAAAACATCGATTTTTTGACAGTTTCTCATCGAAAACGGCCGCGCCAGACGGACGATGACGTCATCGAAATTCGAAATCGGCGGAATTTTCAAAGACGGACGTCGAATTCGTAATCAGCGCCCCATATAACCCCTAGACGATTTTGGACGAAGTTTGGACAAGAAAATTTGGCCAATTTCGAAATCGTCGACTTTCGATGACGTCATCGTCCGGACAGGCTCGGCGAAGAGCGCCCTCGTCTCCGAGGGAAACTGTGAAAAAAATCAATTTTCTCGGAGTTCGCCGTGATTGATACCGTTCGATAGAGCTTTTCGAGCTGAGCAGAACAGTGCCATCTGGTGCGTCAAAAACTCAAATTTGGGCGAAGTAAGGGCGGAAGAAACTTCGCCGCTGCCCTCTGCATCTCCAAAACGGCAGCTGGGACTAATGCAGGTTAGGCAGATGAGGAGCTATGGGCACTTCATCGTAAAGCAGCTTCACAGCATTGATAGCCTACACATTCGTAGGCCATTAGCTCTGATCGGGCGTCCTACCGTGGTCAACTGAAATCGGAAAAAAATCGTGTCACACAAAGTTTCCCTGCATTTTCGCACCGCTGTAACTTTGTACAATCATAAGCTACGTTGCTATTGATACCGTTCGACTCAGCGCACTTCTTTAACATTCTACTGCTTACGAAATCCACAAGTCGTAGCCGGAAAAATTCAAATGCGACAGAGTTATTGCGCTCAGAACACGCCCGCGCGTGCAATTTAGCACAACAACGGTCTATTTTCTCCGTGCTCTTACTCGCCCAGATAATAGTTCTCGCGACTCATAAACACCGTTCAATTCAGCACGAAAAGCTCTATGAAACGGTATAAACTGAACTCGACTCATTTCGGAAATATCAATTTTCGATGACGTCATCGTCCGTCTGGCGCGGCCGTTTTCGATGAGAAACTGTCAAAAAATCGATGTTTTCAAAATTGGTCAAAATTGATA
>OX375866.1:48092278-48295977 GCA_947359475.1 Heligmosomoides polygyrus bakeri | reverse complement strand
AATGCTGCCCTCCTCCGCGAGATGGACCAAAACACTTTGGTGAAGTTAAGCTTTCATGGAAAAATGCTGATGATACTCAAGATTTCGAGGCATCAATTGCGTTCAATTTCAGGAACGGTAAACCTACGTTCATTCGATTTGGAAAACGAGCACAACCAAGTTTCATCCGGTTCGGCCGAGCGCAGCCGTCGTTCATCAGGTTCGGACGCCGAGCACCCGACAGTGCCTGACCTCGACCCTGCCCTTTCCGCTTGCGCACTCCGCTAGGTACTTCCATGAGTGCTTCGGTTGCCTACTGTTGATCTGTTTGGGTGATGCTCGTTTGCGTCGGTCATTCGAATATGACTGTCTGTAGTGAAATTGTGCATTAGTGTTGCTGAGCAAACGGTTTATCAAGTAAACGGTGTTCTGTTGTGAGTCGTTGACTAGAGCTGTTGATCGTCGAGGTGTTCAGATAAACTTGAAGGAACGCGTCGCTTCAGCTTGTAGAGCACGTAGTCGAAGATTCGCATCTCGTGCGGTGACAGGTGATGGAACCCAACCATCTCCGGACTGAAGTTGTCAGCTCCCTGGAAAATGAAATCCTAAGCCTAAGCAAAATGGGCGATATCCCGCAAAGTTCTAATACCTCATGTCAATAACGCGCAGAAGGAAGCTTCTAAGGCCAAGCATTACAAGATGTGAGAACCGGACCCTTAAATATCTTACTGAATATTGAATTTGGCAGGATATATTTGCGAGGAACTCTCATGACGTTTTCTTCTGCTGAAAAAAGATAAGGAAGGGTTCGAAAAACCACATAAAGTCAACTGTGAATGAACCGATCGTAAGTAGAGCACGACGACATTGCTGCTCTCTCGAATCACTGATTGGGTCATTTTCTGCTGTGCAAACAAGCTTGTGCCCATTTCATATTTTTGCATGCCCTTGAACGCTCCTTCAAGCAATACCTAAACAGTGCCGAAAAGGCAAAGCAATTTCAACCGTCTTGAATATACATATGAAGGATTAAGGGTGGGGTTATTCAATTCCTTTAAGATGCGCCACGCACTCTACTTCCTCGGGATGTCGTGGAAGCGATTTAAATGCGTGTTTGGCTATACAATGACTTGCGGTGGCCACCCGATGAGCAAGTCAGCACTTTATACTTTCCAGACAAAGCTGGTACCAATTCACTGACGCTGCAGGGATGGAAGGGTTGATTGGCCTGGACGGGAAAACCGAACCAAGAACCTCGCAACGGGTGCAGGCGATAGTTGGCAATTCCTCCGAGTGCGCTCCGCGCGCCCCGGATACACATATGTAGTTTATATAATTTAGTCCATACCATATGTATGTATACATACATATCCAGCAAAATAGAAGCTTCCGGCTGGACCCGGATTTCGGATTTCTGGCAGAACAATAGCATTGACGCACCCCAATCGAGTCTACAGGGTGCGTAAAAAGTATTGACGCACTAAACATAAACGTTAGAAATGACAACACATTATACAATTTAACAAGTTTATATACAAAATGTCCGCAATGAACTAGCGAGCAGAATAGCATCACTTGTATTTTATATGGGTTTCTTTGCCCATATAGAGTAACTCAGCGTATTCAAATCCGGTCTATACAGAGGTCATTCCTCTGCCGAAATGAAGTCGTGGACGTGGACTACTTGCGGCGCACCGTCGATGCCTTTCCTCGTCGTCTTCGCCCCTGCATTCGCAGCAAAGAAGCCCGTACAAAATACAGGTGATGCTATTCTGTTCGCTAGATCATTGTTGACATTTTGCATATAAACTTGTTGAATTTTATAATGAGTTGTTATTTCTAACGTTTAGTGCCTCAATACTTTTTGCGCACCCTGTATTCTAAGAAGTGGCACCCTTGCAACCCTAACCAGAGTTCAAAAGATCACACGAAGGACGCCGCTCTGCAAGCCAAATGAAAGCCTTCTGCTTCGCCATAAACATGGTTCATAAGCCTAAAATTGTGGATCTACAACTCCACTTAAAGTAAGTTGCTTTATTGGCACAAGCGGTAATCTCAGAACATCTCTATGTCAAAAAATCCCACATCAACGCTCCAGTCAGACCCACCTTGTCGCTTTTTCAACCTAGCTCTAAAATATCTTAGGTTAGGAGACACTTTTTTTCATTGAGATGATAACTACATTGTTCTCGAGCGCAGCCCTGTCCGGAAGATCATCGTGAAGGAGACTAAAGCGGCTCTGAAGAAGATGAGGCCAGGCCAAGCGACTGGGCGCGACGATGTGGCAGCTGAACTGTGGAACTCAAAGTTTCGGTACCCTGGGTGGTTGACGAAATTCTTTAATCAGTTCTAGCAGAGAAGAAAGTACCTGAGTGTTAGCGCCAAAGCACGACGATTCCGATTTGGAAAAAGAAGGACAGTGTGCCCCAGTTACCGTATGATTCGCTCGCTTTCATACAGCATGAAGATCTTTGAGATAAATGTCAATGGGCGAATTCGTGACATCGTCCAGCTTATCAGCAATCAGTATGCTTCGTACCTGGCTATAATGGCACTATCGACGCCATACACGCAGCCCGCTTGCTGTTAGGGAAACAGCGCGAGAGACATAAGACAGTGCATATCGCGTTTCTCGACTTGGAGAAGGCCTTTCATCGCGTACCGCGTGAAGTGATATGGTACGCCTTGCGACAACATGGAGTTCCTGAAGAGCTCATAAAGTTGGTATGACCTCTATTCTCTTCCAAAGAGCCAAGTTCAAGCCGCCGCTGGGATCCGGATGGAGTTCCCCATCTCTGTCGGAGTGCACCAGGGTTCTGCACTTTCCCGGCTCCTCTTTGTTGTCGTCATGGATGCCACGCACGAGATCTTCAGAAGCCCGTCCTTTGGGCGTTGCATTATGGTGATGACGTAATGCTCGCTTGCGAAAACAAAGGTGAGCTCGAGCGAGAAGTGCAAGCTTGGTGCAATCGCTTGGAGTGGTTTGGACTCAGAATGAACGTGAAGAAGACCGAGCACCTGACGATGGAAGTTATTGAGTCCAGCTCCATCAAAGATAACGGCCTCGAGCTTCCACGCACTTCAGTCTTTAAGTATCTGAGATCAGCAGTCGCGTCTGACGGCAAACTGATGGTTGAAGTGAATTCACGCGTGAGTGCAGCACGGTCCAAGTGGCGTTCTCTGACTACAGTAGCGGACATGCCGCTGCGTCCAACAAGCACAAGCGGCGCAAAAGACGAGAAGCGGCGCGAAAGGGCGCCGGAGAGCGCCGTTTTCCGATCGCAACGCGTCGCGCCGGATGCAAATTGTTTAGGGCGCGGCGGCGACAACCTATAGAGCGAGCGACAGCTTGCAAAGTGAGGTGTGGAGTGTTTGAAAGAAATTCCCAGCCTTCCTGCTGAGGAACTGCTCTAAGACTGCCCTGCTAGCATCTGGAGTGCGCCGTGAACAATGCATATAGAATCGAACCTTTCAATCGGGTGGGGGCGACAGCTTGTAGAGTGAGCGTTTAGTGAGTTTTATCAGAAATATCAGCGTGCTCTCGATAGGAAGATACCAGAGCGCCTTAAGTCGAAGATCTACAGAGCACTCTTCCGGCCAGTAGCAATGTACGGCGCTAATTGTTGGCCAGCGACCGAGGAAGTCGAAACGCGCCTCAGCGTCATGGAGACGAAGATGCTGAGTTGGAGAGCCGGAGTCACTCGCATGGACAGCATCCGAAACGATGTCATTCGGCAGAAGGTGTCGCGCCGATAGCGGACAAGATGCGCGAAGCTCGCCTCGATGGTACGGCCACGTTCTGCGTGGAGAAGAAGACAGTGTCCGCAAGATGGGCCTTAACGTCGAAAAAATAGGAAAGCGGTCTAGAGGGCGCCGAAGCAGCGTTTGTCTGACACGTCACGTATGGACTTGAAGGTAACTGAAGTTCACCCCGATCTAGCGCTGGATCGATAAAGGTGGCGTCATGACACTAGAATAGCGGACCCCTCTACGAGGCGAAAAAAAAACGCTGAAGAAGAAGAAGATCGTTCTGGGCATGCATTACAAAAAGCCCGGCCCACAAAAGGACGATAGAAATAGAATTCTCCTATAATTTGAAGTCTCTTCCTTCTTAAGTGAGCTCCTCTCGCTCCTGCCCTGTCATGCTCCTGTCTACCGTTGATTATCGAGTTGCTCGGGCGACAGCAGCGTCTCCAGTCGTCCCTGTCGCGTTCCAGAGTGCTTCAGTGATCTTCCTCGAGCGAGGGATACGAAAAGCGTTTGTTCAGGGCTTTCACGAAGAAGTCCGATCAACGCATTGGTGGGCGTACTAGTGTTTCCTTGAAATCCCATCGGACTCCGGCTCTCGTCCAGCGGGTGATGCAAAGCGCACTACGTGGTCGGCCCACCTAATTTTCCATGAGTTGGCCCATGCGACAGCGTCTCTGATCTACGAACGTCTACGAAGCTCTGAACACCGGAGGCATTGTCTCACTTGTATGAATCGTGTCACTCCCAGCATCGCCCTCCAGGTTGTGAGATGCTGAACGCGTATCCAATCTGTATTCGAATAGATCAGGTCTCTGGGACGTATTTCACTGGCAGGAAGAACAGTGGAGTCGAATAGGTGGGCAGGAGTCGGACGTTGTTCGTCTTCTTCACGAATTCTTCGACGCTATTGAAAGCTCCCCAAGCCGCTCGTTTCCTCCTGCTCAGCTTTATTGCTAGGACGTTGGTCATATTGACTTCGCGACCCGATAGATGTAGCTGGAGCATTTGGAAATGTTCGTTCCGTTGTGCGAGAATGGGGTATCAGAAACTTGTTCGTTCCTCATGAACATTGTCTTCGTAAGATTCAGCTGCAGCCCAACGTTCCTACATGCTCGATCGAAGTCGACCAGTGCCAAGCAAGGGTGCTCTATTTGCCGGATCTTTACTCCCATTCTAGGTCGCGCATGACGTTTTCGAGGGTGGCGCTGAAGAGCTTCGAAGATATGATATCGCTATGCAGAACATCTCTCTTCGCGACGGCTTCGTTGCAGAATGCAACAACGACGTCGTCGGACGTCTGCTAGAACTACCAGATGTGGACATTTTTGTGAGCTTTCTGCTCAAAACTTCAGAAGTTTGGAATGGCACATCATGTCAGGTTTCTCACCAAGGGTCTAACAACGTATCATAAGGAGGTGTCGTTGCGGAATTGATTCGTGAACACCATGTGAAAATTAAAACTTGAACAATGAATATAAGGAGCCTCATAGATTTTAACTGGATTAGTGTGAACCACGTCGATCAAAAAAGAGAGTGGCAGCGTAACACGAAGGATACGTAGCCGAGCTCACAGCATTGCCGCTCCCACACGGAACATGGTCCTCGTTGCTGCATAAAAAAGGCCCGCCCTTGCTGGAAAATGTAAACAATACCATCGTCACGTCTGTAGTGAAGCTACTGAAAAGCGAATCATGTGGTTGAATCCGAGAATATGCTCTCTAGAAATCTCCTTGAATGAGGAAAGAGTGGAGGTTTTGAAATTGGTTTCTGTTAGTTTTCCGTCCGTCTTTTACTTCCGATTACACGAAGTAAGGCTAACTATTCCTGCATCCTTCTCCAAGACTATTAAAAAGCAACACAAATCTGACAGGAGCAGTACATAGACCTGTTCGCCTCGTTACCTCCATAAACAACGTTCTAGAGACTACACCTAGTCAAATCTATGGTTATTTACAAAAATCTTCTAAGAAAATCGCAGCACCGTTTTTTGGACTGAAGGTACACTGCATCAGCACCTCTTTCATCTGTTCCGTTTTTGCAAAAAAAAATTGATTCTCTGGCTAGGCCACAGTCTTTTTTCTTCACAAAGCCTTTCGATTATTTCAAGCTGATTCTTTTGAGCGCTGAACTACGAGCACGCGGTAACTAAGAGCGTTTTCTAGAACTTTTGCCGTTTTTTTAAACAGGAAAGCCGACCGTTCTATCCAATCGTGCGGTATCTGATAAGTGCGAACCCACTTCCTCGGGGAACGTCCTTAGAACCAGTGATGTTTCCTCTTCCCGTCAACGACCTTCCAAACCTTTGGAGAGCATTGCAGGTTTGATGACTCCAAGTAATCTCTCTACAACGCTAATAACAATGTGAGCTTGACGCTGTTCATGTGTGGTCATTCAAACGGATACCGCATATTCCACATGAAAAACTACTGTCAAGAGCATAGGAAGCACTAGCCCAGAGAGAAACTTTAACCTGTGAGACTGCAAACCCTCCCAGAAATATATGGCCTGAGTTTAATGTATTCGGGGTTTCTTTGCTCTGAAGGGTACATTGACGAAACAGTCGCTAAAGCACACATCGTTGTCGGCGTTGACAACTATGTTCACTAAACGATCCTCAAAGTGCTCCGCGTTAGAGAGCGTTCAGAAATGAAGCGAACGTCTCGTCCGGCGCTGGCTATGCACTAGCACGAACTGTTAGATAACTGTTTAAAACTTGTCGTCCACATTCTGCTGAGTTTCACCGTACATCTTCTCCTGACTTTCAGTAACCCACGTAATGCTTTTGAACTCCGACCTTGATATATTACCGTCCACAAGATGAACGGAATCTCAAATAAAAATAATCTTACATTATATAACACGGCTAATCCGCGCGCCACGTAATGAATCGCGCGGCGGGGTGAAAACGGATACTTCAGCGTGGTGCTGCGGCGTATGCCGGAAGATTGTGTCTTCGAGTTTAACCATGGGCAATGGTCGTAATTGGCAGCAGATGTATAATAAGTGGGAACGCGTCTGCATGTAGAATGTGCGACAGTCGAAGTGTACACACCCATCACAGCCGCCTCGCTGCCGCAGTGCGACTCCGCCCTTGCACGCCGTGTCGCAACGTGGTTGCCGCACTGCAGCTGCGGAGTGTATACGCGGCTTTAGGCAGGAAACAGAGTTCGGCCGCATGCCGCAATGCCGCGATGCACCTGGCGGCTTTTGACGCCGCAAAGGGATCACTGTACGCAATACTGCATACTTTTACCCGGAGAACTGCCCCAACTTCTTGCAGTCGTTCTTTCATCGTGCTGATTCCTGATCTCTTTCTTTTCCCTTGTCACCAAGCTGCTCTTTGTATTTTCAGTTCGGTAGGGGGAGGGCGGAGGGGAGGAGAGGGGGTGTGGGTCCTAGTCCTAGTTGTTGGTGGCCGCTGTTTAGCTTATTTATTTCGATTTTAGTAAATTAACTTTGGCGCAAATAGGCTCGGAGTGGTTACCTTTTACTCAGTGGATATTCTCTTTGGTGATGTACGGCCAACTACTTTAGAAAAGGCGATGCGAATAAGACCTGGGGGGTCACCACCTTGTAGGGCAGCCCTATACAACGGTTTGTGGCATATGAAACTGGACTTCTCTTGCAGCACTTGTGTGTTCATCCCTACAGTGAGCTGAGGTAGGTCATTTCTGATGTAACTGGACATACACATGCCTCCTTTAAAAAACAAAAAAAAACATGAAAAATTAATTTATTATTAGGGTGTCCAGAAAGTATCTGCAGAACATTTTGCAATACTCCAGACTTTTTCTAGAATGTTCCGAAGATTTCAACATAAGTGCTATATAAGGACACTATCTTGTTGTATCTGCGTAACATTGTAGTCTTCCCTGCCTATTTCAATGCACAATGGCGGAACTGTCTACCCATGTCTACTGTCTACCGTCTGGACATATGCACTCAGATGCTCTCCCGAAGTCGCACCTTCAACTGGCTGGACACCATCGTCACAGGAGGTGAAAAATAGGTCCTGTAAGTCAACCACGCTCGTAAACGTGCGTGGTGCCAACGCGATGAAGTGCCGAAATCTTTCGTAAAAGGTGAAATTCATGCGAGGAAAGTCATACTGAGCGTCTGGTGGGGAGTTTATGGGATCTGCCATTTCGAGCTGCTGCCTGACAGCACGACTGTCACTGCCGAGGTCGCTACCCAACTGCAGAGACTGGCCAACAAGGTGCGCAAGCAACAGCCGAGACTCGACGAAGTTCGCTTGCTGCACGATAACGCGCCCACACATCCGAAGACGACTTCAGAAAATTCTGGAACTCGGATTGGAAGTTCTGCCGCATCCACCGTTCATCCCAGATCTGGCCCCAAGTGACTACCACCTTTTTCGATCACTTCAGCATCATCTGAAAGGGAAGCGTTATGAAGATCGTGACCACCTCGAAAATAACCTCTGAGCTTTTTTCGCCTCCAAGTTGCCGGATTTCTATGCCAAAGGAATTCTAAGTCCTGTGGAACGTTGGCGGAGGGTAGTCGATGTTGAAGGAGATTATTTGGCTGATTAATAAAATGTTGATAAAAAACTGTGTCACTTTGAAAAAAATTTCATATTTCTGCAGTTGCTTTCTGGACACCCCAATACAACACAATGCTACATCGGTGTGTTCTTCTCCTTTGATGGACAGATGAAGAGACCTAGGCCATTTCTCCTTAAATAGGATCGGTCGGGGGCGGGGGAGTCAGCTTATGGCCTAGCTCTATTCATCATACAGCGTTGTATGTATAGGTTACAAGGTGACTAAGAAGATAAACAAAGATAAATCGAAGCAACCAGCAACTTGGTGCACAGTTGACATCAATGCGAAGAGAGTGGATAAATTTTATGGAAATCTTTTTGATGATCCTACCCTGTCATATCCAATACTATATTATATTTAGAACCATTTTTACTGTAATGGAGGCAAGAAGTGATAAAGAAGGAAAGAAAAGAAAATTTCGCTGCGGCAAAGGTGCTGTTTCATAACATAACTGCTTAAGGGCTAAAACTCCCTACCAGAAGAAGTTTCACGGCCGGTAGAACATGTGCAAATAAAATGAAAAAATGCTGTTTACGCCTGCGCGACTTTGTCTGTTTGCTGCAATCGGACAGAGCCTGACAGTTTTGGAGTTGAAGGCTTAGCGAAACGTGCTTGAACATCTTGTGAACAATTGCTCTGATAGAGTCTTAGTTGTCACTGGCCTGGCCTCTTTCGTGCTTCGCAGAGTTCTTAATTCTCTTGCTCATTTTTTTAACTGCCTGTCGCGAAGCGCAACAAATGTACATAATGGTCAGAAAAGATTTCATTCTATACGATTTGGTTTTGCTTAAGTTATCTGCTTGCTGATCAGACGTTTTGTTTACAGATTATGCTGACATTCCTTCTCACGAGCTCGATCCAAGACCGTATAAAAGCACAGCAAGAAGCCGAGATGACACCCTTCCTTCCGTCTTCGATTCGACTCGACTCCAGTCGCCTGGACTCGTCGCCTCCAGCTTCAATACCTGCGATCAGCCTTCGACCGATCAAGAGGACTTTCAAGAGGACGCGGGACTCAATACCACCGGCTAGATCTCCTGGCGTACCGAAACCTCTGACTCCAGCCAACTCGGACGAGGCAAATTCGACCTGCGACACGACCTCTCCGGACCAAGAAGAAGTCAGCAACATCGACACATTAATCCGCGGCAGATTTGGGAATAAACATATTATAGTTTTGGGTACTCCACCGCGTGGCCAGTCAAGGAACGACTGTTAGGCGAGCAACCCACAACCACAATTTGGTGCATCGGGTCAATAGGATCTGGACCAACTCAAGTATCGAGGACAATAGTACTCAGGTCGGTTCAATACTCCTCCAAAAGTTCGGCGGTTTTTTTTGGATCTTCAATATCAAGAAAGACCAAACCGCCCTTTACTTTTCGTGCTCAATATTTCAATAAGGCCCGGTTCGAATCAATACCTTGTTTGACCAGTCCTTTAAGAAGATCTAGCCTCTGAGTTCTCTCAGCATTAGTCCCTCATATAAGGCCCATAATTGTGGCTTAGTAGGGAAGGTAGTTTTGCCAAATTAGCTTCAACCAAACGCTATGGCCTACCAAATAAGGACCCAAAAGAGGCTCTTAACGGTCTTCACCAATAAGTTAGAGCACATTCTGTCAAAATTGAAAGAGGAGGGATTGGAAAATGTCCCACTGGACTCGAATAACCCTCAAGAAGTAAATAATAACGCGCTTCGATTGGAGGAAAGTATTAGCGCTATTGAGTCAATAGTCTTGAAGGTAGAACACACTCTGTCGGATTTCGCCTCATCAGTAGATAAGTGCGAAACTTCCAACAGCAAGGAGCAAGACGAATTCGAGACCTATTACTGTCGGACAGAGACTTCGCTCTCAGAGGCAATCGACTTCAATATCTTGCTACAAGCACGACATCGTGCTCTTCGTTCCTGTGTTCAATCAATACCGACGCCATCAAGAGCACTTGATGCACCCAATACGTCTGATGCCGCGCAGATTAATCAACCCCAACCAAGGGCACTTGAACTTCCTAATTTACCAATACCCACCTTTAACGGAAATGTGTGGGAATGGACCAATTTTTGGGAGCTGTTCAATAACAACATTCACTCCCAACCCCTTCCAGTTATGTTCAAATTCAATTACCTGCTATCAGCTTTAAAAGGCGAAGCAAGAGAGTCAATAGGAAAGTTTCAAGTGACTACAGAAAACTACGATAAGGCGATTCAATTCCTTTGCGCTAAATATGGCAATAAGGAATTCCTTATCAATACCCTGATCGAAAGGTTGGATGCATGCACGTTACGGAGCCCATCCGTAAAAGATCAGCGATTCCTACTGGAGCAAGTTCAGGTGATTACTTCACAACTTGCGGATCAAGGGGAACAATTAGACAGCTCCTGGATAATCAAAAAGGTGTTGTCAAAATTTCCCACCCGTGTGATGAAAAAGGTCATTGCAAAGAAGCAGAATCAGGGTGGTCCCCAAAATTTCCTCACGATGAAGAATACCATTCAATACCTGGATGAGATTCTCTCGACAGAGGAATTGTGTGTGCTCTACACAGAAAAAGGGTCTTTCAATTCGTATCAAGGCGAAAAAGGTCGCTTTTCCTCTCAAGGGAACAAAAGCCCATCAACCTCATTCTCACATCAGGTGTCAAGCAAAAATACTGGCAGCCATAAATGCATGTTTTGCAAGGGGTTGCACTCACCATTCGCTTGCACAGTACACACAACTCCTCAAGCGAGATCTCAATACCTACGGCAAAACCAACTTTGTCTTCTATGCGCTTCACCGTCGCATAAAACGACAGAGTGCACAAGGCGACCCTGCTTCAAATGCAAAGGACTTCATCATACTTCCTGCTGTTTCAAGCAAAAAATCAATAGCGATCCGTCATCGTCTCCTCCAAAACAAGAAAAGACCGTAACTCCAGGAAGGCTACAAGAGAAGCCGCTGAAAAAATTCAATAAGTCGTCAACTATGGTACACTCGAGTCAAGCTGTCAATTGCGATAGCACAGCTGACGGCAACATAGTTGAGCAACCCCAGGTGGTTCTCAATACACAATCAATAGATCGGTCATTTTTACCGACTGGGGAAATCACCATACTGGACCCTAATTCAAGGGAGTTGCGAAAAGTGGAGATACTTTTCGACAGTGGTGCCGAAGTATCCTTCATAGACAGCTCTTTAGCAAATCAACTTAAACTCCCAGTCGTATGCGAAAGACGGATGCGATTGCATACCTTTGGAAGCGAAGAAGCTCGCGACACTTCGTGTAAGCTGGTTCGCATTGAAACGTGGGACAACGATGGAAAGCCTCATTTAATGAAGCTCTATACCCACGATGTCCTGACAAAATCGTTTTCTCCTCCTCTCATCCCGGAAAGGGATATGGAAGCGATACGCTCGCTTAATTTGTCAATATGCACTCATGCGGACAAGAAGATCATTAAGCCAGGAATTCTGTTAGGATGCGATCATCTCTGGTCTCTAGTATGCACTGATAAGACCCCAGTATCGCTACCCTCAGGGCTAACCCTGCTTCCGACAAAGCTCGGATACGTTGTAGCAGGGAAACCCAATTCAATATCACAAGTCCTTCAAGTTTCAAAGGAAATTAGTGAAGTAGATCAATGGGAGAACTACTGGGGAATGGATGCCGTCATCAATACTTTGGTATTCGATAGTTCTGAAGTGAGCGAGGAAGAGAAGGAGCTCTGGGAAAAGTACTGGGCTATGGACGCCGCTGGTACTGAAGAGTTCCTTGGACCAAAAAAGGAAGAGCAAGAAGTCATCGACCAAAAAGTGTGGAAGCAATTCAATGACTCCATCGAGCTAAGGCAGGATGGCTATTATGTCCGCCTGCCGTGGAAGGATCAACACCCTCCATTACCTGATAATCGAGCTCTAGCATACAAACGCCTTGTCAATATATGGTCATCCCTAAAGAAGAATGAGGAGCTACTCGATCAATACAACGAGGTGTTTATGGACCAGCTCAATAAGAATATTGTGGAAGTCGTAGATGGCAATCCCTCCGTATTCGGAACTCAAGTTCACTACATCCCACACCAGCCGGTACTCACCCCTCAGAAGGCAACGACAAAGCTTAGAATCGTCTTTGATGCATCTGCACATTATAAAGGAAATCCCTCCCTGAACGATGTGCTGCATAGAGGACCGGTTATACTGCCTTCCTTATATGGCCTTCTGCTACGTTTCCGTACCGGAACAATCGCCTTAATATCAGATGTAGAGAAGGCATTTCTCCAAATTCGACTCCACGAGGCTGATAGGGACGCAACGCGATGTCTATGGCTTCGGGATCATAAAAGTCCTCCATCACCTAGCAATGTCCAAATATTTCGCTTCACAAGAGTTACATTCGGGCTGAAATCCTCGCCTTTTCTACTGGCGGGAACCACTCATCACCATCTCAATAAGTGCGAGGACGATCCAGTGGCTCAAGAAATCAAGTCCAACCTCTATGTTGACAATCTCATTCTAACCATGGACTCCGAAGAAGAGGCAATACGGTACTACCAGCGATCCAAGCAAATTTTCAATAACCTCAATATGAACTTGAGAGAATTTGCATCCAATCACTCCAAATTGATGGATTCAATATTAGATCGCGACAGAGCCAGTAGTACATGCCCCAAGGTGCTAGGAATCACTTGGAGAACTAAATCAGACGAACTGGTAGCTTCATGCACCCTTCCTAAGATGGAAGTCGTAACCAAGAGGACCGTGACGAGTTCAATAGCTGCTGTCTACGACCCATTGGGATGGCTTATCCCTTTGCTTCACCGATCAAGAACGTTTCTACAATCGCTTTGGAAAGACCAATATGGATGGGACAGCCAACTCTCCGTCAAGAAAGTTGAGGAATGGCAAGAGATTCGAAGTCAAGTTAGCGGTTTCCACAAGGCTCTTCCACGCTTAGTGGTACCAAAGGCTAGCCAAGTCATTTTGGTCACCTTTGCGGATGCAAGCTCAAGTGGAATGACCGCTTGCACCTATTTGCATCATAGTCAGCTGAAGTCGACAACTCTGTTGATGGCAAGAGCAAAACTTCCGTCTCTTCATGGTCAAACTACAATACCCAAATTAGAACTCAATGCCTTAACCTTGGCAATGAGATTGAGTAACTCCATAGTATCTCAGCTGAAATCATCCCTCAATATTGAAGGAATATACATTTTCACCGATTCGGAAATTGTGTTAGGATGGATCAAAAGCAAGCCTGGAAAGGAGCTTGGAACATTCGTCAATAATCGTCTTGCTGAGATAAGGAGAATCACAAGCCATCTGTTAAAGAGCCAATACTATGTAAGATTCGGATATATCTCAACAAATAGCAACCCAGCGGACTGCGGAACTAGAGGACTGACAAAAGAAGAACTCCTGAATCACTGCTGGTGGAGAGGACCAGAATTTCTCTATCAAGAAAAAGAAAAATGGTCGAAAAAAGAACGTATCTTTGACGCCCCACTAGATAATGATGGAGAAGATGCTAAGGAGAAAGAAGAAGAGCTTTTTAGAGCTTGCAATACGACGCAGCGTGACGATATCAATGGGACCAATGAGTTAATCAAGAAAAAACAAGCTCGGTCATTCTCCCAGGCTAAACGTATTATGGCTTACGTACTACGTTTTGTGAAAGCAGTAGCTACGAGCCTCAACAGCAAGAATGGCAAGCAAATAGTCCTTTCAATATCGAAGGATACGACGTGCTCCACAGCTACTCGATTTCTGACAGCGCAGGAGATCAAAGAGGCGGGGATGGTCCTTGTCAAGCAACATCAAAAAACAAGTATCAATAAACATATACTTAATTCTCTTCAATATCTCAATATTCGTGAAGATTCGGAAGGAATATTGCGATGTTACGGACGACTAGGACGTGCTCAACTACCACTACAAGCAAAACATCCCGCGCTGGTGCTGCAGAAAACGCCTCTTGCTGAAATGATCATTAATGAGGCTCACGAAAAAGGACATCCCGGTATAAACCACACAGTTGCTCTCGTTCGACAGGAGTTCTGGATTCCGCAGCTACGCGCACAGGTGTCACGACTGATTCGCAAGTGCGTAAAGTGCCAGAAGTTCAATAATCTGCCATATCAATACCCTGCTCAAGAGGACTTACCGAAAGAGCGCGTAGTGCGATCCTGCCCATTTGAGCATGTGGGACTAGATTACTTTGGCCCGTTGTCAATAGCTCTTCCGAACGGAGGCAATGGAAAATGCTATGGAGCAATAATCACGTGTATGGTCACACGTCTGCTACACTTAGACGTGGTTTCTGACCTTTCGACGGTAGCATTCCTCAATATGCTAAAGAGGTTCTTTGCGCGAAGAGGAGTTCCAAAGTCAATAACGAGTGACAATGCTCCGACGTTTCTTCTTGGAGAGGCAATCCTCAACGATAGCATTCAAGCAGCTCGTCAAGATCCTACCATTGCCAAAGAGTTAGGTAATAGAGCGATTGATTGGAGACATATCACGCCTTACGCTCCCTGGCAAGGAGGGTTCTATGAAAGGCTCATAAAATCCATCAAACACTCAATGTACAAGACTCTTGGAGGATCAATGGTCTCTCTCGACGATCTTTTTACAATAATAATCGAAATCGAAGGAATGCTCAATACGAGACCACTGACGTATATTGCTCAGGATTTCGATGGATCACACATCTTGAGGCCAATAGACTTCATACAAAAGGATATGGACATCAAATTCCCAAATGTACAAGCAGAAGAAGGCCGACAAGATCCATGCTTCATACCAGCTTCAGAACTGGCTACCTTGCAGACCAAAAGGCAAGCGGTAGCGGCACTAGAAGCATCCTGCAAGTACACAGAAGCGTTCTGGAAGGTATGGCAGTCGCAATACCTTACGTCTCTCAGAGAAAAACACACTCTTCTTGTCAATACCAGGAAAGGTTGTGCTCAGCCTCCTCAAGTAGGGACTGTAGTGCTGATCATGGAAGCAGCTATGCCACGCCATTGTTGGAAAAATGGAATAATCGAAGAGCTCATATCCAACGCTAAAGGCACCGTAAGAGAAGCTCTCGTCCGTCTTCCGTCTCGACGCATGATAAGGAGGCCAATAAATCTCCTTATTCCTCTGGAGTTGGAAGATGAATCAAGCAGCTCTAGTTTGGGCTCAAGGAAAGAAGACTGCAAGCTCCAGACAAGCGACGTGAACCACGAGGTACCTACTTCTAGTAGGTACAACCTTCGTGAACGACGAAAAATCAATTACGATGAAAGCAGTGAGATCGGAGCAATAGGTACCACCATCGCAATGTCACTGATACAATTGCTCACCGTAGCACTCCTTTTTGGACAATGTCAAGCAATGCCATCCTTCGAAGGCAATCTATCATCCTCAAGAAGAAGGATTCAATGTTCACAAGGAGGAGTGCAGGTGTTCTTACCTGAAAGAACTCCGTTCGAGATTTGCGCAGAGCAATACTGCGTAGAATTCAATAACCCTAGGGAATACGAGAACGTCAGCTTTCCGCCAGAGGTCGTTCTGCACGACCACCTCATACAATGGAAGTTTGTACACTCGAATTCGGTTGAAACCTTCGAGACATACTGTCCAGCCGCACCATTTTGCCAGTCAGTACACTGCACGTTGTGTAGCGCCAATATTCTGAACCCGGAATGTTGGCCAGTAAGGGCCATCAGTGCTGTGTCAATCATTATCTACTTCCTTATAACCGGGTGCTATGTCTTTCTGTACGTTCCTCTGGTTGTTGGACGGCCTATAAGAGTGGTCGTCAACATCCTTTGGAGATCAATTCGGTGGCTCCTTTGTCATCTGAAGAGGCGAATTTCAAGACTCAATAGGAATTCTATAGCCCGGCGTAGGAATCTGGCTGAGATTCTTGCCATAATCTGCGCATTCTCAAGCACTTCACTATGCTGTCAAATGGTTAACATCTTTGATCATTCCATGACAGTGTGCTCAACAGGAGGCAAGAAGTCATGTAACGTACAACACTCGGAGGTATTCAAGATCAATACCTTCAAGACCGATGCATGTCTCAGATTATCGGTAAATGAAACGACGATGCACGAGCTTCGTCTGCGCTGGAAGTCACTTTCGCTACATTGCGAGCCTGTAACGACCTTCTTCACGAGGGATGTCGTTCACAGAGTAGTAGACAGCAAACGCTGCCCCCACAGCGTATCTTGCACAGGCGAAAAGTGCGCTGCGATCAATTCGTCTACCTTGATACCAGAACTCGAAAAGGGAAATAGGTACCCTGGCAATACTGCGGGTGTGGAATCATGCGGAGGGCCAGGGTGCGACTGTTTTTACTTAAGCTCTGGATGCTTATTTTACCGGATCTATCTTGAGCCTCTCACCACGAAGATCTACGAAATATTTCATTGCACCAGATGGACAGAGGAAGCCAAAATAGAAACCACCCACTACGACGGCATCAATAGGAAATCATCTACTCTGGTAACCCATTTATCCCCCAATATACCTACAAGTTGGAAAACGTTTGCCTTTACCCTCACTTCGCTTACGGTTCCTCCCCTTCCTCTGCTCAATACTCAATTTCTAACGGATTCAATAAGAACATCAATATGGCACTCAAGCATTAGCCCTCCACTCCATTGCTCTAGCGTGGAAAATGCGCGGTTATTGAACTGCACAGTGCTGGACAAGTGCCAATGCTTTCCTGCAGAGACGAAGGCTAACTGTCGATGTAAAGACGTGCCAATGGAGCCATGGATCAATAACATGCGAAACCAACTGCCTGTGGTTTATCCTTCGCTGTCGTTCCAACGACATGTGAAATCAAGGGTGCAGGCTAAGGTGTCAAGCATGGTAACTTCCGAAATTATAGTCAAATTCCAGGACAACCTTACACCAGAAGTTCTGGTGGATGACGCAGTTTGCACGGTCAAGGCTTCCGATCTGACTGGATGCTACAATTGCGAAAAGGGTGCCATAACACGAGCGCAATGCACTTCTTCGCAAGATAATAGCCAAGCAGAAATCGCGTGTGGTCAAATAGGATTTACAATACCGTGCAATACTACCGGTGTTACTTCGATACTACGCTTCAGTTTTTCTCAAGCCAAAGCATCGGTAAGGTGTACTATAGCTTGCGGGAAGAAGAGATCCTCTTTCGAATTAACCGGTATACTGAAATTCACTGCGTCCGTCCAAAGTGTGGTAGAACAATGGCTCATGAGCGACTCAATAACAAAGTCAGAAATACAATGGCCGGACTTCTTCCACATTGGTTCTGTGTTCTGGCAATGGTATAAGACCCTACTGGCAACCGTAATAGGCGCAATTATTTTTTTTCTAATCACATACCTCATCTTGTCAGCTTGTGGATTACAGATCGCAATATTGATCATGATGCTTCCATTAAAAATAGTATGGTCAGCGGTAAAATTCATGTTTGCGTGCGTCCGAACGATGTCTACAAAAATTAGGCACTCAAGCACAGCAAACAATACTAGTGCCCAAGAAGCACCAATATATGCCATGTATATAGTAGAAGTAATATCAATAGCCATTGTTCTGACCAGCTTCAATTCGCTTCATTTTCAGGTGCCCGGCTCAATCATCGATGGCGCAGGCACATCAATATCAACAAGACTTTCAATTCCTCGCCACGCTTCACGCTGACTCAATATCAGAACTCGAGTTGGAACGAGACATGACGTCCACCCTTGACGAAATTCATCGATATATGGACGTTTCGAAAACGCTCGACCTCGACTGGACCCATCATCTACTAAGCACCACTTGCGCAGGGCTCACGGGAGGAGAACTCGCCTTGCTCACCAATCGACTACTTCGGACGGCCAGCGTCACCAAGGAAAAGCTCCAAAGTCTCATGCAACGCTTCACGCTCTTCGACTCTGTCTACCTGAATTTGGTGAACCTGGGAAGGATCAAAAGGACGACAAGAGAGCGGTGGCGTCAAGGACGTGGAAAGCATGACGTGAACGCCATTGATCTTATTCCTGCAGTTGTCAAACAATTGACGAAGCTGGACAACAACATCTCTGAAATGGAGTACGAGCTGAGAACTGCAGAAAAGATAACTGGCGACGAAAAACGCAGGGGAATAGTTACACCAATCAACCCCTTCGAAGAAAAGGTTCAAAAAATGGAGGAAAAGCTAGAGCAACTTGCCGTCAAAGTCGAAGCTACGAACAAGGAGCCACAATTGTCAAAGCGAAAGCTCAGCCTGTCGGAAGATGGCCGCTGTTACAAGGTTCAAGTCTTGTCGGACGACGAATATCTGTCACAACTCATTCATGAAAACTCGGGTGCCGAGCAAGACGTGTCAAGCGAGGAAACTCAAGCTTGCCACCAGGAGAGGAAGACTCCTCAAGACAGGGATCAAAAAGAGGAAAGACCTGATTCCAACCGCCAAGACAGCCATCAGGAAAGACCTCGAAGCAGCCGTCAAGAGTACGAAAGACCTCACTCCAGCCGCGTGGACAATGAGAGACCTCAAAGCAGCCGCAAAGAGAGCAAGAAAACACACTCCAACCGCCAAGAGAGCAGCATCTAATCGAGAACTGGCTACGCACTGCAAGTTCCAAAACTCTTCAAGACCAATAATTCAAGAAGAGATGATTCACATGTGGCCGAAATTCAGAGGGACCTCTGGGATCTTCAGCGCGGACTGCAAATGCTCCCGAAAAGGAAATACAACGATTGTCCAGCACTTGTTCACCAACGTCTTATCTGCGCATTCTGTAGGGAATCAGCACTTCATTTCTCTGATTCATGTCCAGAAATAAGGAGCGGTGAGGAGAGACTCGCATTCGTTGAGAGAAATAACCTTTGTCGGTTTTGTCTTCTTCGATGCGATGGTGTTAACTGCAAATATCGCTACAAGAAATGCTGGTACTGCGAGATCGTGGAGGTCACGATCCTAAGATTCCTCATTCCTGTGGACGAAGGACATCACCGCGCGCTATGCAGCATTCCGGATTCCAAAGAACGGATACAGGAGCGCATAAACGAAGTTTCACGGGAGCTTGAAGCGGCCAAAAGATCACATTGACACTGCCGCGCCGGGAGTGTCGCGAAGCGCAACAAATGTACATAATGGTCAGAAAAGATTTCATTCTATACGATTTGGTTTTGCTTAAGTTATCTGCTTGCTGATCAGACGTTTTGTTTACAGATTATGCTGACATTCCTTCTCTCGAGCTCGATCCAAGACCGTATAAAAGCACAGCAAGAAGCCGAGATGACACCCTTCCTTCCGTCTTCGATTCGACTCGACTCCAGTCGCCTGGACTCGTCGCCTCCAGCTTCAATACCTGCGATCAGCCTTCGACCGATCAAGAGGACTTTCAAGAGGACGCGGGACTCAATACCACCGGCTAGATCTCCTGGCGTACCGAAACCTCTGACTCCAGCCAACTCGGACGAGGCAAATTCGACCTGCGACACGACCTCTCCGGACCAAGAAGAAGTCAGCAACATCGACACATTAATCCGCGGCAGATTTGGGAATAAACATATTATAGTTTTGGGTACTCCACCGCGTGGCCAGTCAAGGAACGACTGTTAGGCGAGCAACCCACAACCACAAAAAAGAACCACCGCAACGACGTTGCTGTAAAAAATGTTCAGATTTTTTCGACTTTTTTTGAGCACAATACGGACAATAAAAATAAATCACAAAAACCTTGAAAACTAGAAAGACAAAGAAGGTGGGTCAATACTTTTTACGCACCCTGCAATATAAAATAATAATAATAATAATAATAATAATAATAATAATAGGTTGGCCGGAAAATTCAGGCGGTTTCTGTGCAACCGCTTTCGAGATCGTTTATCACCGAATTAATATTCAACTTACTTCGCATTTCTTCTAATACGGAATTCTTCGCTCTGCCGGATGGAATAATTTGTGTTTCTCCTATGTTTAATAACAACGTTTCTTCAAAGATCTACCCAAGTGTGCCAAAGGAGCAATTTCAAGCGATTTTTTATTTCAATTCCAAACTTCGGCAATCCTCGTCAAAGCGCCTGTCAAATCAACCATGTGTGGACTCCGAATAGTGTTGGAGAAAGGGACGTGCAGCGGTGGTTCGAAAAATTTCGTTCTGGAGATTCCAACCTTGAAGGTGTACTCCGAAGCGACAGACCCACAGCAATCCAGGCTGACGATTCGAAGGGCTTCGCGAAAGCTAATCCATCGCAAACAGTCTGTGAGATTACGGAAGGTCTCGCAGTCAGAAAACTGCTGTCACAGATGGTTCGAAATGCCTTGGAAAGGTGAAAAAAGCTAGAAGAATGCTTGCTCCACGATTTGAGTGATCGCCTAAAATTGTCGCGTACTGGAATCTGTTCTTCTTTGCTTCTCCGCTATCAAAACGACCCATTTTTGCAACGGGTCGTCACACTTAATGAAAAGTGGGTTCTTTGCGATAAACGAAGACGATCGGGACAGTGGGTTGTTCTCGACGAACTGTCGAGGCAATTCGCAAAGCCGAAATCCCGTCAGAAAAGGGCAACGGTAACAGTGTGGTGCTCGGCTGCTGGTGTGGTTCGCTACCACTCTTTGTAACCAGGACGAACCATCGCAATGGAGTCCTTCTGTGACGAAATCGACGGGATTTACCGAAAACTGCATGCGCGGCAGCCGCTACAGTTAACAGAAGAGGTCCCATCCTTCTGCACGACAACACGTTTCGCAAATGACCATCTTCCTCTTCTTCAGCGTTTGACCCGAGTGGGATTCGCCCTTCTAGTGTGGTGACGCCATTTTGCACGATCAAGTGCTGAATAACAGCCTCCTTCGAGTCCGTGTGCAACGTATCAAGCCTGCGTTGCCTAGGTCGTCCTTTAGGATGTTTTTCGGGTACTTCTATGTTGAGGTCAGTCTTTCGAACAGTGTCATCACTCGCACGAAGAACATGACCATGCCAACGTGGGTGAGCTTCGCGTAGCTTATCGGCAAATGGAGCGACACCAAACCCTTGACGTATGGAGACAATGCGAATACGGTCCATACGCGTAACACAGGCTGTCCTGGCAGCAGTTTCCTCTCCATTGCGCTGAGCCGGCTATCAACCTCCTTCGTAGCAGTACCGTACATTGCTGCAGTTCTGTCAATCTTTGATTTATAGCGTTCTGCTGTCTTCCTGTCGCACAAAACAGCTCTCATTGAGCGCCATTTGGACCAAGCTGCGCTTACGCGAGAGTTCACCCCAAATGGTAGACCACCACCAGAATTGCAGATCCAAGGTAGTTGAAATCTGTGCTTCGCAAATTTCCATGCGAAAATTAAACGAACTAAAGGTTGAAATTTTGCCTCACCCGCTACACTCATCAGACCTTGCGCCAAGAACAACAGTTCTAGAATTTGTTTCATCTCGACCACGTTTTTTCGCTGATAGAATTGTTCAACAAGTATCGCGTTAGAAAAGCCTGTTGATTCGAATAGTGCTTATTTCGACTGAATCCGGTGAGTATGAAGAAAGTTATCATCGATCGGAATGGACGTGCCCGCCGGAGCTTTCGGCCAACCTCATAATAGGGGAAATCATATTTCCTTTAGTTTCAATTGTTTCCTCCAGCAAATGCGAGTTGATTTGAAGAGACGCAATGTTTTTAGCATAAAGAGAAACGAAATATACCTGAAGAGGAGGATAGTAGGCGGATCTCCTGGCAAAAGGATCCCTATACATGAGAAGCTGCTCAGTTGGATGGAAGTGGTGAAACCTTAACGAGAAGAGGTACCTGCAGTGTATGGCGTTGAAGCATTAGGTATAATACTAAAGGGAAGTGGCAGGCAAATGTGTTGAAACGCATAGTCTCCCTTCACCATCTCCCCCGGTCTCGCTGTAAATTTTCTCCTTACATTTAAGGATACATGTTTCTAAACGTGAGACCTCATGCAGCAGCGTCCATATATAGCATTTTACCTTAAAATAGACGCTTCTTATTTTAAGTTGGGCACCTTTATTTTTAGTAGGATTCTTTTCATCCTTACATCCTGTCTTCAATTTAAACCGGAGCTTTGTTTTAAACAGCAGACGAGTTAGTCGTCAACACGCTTTGCCCTCATATAAATTTCAAGTATGTTCCAACTTTGCGTATTTAAATTTAAAGTAAATTCCACGTCGTTGGCTATCAACACCGTTCCGGACCGCTCAAATGCGTCCTGCATTAAATAAAACGGCTTTTCGAAGAAAATGCATTAATGTAGGGCGGCTTTGAGTACGACTTCCACCTGACTTCGAAGTCAACCACAGACAATCAAAATAATGTTTGGGACAATGACCCCTCATATTCTATAAAGGATAAAAGGATAAAGGACGGCGTTACTCAATCCCTTTTGGGATGCGCCACATATTCTACTTCTACGGGATGTCGTGGAGGCGACATGAATGCGTATTTGGCCATACAATGACTTGCGGTGGCCAGCCGATGAACAAGTCAGCGCTCTATCCTTCCCAGACAAGTCTGGTACCAATTCGCCGACCCCGGAGGGATGGAAGGCTTGATTGGCCTGGGCGGGAAATCCGAACCAGGAACCTGGTATCGGGTGCACGCGACAGTCGGCGCTTCCTCCGACTGCGCTACACGCGCCCTATTCTATAAATATACGCTATACGCTCATATTCTATACAGTGAAGCATTACTAATCTTCAAAAACTCACTAACTGCTTGGATTACTGAAACTCGGATATCGTGAACATTGCGTACTACTAAAAATCGAATTTGGATTCGATAAATTTGCAGTAATATGTAGTGTAGTAGTTGTTATATTGGTCTTTCTTCAATGCAGATAAAGTGAAGTTTTCTTCTACCAACAATTTCAGCCTATGTTGCAGTATTTGATATGTGGGTGATACGTGATGATAAGTCAGCGCACGTGGGAAACTTCAGATCAAGTCCGCTTCATCTCCTTGTTTCTCCAGTGATGGATCAACGCTTGCTGGGGCCGGATTCGTCAACGACTAGATGGTTTATCTACTGCGATGAAGTATTCATCTCTTTCCCTGATCTTATCTCTACCCCTTGAACTCCCGCATACCTGCAGCTTTAATTGTTGATGAATCCGGCCCCTGCTCTCCAAACACTGTAAATTTACACTGCACTTGTCACCTGGCACTGTGGTCAGAACTCATTCATTTGAAGAAACATAAGACTTTCTGTGTAGGCTTGACTGACCATACTAAACCAGCCTATTGAAGTACATTGGAGTTTAGGAAATTAACGAGTCCAGGTACAAGGCATGTCACTTTTTCAAAGTGCATTACAGCGACGCATGCATCGTTCAATCTCAGGAAGGGATGCTCGCTGAAGGTGCGCCCGACATGCTTCCTACATATTTGGAGGGTGGAAGTTGTGTGGGTCTAGCCTTTCCTATTTTTAACCAACTATGACACCATTTCACCGATCCAGGTGGTAAAAGATATGTTTGGGACGGATGCATCTCTTCCACAGAATAACGTGGAGTCCACTTGAGTGCTAATTTGGCCTATAGCATGAATTTCGGCGAACAGCCGATGGATGTGACAGTGAGTGGTTCACCTATCCCAGAAAAGTGCGGTACTAATTCATTGACTCGGGAGACATGGAAGCCTTGGTTGTGCTGGGAGGTTTCCGAACCAAGGAACGGGAATCGGAGTTCACGGGACTGCCCGTGCCTCCCCTATTGTACTACCATGAATTTCTTAAAGTAGTAAAAAAGCTGCAGTTCACCTGTCCGATCCATTTTCATCTCTTGTGTCTTCAGGATATATTCCAGCCGCGGCTAGACATCTGCCCATCTGAATGCAGTGCAGAGCATTTTGCAATACATGCTGTTCTACATGTGCATTAATAAACCTCAAAAAAATTGTACTCTAACAAGGGAACTGTCTAAACGGTACGCCGGAACGGCAAGAACGAGTACTATAGGGAGAATCCCCGTCCACCAAGTAGTAACGGAACATGTTTTGTTTTTGCCGAATCCTTGAGGCAAACGAGTACGAGGGTGTAATGGTTAAGGGTCCGCAGAGCGAGCTCTTCACCCCAGCGCAAGATCCCGGGGTCGTAGACTGGGTGGCATATGGCATATTTCGGACATTGCTGGTGAATTACGAGATGTCGACAAATAATAAGTAATAAAAACATCTCACCGTAGCAAACTCCAAAAACAAGTTTACATATAGAAATCTCTATGGAAATCCGATACTATGGTAAAAGTGCAAAAACGCGGCGTGGCATGAGAACCGAACCCTCGACCTCACGAACTCGAGGCGTGCCCTCCACCCCTACGCCACCCAGTCCACGCTGCCGTGAAGAGCTCGCTCTGCGGACCCTTAACCATTACGCCCTCGTACTCGTTTGCCTCAAGGATTCGGCAAAAACAAAACATGTTCCATTACTACTTGGAGGACGGGGATTCTCCCTATAGTACTCGTTCTTGCCGTTCCGGCGTACCGTTCAGACAGTTCCCTTGTAAGTAATCACTACAAGAAGTCACTCGCAGTGACTGCATCCTCCTGCCGTAACGCAGAGGATGTTTGAGTTATGCCGTTCTGAATTGCTTAAGAAAGGTTAGAAAGGTTTTTCTTGTTACACTCACGAATAACAGGACCTCATTTTTGCTTAGAGGTCAACTGTTGATCTATATAACATCTTATTTAACAGGCACATTGCTTTGGAACTCCTCCAAAGGCATTATTCTAAAAAGCGTGCGAACCAATTAAAATACGGATTTCTCGGAATTAGAAACATGAGGGGAATCCCAAATACAGAATAACATCACAGAAATTTCTTGCAGTAGGACTAAAGAATTTTAAAAACGTGCAACATAACTTCTGAGACACTCTCTGGTCAATTTGAAAAATGTTTATTAAAACAAGGAGGCTACCTGAAGCTCTCTAAAAGCTGTCTCTAGTCGACAACAATTAAGTGGTTTCGACATAAAATGATTTATTTCAAAACAGACAGGCGCTTGAAGTGAACTTTGCCAAGAGTTGCGCTAAAAAACGAAAAGCCCGTCACCTTTTACGGCGCTATTGCACGGTATATCTCGATATTTGGCTGAAGTGGCTTCCGTCCACACGAATGTTTTCTCAATGAAGTTCATATCGCTCTATGTTTGTGTTCAATTTCATCAAAAACTACAACGGGCAGCATTTAGAACACTCCCATCTATGAAATGTCTGCGACAATTCAGTGGCCGTGCACCATATCGACAAAGCGGTGTCTTTGAGAAACAAAGCTCAACTCAGCACACGACCGCGACACGCCGGTGCTTACTGGTGCCAGAAACCCTTAGTTAGCCCACAATTCGATGTTGGTTTACAGCTTCAATGGATGACTGGAATTGCAATGGCCTAGAAAGGCGCTGGCTACATAACTCTATCAGAGTTGAAAGTGGGCTAATCAACTCGAGGATTTGCTTATAGGAACGGTTTTTATAACGAAGTGCTAGACAAAATACTACACGTTCCTTCCGAAAACTACTTGTTGGAATCCGAGTGAAGTGCGTGCACAACAGGATGACACGCGGCAGCGAATTGGGGAGACCTGCACGCGTCTCTGCAAGTGCTGTAGTGAATTTGAAGTTATTCTGTCGAAGCACCATAAACTATGTCGCTACCCTGCGTTTGCTGCCAAATCATCCAGTTTTTCACACTTTATCTGCCTTGAGGCGTATACAATGAACTAACTATCATTCGAAAACTCACGCTCACATAATGCCCATTGTAAATTCACCTCTTGATCCTCTTCCGCTCTGTGATGCTCAGGACAAAGTGCAGGATTCTTCATGATTCGATTGAAAACTTCAACGGCTGGGCGTGAAAGGACGTACACTCCACCATCGGCATAGCCGTGGGGCTGAAAATTCACAATGCGAACTCATCTTTCCCACTCACCACTTGAAAAAATCGCGTGGTCAATAACTGTATGATGAGATTTTTGAGTTTATGTGACTTTGAAAAAGAAGTTACGGAAACTATTATATATCTATGTAAAAGGCAGCCGACTAACCCAAGGGACTCAGCCAAAACAAAAATAAGAGGCAAGGAGCATTCGAAAAACGAACCACGAAGAAATTCCACTTATAGCCAAAGTAATGTGCTTCTTTACTGGAGTACTTGGAGAGAAAGTCGCGAAGATTCTCTACAATCACATACGCGTCGTCATCTGCTCGAAGGTACCAGTCGTACTCCTCATCCATGCCTTCGACCACATGACTGTAATTTTATGTGACGTAAGTGTTACAAGTAGTTGAACATCCAACCTGAATATTCGCCGAATCTTCTCCCATGAGTGATCTCTGGAGTGGAGTTCCCTCCAGTAGATGTGCGGAATGTCTGAAGCCATCGGAGAGTCAGTGAAGAAAATGAAATCGTCGCACCTCTTTGCCCATGTTTCAAGTATAGTTTGAGCCTGAACGGTATAGAGTCGTTCTGATGTCGCCACTACAGGAGGGAAGCCAAAGCATTCAGACCATCAAGAGAATTCATTTGGTGACTTCATGAACCACATGTAAAAATACGTCATCCGAACTAAGCTCCTTTGTGCTGTTATGACAAATCGAATAGGAATAAGGTAACGACCCTACCCTGGTGGAATGACTTGGCGTCGCAGTATGAATAAGGCAAAAGATGGATGCCGTGGTGCACTGCAACAGCCAAGGAAGGGCCAGCAGTCGTCTCATTTAGGGCAGACCTCGCTGGATCTCGGCACCTCGGGTTTCATGCTATCTGCTAGGTACATCTTGAGATCGCAGCGATATGCGTCGCACCTGAAAACAGCAGCCGGCATCCGAACACCATTCCGCTTAGCAGTATGTTCTTCCTTTGTAGACCAGTGCTACGAATAAGAGGTGAATGTCAACCATCTCGGATGACGTGTCATGCCTTTTGCTTCGGTGGTGGGGCACCTCAGAGGTCTATTTGGTCTTCACTATAAGATGCGTGAGGTGGTTGGCAGAAGCGCCGGAGTGCTTTAGACAGGTTTTACACCAGCCAAGAGCAAAGGAACTCCTGGTTAGCTTGAACATGAGCCGGAAAGCACCCCCTTCTAAGGAAGGTTCAAAAGTAATTCTGGATCTAAACTGCCACACTCAAATTATCTCTCAACACCAGTTTTCTAGCCCTGACAAACATTAGCGTAATCTATGCATATAATCTCTAATGATTTTCATGGGCAAATACTTCAAGACCACGAAACTTCTGAAGGCGATGGATTTGTGGGGGTCGGCTTCATCATAGGTTCAACAGACAGTCCATATCCTTCTCGGTCCATTCTTAAGAAACACTTTTTCCAGTTCTACAAAAATCTGCTTCAACTGACTCATGATAGTTCCACATTCTCACACAAAGAAACCCGTTCAAACAGTGAACACAGCGGGAACAAATCCGCTCTTGAAAAGTATTTATGAAGGCGTTCGTCAGCCTTTTGCACAAAACTATTCTCATTGTCGCAGAAGTTCTAGTTCCTATCACAGGTGACACTGCACGTGGGAAATCTCTCTCGCGATGGAAGAGTCTGAAATGTATGACTGAACCGGGAGAACGAGTCATATAGGAAAAATCTCCAACCTTCATTTAGTGTGAAACTGTTTGTTTCGATATTGCCAAGTCGTTAAACCAAACGACTAGGGAAGGGATACCCGAATTTACTATGGAGTTGCGGCGACGGCTCCCAGTAGCGCTCATTTGTATGCCCGCTATGCCCGTTGAGATTTGAGGGGTCCCGACGTCCAAACAGTTTTCAGGCGTGTTCTGTAACTTTTCTTGAGATATGTGCTATTTCTATACATAGACATAATCTCAGCTTTCTTATCATTATGGAAAATGCGTAGTAGCGCATTAGGAGGGGGCGGCGGCTGTCGGGTGCACCCGATTCAAGGTTCATAGTTTGGATCGCGCGCAGGCTAACTAAACCTTCCATTCCTCGGGGTTTGCGAATTGATACCAAACTTGGCAGAATGGGTAAGGCACAGAAGTGTCTATCGGCTGGTCGTTCAATAGACTCATTCTTTCTATAAACATTCAAATTCTCTACGTGGTGTCACTTACAAATTGAATGCAAGGCGATTCCCGCGAAGGAATTCATTAGCGCGGTCCTTTTCTTCTTATCTTTGTCCGCACGGAAGAGATACAAGGACTCTCCCTATGTTGCGCTAGCGTTCCTTTTTCTTATATATTTATCGCACTGAGGTGTAGCCTGATCGTCTGAAACGTGCCCAGCTCCTGGAGCTATGGCACCGTTCACATACTCGATCGCTTTTCGAACTTCCGCAAAGCGATGGAAGGCCCCAGCCAGGCTCAAGCGTGGAGCTCTTTTTTTTTGCCAAAAATTTACTATTCTCTCCTCGACTTAAACACTGTTTTATTTCTTATCTGTGATGATTTCTTCTTCATTTTATGTGATTTTTGTTCTCCTTAATAAGTACCTCTTTCCAGGTATGGCTTCGAAACTCAACAGAATCGCGAGAGTTAACTGAACAAGACTTGCTTTGAGAACGGGAATGAAATTTTTTGACGTTTTGAGTACAGATTGTGCTAAAGCTCACCACAAAGATTTTCTGGTAGCAGTTTCTCAAGCACCACTGTTCGATTTCTGCAGAAATTTTCCAGGACGTCAAGGACACGAAACACTTTTCTACCTCACACACACACACACACACACACACACACACACACACACACACACACACACACACACACACACACACACACACACACACACACACACACACACACACACACACACACACACACACACACACACACACACACACACACACACACACACACACACACACACACACACACGCACACACACACACACACACACACACAACTCTTTTAAATATAGTAAGGTGACGCTGGGGTATTGCAGAGTAGAAGAAGCCACCAACCTAATAAGAAGTTTTAGTGTATAATTAAATTCTGTACTTAAATTCCGTACTCTCCTTAAAATGATTATATCCTTTATCCACCTTTTTATGGGAATTGAAAAAAGTACTCCCCAACTCCACGATCGGCCTGATGCACGTAGCATCAGCCAAGATAAGTACATTTTAACTATTTTTTGTCAAACTCTTACAAATTTGGAACCTGCGTGTGTTACCGTCTCTCGAGAAATTTCCTTACAGCGTTCACTGATGCCAAGCTTTCTCATTGAAATGTGGGATATATGTAACCTGACTAGATAGGCCACATATTTGGTTGTTGGATAATTAACGTCATTTTTTATAATTTTATAAGTACATTTCTTTATATTAACAATAAACATTAGCGAATTGTTTGTTAAGCATTTCGTTGAATGACCTTTCGCTACCTTTCTGTAAGCTGAAAACTTTCACGTTTGAAGAAGCCTAGGTTCTCAGAAGCGAAGAACTGGTGCAACTCATTTTTAGAAGCTTGAACGGAAGCAAGTGTTTTACCATTGGAGTCGTTTTGAAGGGAGCGAAATAAATCGTTATCTAACGGTGCAAAGTCGGAGCTACGAGGAGGAAGTGGCATCAGTTCCCAATTGACGGTTATCAGAGAGCTGTGGGGTCTGGCGTTAGGGTCTGGCATTAGGGTCTGGCGTTGGGGTCTGGCGGAAGCAACTCGAGGTAGAATATAACCATGCATATGTCAATGCGCTTGGTGGCGATGTCCGTTCCTCCACGTGGTGCCACTGGACACTGCTTGCTTTTGCGAGCGAGCCAATCACGGACAATCGAATGCAGGCGCCAGGCCCTTGTGACAGGCCGGCCTACGAACATCCTGTGTCACATCATATGGTCGATGACGTTTCAGAGTTCTCGAGACAAAGCTACGGCGTCCGCGGGAACCGACGCGCACTCGCAAAGCCCGGCGAGTGTGAGAACTATGCGAGGGTCCCTGATGCGAGGACGGCATCGGGGGGCAACTGAGCTAGTCCGAAAGTCCCGCAACGTAAGCAAGACCCGCGTAGCAACGTTGAATGTCGGTACGTTGACGGGCCGCACGTGCGAGTTGGTAGAAGAACTGGAGCGAAGAAAGATAGACTTCTGTGCGGTGCAGGAGACGAGGTGGTCCTGCAGCAAGTCAAGGGACATAGGACGTGGCTTCAAGGCCGTTCTATGTGGAAGTCCCAGGACCACCAGTGGTGTCGGTATGATCGTCTCCGAGCGTTTCCGTGACGTGATTGCAAGCCTAGAACGTTTCAATGACCGCTTGATGAAGATTGTTGTCGCCGTAGAAGAGCGACGATGTCATTTCTTTTCCGCGTATGCTCCGCAGACAGGTTGCTCCGAGCAAACCAAGGACGAGTTCAGGTCCCTGCTTGATGAGAAGACAGCGGAAGTGCCGTCACAAGACATGATTGTTGTGGCAGGTGACCTTAATGGTCACGTCGGAGCAACGAAAGATGGTTACAGCTGTCATGGTGGTTTTGGCTATGGGTCACGCAACGCCGATGGTGAGCGCATACTTGAGTATGCAGACTCACAGGACCTCACCATGAACACCAAATTTCGAAAGCGTGACTCCCACCTCATCTCGTTTTATAGCGGGAACGCCAAAACGCAGATTGACTATGCCCTTGTTAGGCGTCGCGACCAAGGTCTTGTCACAGACGCGAAGACCGTGCCGTATGAGACGGTTGCCACTCAACACCGTCCACTGATCTGCTCGCTGAAGATCACACCTCCGAGGTGTAAACGTGTTGAGCGATGCGGGACGGCTAGAATCAAATGGTGGCGACTGAAAGAGAAGGAAGCAGCTGTTATTTCTCGCATTCAACTGTCGACGGTAACAACTGTCGACGAAACCTGGAAGGATGCTACCGATGCGATAACACGGGCTGCGCGCTTCGAACTCGGCACAACGAAGCCTGGACGGCGTTGGGTCGACAAGCAGGCTTGGCTGTGGACTGACGACGTCAGAGAGAAGGTCAGGGAAAAGAAACGGCTATATCACGTGTTTATCGGTGATAAAACAGTCGATAATTGGCGGAATTATCGAGAGGCGAAGAAACCGACAAAGAAGGCAGTGGCCGCTGCTAAAGCCGCACAATACGCTGATGTGAGTGAAAAACTGGAGTGAAAAACGCGATGGCGTGCGTTATCTTTACCGCCTCGCCAAAGCTCGCTGTCGCCAAGCAGAAGACATCGAGAAGTTCTTTAGCATTAACGACGAGAACGGTCATCTTCTGGTGGATCGTAAGAGGGCTCTGAAGAGATGGCGCGAATACTTCGAGGAAATCTCGAATGTAGAATTTGAACATCCTGCTGTTCCTTTTGCATCACCTGTATACGGTCCCGTTCAGAAGATCACAGTGAGCGAAACTGATGCAGCCCTGAAGAAGATGAGGTCAGGCAAAGCCACTGGTCCCGATGACCTGCCAGCTGACCTGTGGAAGTCGAAGGGCTGGTGCGCTGCTGACTGGCTGACTAAGTTTTTCAATCAGGTTGTTGCTGAGAAGAAAGTGCCTGAGGGTCGGCAGCAAAGCACGACTATTCCGATTTGGAAGAAGAAGGGCAGTCCTGCAGACTGTGCTAGTTACCGTCCAATTCGCCTTCTTTCGCACACCATGAAAACCTTTGAGCGAATTGTCGATGGACGTATTCGGGATGTCGTTCAGCTTTCCAATAATCAGTGTGGTTCCGTTGCCGGCTGTGGGACGGTTGATGCCATACACGCCGTTCGTCTTCTGCTAGAGAAGCACCGCGAGAAACAGAAACCGGTGCATTTCGCCTTCCTGGACTTGGAGAAGGCCTTCGACCGCGTTCCGCGGGAAGTTATATGGTACGCGTTGCGACGACATGGTATCCCTGAAGAGCTTATTGAGTGGGTGCGCATCCTCTACTCGTGCCCAATAAGCCGAGTGCGAGCACCAGCGGGCACCTCGACGGAGTTTCCGATCTCTGTCGGAGTGCACCAGGGATGCGCTCTCAGCACTGCTCTTCGGATCGCCATGGATGCAATTACACGCGATCTCCAAAGGGCAGCTCCTTGGACGCTGCTGTATGCCGATGACGTCATGCTTGCATGCGAAGACAAAGCAGAGCTCGAGCGACAGGCACAGGCGTGGTGCGATCGCTTAGCATTGTTAGGACTCAGGCTAAACGTCAAAAAGACGGAATAATTAACGACGGATGTGAATGAGCATGGATCCATTAAGATCAGTGGTACTGAGCTCTCACGAGTTACATCTTTCAAGTATCTTGGATCAACAGTCACGTCTGATGGCAGTCTAAAGTTGGAGGTGAACGCACGAGTGCAGCCTGGTCCAAATGGCGTTCGTTGACTGAGGTGCTCTGCGACAAGACAATACCTGAGTACCTCAAGTCAAAGATGTATAGAGCAGTCGTCCGCCCAGTAGCGACGTACGGTGCTGAGTGCTGGCCCGTGACGAGGGAAATTGAATACCGCCTCAGTGTAATGGAGACGAAGATGTTAAGGTGGACGGCTGGAGTAACGCGATTGGACCGCGTTCGCAATGAAACCATGCGACAAAGGTTCGGTGTGGCCTCGGTAGCTGACAAGTTGCGCGAAGCACGTCTACGATGGTATGGCCACGTCCTTCGCGCTAACGACGACACCGTGTGTGAGATTTTCCTGAACCTTGAAGTCCCTAGAAAACGGCCCAGAGGAAGCCCTAAACAACGTTGGCTAGATACGTTTCATATGTACTTGAAGTTAGCTGGTGTCCATCCCGACCAAGCGTTTGATCGGGAGAAGTGGCGTCACCAGACCAGAAGAGCGGACCCCGCCATCAAGCGGGACAAACGATATCGAAAATGATGATGATGTCAATGCGCTTGGTGAAGTGGATCTCCTTTTATTCGTGAGAAACCCAAATATTCAGATTGTATACGTAACCAATTTGTTGCAAGGGCAAATAAACGGATGAATTCAACATGTTAAGCTCCTCATCCGTCGCTTGGTTTCAATTATCGCCTTCATTTTGTCATGATCAGTAGTGACTGCACGACCAGTGTATGGCGCCTTTTGCACATTAAAATTTCTAGAGCAGAAGCGAGCAAACCAGCGCTGACACTAGCATTCGGCAGCCCTCACCATAAACTTCAAGTGTTTTTCCCGAGCTTGCACGTCATATTTGCACCTTCGGAAGTAAAACAGTAAAATATGCCGATAACGATTTCATTGTTTGTCCATTTTTAACAACATTTTGCAAACTTGTTTTTACAAAGGACGCTCAGTTTCCGATAGAGACTCTAACCTTTGAAATAGTGTGTACCAATGTAATGCATGCAATCACTACGTAAAAATACACAGTTCGCCTATTCTATGAGGAAAAAGCGCCATTAATTAGCCAAAATCTCCATAGTTCGATATGCTTCTACAACAACTATGCTTGTCGTTGCGTCGGCAAAGTCGTCTCTTTTTTTCTTACTGCTCCATCTTCGTTTCTCTAACTGGTTTGTATCTGTTTGTGAGGATCGAGGGACAATGTCAGCGACACAGAGTGAGGAAGGAGTGCTGATTTGGCTTGATTTAGCAATTTAGCACCTCCTCGTTTCATGCATCTCAGATTCTTTAAGCATTGACCATTTACCGTAGTTCTCCGGGTAGACTCTATAGCACTCGCTCCTTACTTTATTTATTGAGCATCTTTTCAACTGTCTCAGGCTACCCTTAAATAAGGTTTTCACAGTGCGATTATAGAGCAAATATGTTGTCGCTTACAGATCGCAAACACGTAAGTGCCTATGATACCCAACCTCGTTTCGGTCCCCGACGTTCAGCGGCCTATCGACCTCCAAACATCTGGTTCGGCCTCAAGCCCCAAGAATAGAACACCGCGAACGTCTTCTTTTCTTTTTTCAGGGGAGTGCGTAAATAAAATTTGAAATTTCGTAAATCGCAAATAGTAATTACGGAAAAACCGCCGTAAACCGTTAATTGTAAACCTTAAATCGTAAGAGTCACCTGAACTAGGTGCAGTACAACTGAATTTCCAGAGGTTTTTCTGCTAATGTTAATCAGGTGTGATTCAATATTTATTTATTTGTCGTGTTATTTTCAACTTAAGCTGAGCAGTTTTCTTACCAAACTATTTCTTTTTTGGCGCCCCTTGCTTGTAAGGCATCTTTCAACCCGAACTTTACACGTTTCAAGAACGTGGTAAACTAAACTAAAGGTCGTAAACTGTATACTCAAAGACCGTATTTAAGCATATGCACGGTATTCCAACAAAAGGCCTGCAACGTTTGAATATTCATTAAATTCCTAACTTAGTACCAATTCTTTAGCTTGCATATAAATATAGGATTTAGCAGAAACAACAGCGAAAAATTCGCTGCTAAAACTAAAAATTCAAAAAAAAAATCATTTCACCACTGACCAATGCGTCGGTTTCCTTGCAAGATCTTGTTTAGTTTTGCAAGATTTCGAAAGGTTTATAATATTGCAGTTCTATTTAATAATTCTCTGCACTTGCTTGGGCTACCCTTCGCCAGGTCTGCAACAAACGTTTGCTCTCCAAGAGTTTTCGGAATCGTGAGCGGATTGGGTAGGGTGACTACGATAAACGTAATCAAACCACCGAAAATGAAAATCAAAACTGTCAAAATCGGTTCGACCCATTCTTGAAATGCTAGGTTTTACCACAATTTGCTACTCCCTATAAAGTACAATGCAAACCGATGGAAACATTAGTGGTATATCCTTTTCACATGAGTGCAGCAACCTTCGAGACTCCGCTTCCAATCACGATTGATGTTCGATCGTGGATTTGGGTATATGTCGCGAAGACGGACAGCATTGGGAGTTGGGAACGCCTCATCCAATCAGACCGCCTTGAATAAGCTTGCCATCCAGAGGGGGAGTGTACAGTCTATGCCCTGATCTGTTGGCACGTGGTTGGTCTGTGCTCTGCTTGATTATTATTGACTGGTGCGCTCCCACCTAGCAATGCTGCTCACCTTCGCGACATCTATCGAGATATAATAGGTCGGATTCGAGAAGCATGTGCAAAGGACGGTGCTTTATGCCACAGTAACACATTAGATCATCAAAGACAACTATCGGAGAAAGTGGGAATGAGCCTAAGAGGACAACATTAGGGTGGGCACATCCTTATAACCCGATCCACTACATTCACTACAGACGCCATTTGGTTGTGATCAAAAAAAAATACGAAAATTGACGGCTTACGACCCAAAACGTCGTAAATCGTAAAAAATTCCGTCAAAATAGCCATAAATCGTAAAATCGTAAATTGTAAATAGTAATTACGCACACCCCTGACCCCATGTCACATCACATGGTTGATGACGTTAAATGAGTATCGAGATAATGCTACGGCGTCCGCGTGGGCCGACGTGCACCCGCAGAGCCCGACGAGTGTGAGAAGTATGCGGGGGTCCCTGATACGAGGACGCCTCGAGGGAAACTGAGCTAGTCCGAAAGTTCCGTAACGTAGGCAAGACCTGCATAGCTACGCTAAATGTGGATACGTTGACTGGCCGCACGTGCGAGTTGGTTGAAGCACTGGAGCATAGAAGAGTTGATTTCTGTGCGGTGCAGGAGATGAGGTGGTGTGGCCGCAAGTCAAGGGAAATAGAACGAGGCTTTAAGGCCATTCTGTGCGGCAGCCCACTAGCGAAGTTGGTGTAATCGTCTCCGAACGTTTCCGAGACGGGATTATAAGCGTGAAGCGTTTTAATGACCGCTTGATGAAAGTCGTAGTCGCTGCTGACCAGCGTATGTACCATTTCTTCTCTCCTTCTTTGCTTTGTTTGCTTCGCAAAGGAGCTGCTCTAGGATGAGTTTTGGACACTGCTTGATAAAAAAGAGCAGGGGTACCGTCGGAAGACGCTGTTGTTATCGATGGTGACCTCATCGGTCATGTGGAGACTGCGAAAGATGGTTACAGCTGTCACGGCGGTTTTAGATATGGAGCACCTAAACTCAGATCGACATCATTCTTGTTAAGCATCGCGATCGAAAGCTGGTTATAGATTCGAGGGTGATGCCGAACAAGACTGTTGCCACACAGCACCGTCCGCTGATATGCACTCTTTAGTTTGCCCCTCCGAGGCTAAGGCATGTCGAGCGATGTGGTCCACCGAGAATCAAGTTGAAGGTGACGGTTGAAGGAAAACCCTGCAGCTTTTGTTTCTCGCACTCGGTTACCGACTAACAACCGTCGATGAAACATGGAAAGATGCAACCGATACGATATTACAAGTTGAATGTTCTGAATTAGGCATGACTAAGCCCTGACGCCGCAAGATCGAGAGGCTGGCGTGGCTGTGGGCTAACGACATAAGAGAAAAAATCCGAGAGAAGAAAAAATTATATCATGCGTTCCTGCACGATAAGACCGCAGACCAATGGCGTATGTACCAAGAGGCGAAGAAAGCGGCAGGGAACGCCGTAGCCGTTGCAAAAGCCGTCCATTATGATGATCTCAGCGATAAACTCGAGACGCGCGATGGTGAACGACATCTTTATCAGCCTGCCAAGGCAAGCCATCGTCAGACCGAGGACATCGAGAAATTCTTGGGCATCAACGATGAGAACGGCCATCTATTGACGAACCGCAAGAGGGCTATGAAACGATGGCATGACTACTTTGAGAGAAAAACGACAGTAGGGTTTGCCCATCCGCCCATCCCTTGCGTCCCTCCTATCTACGGTCCTGTGCAGAAAATCACTGTGGAGGAGACGGAAGCGGCTTTGAAGAAGATGAAGCCAGGCAAAGTAACGGGCCCAATGATATAGCGGCCGACCTATAGAAGTTGAGGAGGTGGAGTCCTGCTAAGTGGCTAACAAAGTTTTTCAACCAGGTTGTTACGGAAAAGAAGGTACCTGGTAGTTTGCAGGAAAGCACGGCGATCCCGATTTGGAAGAAGAAGGGCAGTCCTGCGGACTGTACGAATTACCGCCTAGTTCGCTTGCTCTCGCACAGCATGAAAATCTTCGAGCGAACTGTAGATGGACATATTCGCGATCTCGTCCAGCTTTCAACAAGAATAAAGGTGGTTTCGTAGCAGGCTGCGGCACCATCGATGCCATACATGGTGATCGTCTTCTGGTAGGGAGACATAGAAAAGTAGAAACCGCTGCATCTAGCTTTTCTCGACTTAGAGAAAGCATTTGATCGTGTAAGAGAAAGCATTTGATCGTGTACTGTGTGAGGTTATATGGTATGCCTTACGACAACATGGTGTTCCCGAAGAACTTATTGAGTGGGTGCGCATATTTTATTCTGGACAAAATAGTAGTTTGCGAGCGCCAGCCGGCACATCGGCGGAGTTTCCTATCTCTGTCGGTGTTCACCAAGGCTCTGCGCTTTCCCGCTCCTTTTCGTTGTCGTAATGGATGTCATTTCGAGACCTGAAGAAGTCATCCCCCTGCTGTATGCAGATGACGTAATGCTTGCAAGCGAAGAAAAGATCGAACTCGAGCGACAATGCAAGCATGGTACGACCGCCCGGCGATGGGGCTCAAGCTAAACTTTAAAAAATCTGAGTACTTGACGACAGATGTAAGCGAAACCGGGTCCATTGAGATAAATGGCACTGCGCTAGTACGGACGACAAACTTCAAGTACCTTGGATCTGCAATTGCGTCATGGTAGTCTGACGTTCGAGGTGAACTCGCCCGCCGACTGACCGTAAAAACTAGGCAAGAAACCATGGAGAATCCTGATACGACTTCAGCTATCGGAGCTACGGCCCACTGGATCCTGACGAACGAAGATACCGCCCCGACAGAAACGCTCAGGTTACGTTGTTTTACTCAGGTGGAGACAAGGCGTCCGATTCGCTTTGGACGAAAAGGCTGCTGGCCTTTCATCCAATCTTCAGTCGATTGGCAGTACTGACGCTCTCTGGCACAGTTCGGACACATATGTTCTCAGCGTAAGCCCCAACGGAGATCAGACGATGTAAAAGATGTCATCCACAACAGCTTGCAGACGGCTGCTGACTTGGTCTCGAAAACAGATGTTATTTTGAGGATGGGAGGAGGTACTGGGACGTCATGGTGTAGGCAAAGTAAACGACAACGGTGTTCGGCTCCTGACTATTGCTGCCGCAAATGAATTACTAATCGGCAATAGCATCCTGCAAAATAGGCGGATCCATCAGCTAAAGTGGTGTACACCGAATGGTAGTGACTCTGCACTTCTAGACTACGTCCTCATCAAAAGGCGATTTAAAACATCTATCAGCGACGTACGAGTAAAACGTAGCGCTGACTATGGATCCAGTCACCATCTCGTGTGTGCCAGAATACGGCTCAGGCTGCAGAAAGCAAAAGGAAGTACCAAGCGTGTCATGCGGTCCATCCTCGCGAAGCCATCCTCCAGACTACAATTCCAACTAAAGCTGGCGAATCGCATTGCTTCGCTTGCAGAGAAGTGCGATGTAGATGAAGAGGAAAGGCAGTTCACGTGCGCGGTTTGTAAAAGCGCTGAGGAATTTTGTCCAATTATTAGGCAACGCACACAGCCCTGGATCTAGGAGGCACGTCTTAATCTCACCGACCAACGAAAACGCGCAAAACTCCTGAATCGTGAACGATACCCCGAACTCAATCGCGCATACTCGATGCCAGCTTAAACTCGAACGTAAAGCTTATTGGAATTCTGTAGCTGAACAAGCCGAGGATGCCGCTTGCCCAATTTCGAACGCTCTATGCGACGTTGAGACGCTTTACAGGTCAGAAAAAGCCGACTAATGATAATACGAGAAAGGCTGATGGAAGGTTTACAAAATCACTTGAAGAGCTTCTCCAACGACGGAAGGAATTCTTTGAGAAAATGTACAGTAGATCTGCACCAGGAGATTCTCAACCTGCACCACCATCGGTCCTTATACCAGAGACAGTTGCACCGGCGGCTATCCCTATCAGAGAAGAGGTCGCTGAAGCTATCAAGCTGTTACAAAACAACAAAGCCGCTGGAAGTGATGATGTGACGGTTGAAGCGCTGAAGACAGCGGAGGAGTGGGAGGGTCAACCGTTTACATTCCCTGCTGAAGTTAATTTGGACAGTGAAGAAAATTCAGGCGGCATGGAAACAGGCCATCATCATACCAGTTCTGAAAGAAGGAGACGGCGACTGTAAAAATTGCAAAAACTATCGCGGAATAAGCTTGCTTTCTATAACGGAAAAGGTGTTCACAAGATTACTTCAAGCAAGGCCGCAGAAATAACGTGAACGTACTGCAAGGAAGGAACAAGCTGCCTTCCGTCCAGGAAGAGGCTGATGCGAGCAGATTTTCGCTCCCGTACAGATAATGGAGGAGCGATACGATGTGGAAAGCGAATGATCATCGTATTTATAGATTCCCGAGCAGCATTCGATAGGTCTACCGGCCAGCTCTTTGGAGGTCAATAGAATCAGAACATATTGCACTGAAAATTGTGCGACTGCTACAAGAGACCTGCGCCAACTGCTCCAGCTTTGTGTGTGTAAGCGAAGGAACGTCAAACACGTTTGCAATTCGATCTGTTGTAAGGCAAGGATGCGTGTTGTCACCGTTGCTATACAATTCTGTTGTTGTCGATGCAATTATTCGGAAGGTGTTTAACGGACGGCAAGGAGTTCAAATTGGAGATAATCAATTTGTTACGTACCCCATGTTTGCTGGCGATAAGGCTATCTTTGCAGACAATGATGCAGAGACAAAAGATATTCTTTGAGAATCGCCGCTTTTGCTCTTCCATAGGGACTAACTATAAAGGTTGAAAAGACAAAGGCGCTCTCAACCGACGGCTCACCTTGCCCTACTTGAACAACTCCCAGATCGAACAAGTCGTGGAGTTCAAGTGTTTCGGTTCTTCAGAGCTGCAGAACAGTCCCATACACCGCGGAAATCTATAGCAGAATTGGCAAGGCTGCGATGGCCTTAGGCTCACTAACCTGGTGTCTATGGAGAAGACAGAACGTGTCGCTCGCAACAAAAGTATTTCGGCCCACTGTGATGCCAAAGTTGCTTTATGGCGCGGAAAACATGGGTACTTCTAAAAGTTGATTTGCAGAAGGCCTTCCACATTAGGTGCCTCAGACGTATACTAAACGTCTCAGTTCGGCCCACTGTGGAATCCGAAATCGGAAAACGCAGGCTAAGATGGTTTGAACATGTAAGTCGAATGGCAACTCCACGAATACCCAACAAATTGCTGCGAAGAATCAGACCGATAGAATGGAAAGTCCAGCGAGCTGCACCAAAGAAGACGTATATAAAACAAACACAAGACGACTTGAGTAGACGCGGCCTGTGTTTAGAGCATGGGAGTGAAATGGCTCTGGACCGTCTGGCATAACAGAACTTTGTCCGTGACTTTCGCCACTCTATGGCACCCACATCGACGTTATTGGCTACGAGGACGCTCTCAATCTGATGCCCGCTAATGGGGAGTAAGCAAGTAAGCAAGTAAGCCTTCACACACATTGGATTCAACGTTCGGCCTTTTCCTTTCCTTGGTTGGAATGATGTTCAATTACGAAGGTTATGCTGCTGCATCTTCATGGATGTGCGTGCAGTGCCCTCGCCATAATGTAATTGAGGGGACCAAAGAAATATGCGTTATAACAGGAGTTGCGTTCTGACAAACTTTTCTCGTTCTCTTACGCGGAGATTCATCTAAAATCACATGCAATGACTAAATATAGCACATCTAACTTACCTCTGGTACTCGATATTAGTAATGAAATATGTCTCCATGAGGAGTGTGTGATGGCAAGGAACATCTTTTGATTATTAACGAGGTCTTGTTCTCAGAAATACTCTGTTATACGAACAATTATGACAGATATGTGTGACGAATAGCCAGAGGTAAGTTAGACGTGGTCAGCAACAAAACTGTGTAACCTGCTGTTACGAGATTTCCTGTTGCCGTCAAAACATTCACGCTAGGCGGGAGTTGGACCAGCACTCCGACTGCCTTCCGGGCATGATGTTGGCTCTTTACACTATCAAGGCCGTTAAGTTGCGCGCCGCATCCGCCATATCCTCGTTGCAGTGGCCTCTAAGCGCTCTACAAAGATATCGGGATGTTGAGTGCGATCAAACACCGCTGCTGCTGTAATCCTGCTCGGAAAACGGAGGGTCAATGTACAAGTACCGCATGGTGCGAGGCTTCAGATCTCAGCATGCATCATGCGATAGCTTATAGCCTCTATACCAACTGCCCTGGCTTAAAACAAATGAGTAGGGTACCACTGTTATTGGGTTTTGAATAACCTGATTTTTAATCGACAACTTCTGCTCTGTTTTGAAAGATAAAGCCCTCCAATTTCGGCAGCCAGCTTTTAACGACCACCGCGAGTCTTATGCTGTGCTCGACAAATTGGTGACTATGAACACTCTTGTTAGTCGCGCACGCATCAAAAACCTTGGTATTCATCTGGCATACTGCCACACGGATCTAGTCGTGACTGTGAATGAGGCGGAAGAAGGGTATTTCTGATCACAAAACGAGCAGATCTAAGCAAGCACTGTCTTGCTATAACGGGAGAGATTTGGACCGCTGCTTTCCCCCTAAACCGCGTTATAACGGTAGTAGCGTTGCATCCGATACGTCTCAAGCGAAGCTGGTTTGTATTGGGGTAAAAGTATGCTTGCTGGTCCCCGAAGAAACCTACTTATATCGAGAGTAGCGTGGTATCCGAAGATTATCGGTGACGTTAGCGGACCGTATCATGATTAAATAAATAAAGCGTTGCAAGGCTCCCGTTGTGCAAGAGATGCTCGGTGCGCGCCGACGCCTCGTGTCCTGGCTGTGCGTGTGGCAACAGAGCGCAGGAATGCTCATGTAACCGGAACCGTTTCTTGGGAGACTATAGGCGAAGAAGTGTCTGGCGACATTCAGCCACTATTCTTTCAGACAGGGACAAGAAGTAGGATGTGGCTATGGGGTAAGAATGGCTCTCTGGTGGACACTACGATGAAGATGATTGTATTCTTATGAATTCATCAAAATACTTCTCCCTTACTAGGGAAAAGCTTGAAGTGCGCTTCAACGTTCCCAAACAACAGCCTCCGCTGTCAAGTTGGTTTCTTGTTAACTCATTCTAATGCTGAGCAAAGAGGTTTTGAAATAAAATTGAAATTAAGGTTTTCCTCACTACTTAGCAGCTCCAAGAAACTACTTCACTTGTGTAAAGCTCAATTGGTAGTTGTTCACTCTCATCTCCTTCGGATTTCAGTCCTCCTTGGTCAGCTGAATAAAACTGTGAGTAGCAAGGTGGTCGCCAAAGCCTCAGCAAAGGTTGGGAGAGCCGCGCAGGCAGATCCGTCCGAATAGGTGGGGCACTACGCCGGATGAAGTGGACGTGTCGGTGGGAGGGGGAAGAACGCCTGACCCCCGATCAGGGTCAAGCGTGGGGTTCGATTTTTGCTGGAAATTTACGATCCGCCCCTCTGAAGCGGAATTTGTACGACCCCCTCCCTCTCTCTTCCACTGTTCTATTTCTTGTATTTCTTGATTCTTTCAAGGTTTCTTGTGCAGTTTGAACTCTTTAATAGATTCTTCTTTTCAGGTGCGGCTTCGGCACTGAAGAGGACAATGAAACGAGTTCCCTGATCAATAATGTTTTCAAAACACATAAAATTCTTTAAAATTTTGAACGCTATTTTCGACACTTCAAAACAAAGATCTTCTGGTAGCAGTTTCCAATCATCACTGTTCAATTTATGGAGTTTTTTTTAGGACACCATGGACACGGAACATTTTTCTACCTGAAGTAGCGACGTTTGCATCTGAAATTGTGCTCCGAAATTGTGTTATATAAAAATTTGAGTATTACTTTCTGACGACGACTTAAGTGCTTTCCTTATAAATTTTTTGAAGCGTTCCTCGAATCGATTATGGAGCGAAAAAAGGAAGGATGGACGATGGACTTCTCTCGGAAATAATGTTCTCCCATCCTAAGAAAACGTCATAAGAAACGAAAATGGAGCTAAAAAACCCCAGCTCTGTACATGATACAGCAAAAAAAACAAGATTCTCCGCAGCGATGACGGAACTGCGATGACGATATGATTAGGATGGATCGTGAGCAAAATTCTCGTTTTTCATGAAAAAAAATATTTTTTAGCCGAAGCAGACCACCCATACGAATAAAATTTTGCCACAAAAACTTCCAAGTCATGATCAATGCACAGTGAAAAAATCATGATTTTCTGGATCGAACAGGATGAATCGACCTCAGGTCGACTTTGCACCAACGTCATCAGAGCATGAAACTAAACGTTCACAAAAAGGTTCATACCTCGGTAAGTTTTTCGTATTTTGAAAATCCTTCTAGCCCGTCAAGAAGAAGATAAAACGCTCTTTCTCACAGTGTAAAAATCTTTTCCAAAAATGGAGTCGTCACGCGTGGCTGCTGGTTCGATTTTTGAGCCAAAAAATTGAAGTGGCTTCACAAAAATATTCATAACTTGACCAATTCTTCGAAGTTTCAAAATCCCACTAGCTTTTCAGAAACTAGAGGAAGAGCCCTTTTTTGATATGTAAGAATTAATGTCCAAAAATTCGGTCTTCATGCGCGGCAGGGGAGGTTCAATTTCGGCTCCATGTCGCGAAAATACGTACCGAAAATCGAACCCCCCCCGCCCCGCATGAAGACCCCTTTCTTGGAAAACGGTTCTTATATGGTTAGAAAGCACATTTGCTCTATTTTTTGAAGAGCGCACGGGATTTTTGATTTTCGGAAAAATGGCCGAGATATGATCAATTTTCGGAAGTCGTGAACTGAATTTCGGATCGACCCTTCACAGACGTCATCGGAGTGATCTCACAAAAATGCTCATAACTCGGTAAGTTTTTAGAGGTTTCAAAAATCCTTTACCTTTTCTAAAACTAAACAAAATGCGCTTTCCTACCATGTAAAAATCCATCTTCAAAAAAGGTTTCTTCATGCGCGGCAGGGAGGTTCAATTTCGGTTCCATGTCGCGAAAATACGTACCGAAAATCGAACCCCCCCTGCCCCGCATGAAGATCCCTTTCTTGGAAATAGGTTCTTACATGGTTAGAGAGCACATTTGCTCTATTTTTTGATGAGCGAGAGGGATTTTTGATTTTCGAAAAAATAGCCGAGATATGATCAATTTTTGCAAGTCGTGAACTGAATCCTTCACCGGCGTCATCGGAGTGATTTTACAAGAATGTTCATAATTCGGCTACTTTTTTTGAAATTTAAAAATTTCGCTCGCTCTTCAAAAAATAGAGCAAATATTTTTTCTAACCATGTAGAAACCGGTTTCCAATAAAGGGATCTTCATGCGGGGCGGGGGGGGGGGTCGATTTCTGGTCGATTTTCGGCAAAAATCGACCAGAAATCGAACCCGCCCCCCGCCCCGCATGAAGATCCCTTTTTTGCTAAACGAGTTTGTAACCGTAAAGAAGCGCTGTTTATCTACTTTTCAAAAAGCCAGCGGGATTTTTGAATTTCTAAAAAATAACCGAGTTATGAATATTTTTGTGAAATCACTCCGATGACGCCGGTGAAGGATTCAGTTCACGACTTCCAAAAATTGATCATATCTCGGCTATTTTTTCGAAAATCAAAAATCCCTCTCACTCATCAAAAAATAGAGCAAATGTGCTCTCTAACCATGTAAGAACCGATTTCCAAGAAAGGGATCTTCATGCGGGGCGGGGGGTTCGATTTTCGGTACGTATTTTCGCGACATGGAACCGAAATTGAACCTCCCCTGCCGCGCATGAAGACCGAATTTTTGGACATAAATTCTCACATAGCAAAAAAGGGCTCTTCCTCTAGTTTCTGAAAAGCTAGCGGGATTTTGAAACTTCGAAGAATTGGTCAAGTTATGAATATTTTTGTGAAGCCACTTCAATTTTTTCGCTCAAAAATCGAACCAGCAGCCAAGCGTGACGACTCCTTTTCTGGAAAAAGATTTCTACACCATGAGAAAGGGCGTTTTATCTTCTTATTGAAAAGCTAAAAGAATTTTCAAAATTCGAAAAACTTACCGAGTTATGAACCTTTTTGTGAACGTTCAATTTTATGCTCGGATGACGTTGGTGCAAAGTCGACCAGAGGTCGATTCAACCTGTTCTATCCAGAAAATCACAATTTTTTCACAGTGAATTGATCAAAACTTCTAGGTTCTTGTGGCTAGATTTTATCCGTATGGGTGATCTGCTTCGGCTAAACAATAATATTTTCATGAAAAATGAGAATTTTGTAGGTGATCCATCCTCAGCGGAGATTCATCGCAGCGGAGAAGCTTAGTTTTTACTGTATTTTAAGCACGACTTCAAATTCTTTATGGCACAATTCCACTCTCTATCGTCCTGTCGTGCAGAAGGCAGAAAAAAATTTCCAGCGAGGTGTCCATCCATATTTCAATTGCGATTGATCATGTCAGAGAACGCAGTAGCCGCATGTAAACTGCCGTAACACGGAGATTTTTTGGGGCTCCTGGAAAATTCATAAAGCTCTAGTAGATGTGTTTTCTATGCTTTAAAAGGCAGGTTCTAAAAGTAACGTGTTCCATGTGATTAGTGTGTCGATATCTTTTCGGTAAATCGAGACGTGTGATCATATAGAATATCGTTTCAGAGAAACATAGTTTTATCACTGTGTGTCAAACGGGCTTAAAATTTTATAGGGTGCGATTTCATTTTCTGATGCTGTTTCCTGCAGGAGAGAAATTACTTTTCAAGCAAGTCAGTCCTTCGGTTGCCATTCCGTCATCGACTCGAAGAGCGCTTCAAAAATCTTGTAGGGAAAGCACTTAGGTCGTCATCAGTAATTAACACTTGAAATTTTATAGAGTGCAATTCTGGAAGTATATGTCGCTCGTCAGGCAGAAAACTACCGTGTCCATGACATCCTGGGAAAATCTGAAAAAATGAAAATCTTTCTTTGACTATAAATCTGCAGACAGGAAATCTTTATTTTTCACTGCACAGTGCTTGTAAATCTCCGCCTTGTCGTAGTCACACCTGGAAAAAACAACCTATTAATAGATGCAAACATCGTCTAAAAACCTGAATTTGGAGAGAGTCCTCTGCCAAAACCGAGAGAGTACGACCCCCCCCCCCTCTCCATTCGAGGCTACAGTATGACCCCCCCCCTTCGATTCCCGAACCTCAAGCTTGATCCTGCCCCCGATAGTAAGAGGATGAAGTACTGTAGTGAGATTGGGACATACACTACGGTAGAAGAGAAGGATAATTAATCCACGGGGGATTGATTTGGCTAACCAATACTCGACGCCATTGGGACCATTAAAAAACCAATACTCGACGCCATTGGGACCATTAAAAATACCCGTGCGGGAGTTTGCCCACTGGCTATCGGGAACCCAATAAGCCACCACTTACCAGGAAAGGGTTTCGACCTCCCATGGAACCTCAAGTTGTGACCCGAATCATTAGAAAGGCTCGGAATGCTGATTACGAAAGTGTGTGTCCAAAATACAAAATAAAACACCTGAGCGAGTTATGGCCTGCCGAAAACGGGGTCCTCACCAAAGGTTGGCTGTGCGACACACGGGCACGAGAGTGCTTTGTCACCAGGGGTCCGTAAGAAGAGCTCGCTAGCTGCGGTGGTGGCGCAGAGGTAGTGCTCACGCTCGTCGGGTGCGATTCGTTGGTTTGGTTCCCGTTGCTGCCGGTTTTTTGCAAATCATAATTTATCTTCGAAATGACCTTTTGTTCTGAATTATGACACGTGTCTGGTTAAACAGCCGGGAAAATATCAAACATTTCTTCTTCTTCTTCTTCTTCTTCTTCTTCTTCAGCGTTTGTCCCGCTTAGTTGCGGGGTCCGCTTTCCTGGAATGTTGGCGCCCCTTTTCCCGATCAAATGCCTGATCAGGGTGCAACCTAGCCACCTTCTGGTCCTGATGCAGCGTATTAAGCCACCGCTGTTTTGGTCGCCCTCTTGGCCGCCTACCGGGCACATCAAGGTTATGGCCATTCTTTTGGGTAGTGTCATTATTTGCGCGAAGGACGTGGCCGTACCACTGCAGACGAGCTTCGTGCACATTCTCAAATATAGGGGTGACGCCGAACCTCTGCGTATGGAGTCGTTGCGTACTCGATCCAAACGCGTAACTCCGGCCGTCCACCGCAGCATCTTCGTTTCCGTTACGCTGAGGCGCCTTTCAATTTCTTTGGTAAGGGCCAGCACTCAGCTCCGTAAATAGCTACAGGTCGGACGACTGCTATGTAGATCTTGACTTTAGACGCTTTGGTATCTTCTTGTCGCAGAGCACGCCCTTCAATGAGCGCCCTTTGGACCACGCTGCATTCACGCATGAGTTGGCTTCAACGAGTTAAACGCCATCGGACGCGATTGCTGATCCCAAGTACTTGAATACCAAAGTACGTGGCAGCTCAATGCCATTTACCTTAATGGAGCTGGACTCATCTTCGCCAGTCGTCATATACTCGGTCCTCTGACATTAAGTTTGAGACCAAATCTCTCCAAGCGGTCGCACCAAGCTTGTACCTGCCACTGGAGTTCAATCTTATCTTCGCTAGCGAGCGTTACATCATCAGCATAAAGCAGCGTCCAAGGGACTGGCTGCTGAAGATCACGCGACATGGCATCCATAACAACGACGAAGAGTAGAGGGGAGAGGCAGACTCTTAATGTACTCCGACAGAGGTGGGAAACTCCATCGATGTACCTTCTGCAGCTTGCACTCGACTATTTGGACAAGAGTACAGTATTCGTACCCACTCTACGAGTTCTTCGGGGACTCCATGTTCTCGTAAGGCATACCATATCACTTCACGCGGAATGCGATCAAAGGCCTTCTCCAAATCCAGGAAGGCAAGATGCACCGGCTTCTGTTTCTGCCGGTGTTTTTTCTATCAGAAGACAAACGGCGTGTATGGCATCGACTGTGTCACAACCAGCTACAAAGCCACACTAATTGGTAGAGAGCTGGACGATATCACGAATGCGCCTGTCGACAATCCGCTCGAAGAAACTACCATACATTTGTAATGCAGATTTACCGTATGTATTGTACCCCTAGGCTTTCAAACTTTTTAAATACTCATGGCATAAGGTAGGTCACATTGATGATCACCCAGGTGTGTTTGTCACTCCTGGTGAATATTTGTTTGATCTCGCTACAATTAACTCTTTTGTTGCTGGTCGTAGAGAGGCTACATGTATAAGATGTGCAGCGTGTCACCAACACGTCTGCTTCACACATTTTTTTTGTTTTGTTCCATGAATGCCAAAGTTGTTAGAAACATCTCTAGTTACTCAATATGATTTGGAATCTATTTGTGCAAAATAGTAAATAAAAATGTTACCATAGCAGTTTTTTGCCTTCAAGCATTTTTACAAACGTGTATGGTAGTTTGTCCGGCTATTTATTCAGACATGTGTCATAATTCAGAACAAAAGGTAAATTCGAAGATAAATTATTAATTGCAAAAAAAACCGGCAGCAACGGGAACCAAGTCAACGACGTCGCACCCGACGAGCGTGATCGCTACCCCTGCGCCACCACCTCAGCTGGAGAACCCTTTTTACGGACCCCTGATGATTAACCACTCTCGTGCCCGTGTGTCGCACAACCAGCCTGTGATGAGGCCCCGATTTCGGCGAGCCATAACTTGCTCAGGTGTTTCATTTTGCAATTTTGACACACACTTTCGTAATCAGCATTCCGAACTCTTTCTAATGATCCGGGTCCCAACTTGAAGTTCCATGGGAGGTCAAAACCCTTCCCTAGTTAGAGGCACCGCAACACAAGGAGGACAGGAAAATGTCCTTTTGGGTTTTCAGTGGTGTGTGTGAGCCCCGTGGTGCTCGATCGTCAGCCTGACACCTTCCTTCTTTCTCTTGGATGTCATATGTATTATCCATATCTACATGTGGAATAAACTAACACGAGAGCTGCGCGTTCTGTTGTGTAAAGTATAAAGTGCAGAAAATGGATTAACAAGCAATAACGTCGGGCGTCCGACCCGCTACACTGCCAAGCACAGCGTGCGCTCGGAGTTATTATATTCAGTACAAGCCGAGCATTCGCGATCATCGAGCATATTGCTAGCAGCATTATTTACGTCTGACTATAAAGGATAAAGGATAAAGGACGGCGTTATTCAATCCCTTTTGGGATGCGCAACGCATTCTACTTCTACGGGATGTCGTGGAGGCGAGTTGAATGCGTATTTGGCCATACAATGACTTGCGGTGGCCAGCCGATGAACAAGGTAGTGTTTTATCCTTCCCAGACAAGTCTACGTAGTACCAATTTGCCGACCCCGGAGGGATGGAAGGCTTGGTTGGCCTGGGCGGGAAATCCGAACCGGGAACCTGGTGTCGGGTGCAGGCGACAGCCGGCGCCGCTCCTCCGACTGCGCTCCACGCGCCCACGTCTGGCTATAAGCTTAAAAACCATTACATTCGTTCGTTGGGGCTACTAGAGAAATCTCGTAAAACGAAGAAATAGCACAAAAAAGAACACGCGCGGGTTTAATGCACGTTTATTCACATCTAAAACACATTACGCACTCGAAGGTCAATAATTTCAATTAAAAGCCGTAACCATAACCGAATATGCTATTTCTGACCACGAAATCAGAAACGATTTCGCCTCGACTAGCGAGATCGTCACATAATGAGACTTTTCTGTACGTCGAGCAGCGCCTGGCTGCTCTTGTGCAGCTGATTCACTTCTATTTCGTTCAGGTTCTGCTTAACAACGTGCGTGATGCCAGTTGATCCAACCACAACAGGCAAAGAAAGATAGACGTCCTCGTCAATTCCGTGGAAACCCTGAAGAGAAGAGCTTAGAAGGCACTTTTCTGCTATAGAAGCTTTCAATAAAGCATACTTTGACGTTGGTGGAGAGAGCGAATACGTTTCTCGAGTTATGCATGATGGCCTGCACGATCTTCGCCACCGACAATCCGATCGCCCATGACGTGTATCCCTTCAGTTTGATGATCTCGTAGGCACTGAAATTGCCGAGCTGCAGGACTACGGCCTCGTACAACTTGTTTTCAAGAGTGAGAACGAGCCTCGGTGTTCTTGAGAAAACACCGGAAGCAGACGTCATTCAATAGATAGAGAGAGAGAGTTTATTCAAACAAACCTGAAGGTAAAACACCGACTTTATAGTGCGGTGCGAAATCGTTGGGATGGCCACGCTATGTGATGCCTAGCTTCAAATAATATGATTCCTCGTTCTAGTTGAAGAAGAATAGCGACAGCATGCGACGGGTACGAGGTTGCCGTGGACTCGCGAAGACGACTTCCCTTGGGATTTGCAAGCCGACTGCCTCCCTTGACTTTTTACTTGGCGAAGAGGAGTTAGTCTGCGCAGGCTCGTTCAGCGATTAAGTGTTTGGACAGCTTCACGAGGAGGTCCGAAATTTTCCCCTCTACAGACCGGTGGAACACATTCCGCATCATTGAACAGGTAGCAAATTCGTTCAGAAAGGATAAGATTTTGAATTGTCCATCGTCTGGTAAACGCGAGTGGTTGGTCAAATTCCAAGTGCCTTCACATTATTCTGCTAAGTTACAATAGTGCATCCCAAACAGAAAACGATTAACGCTGGGGTTTATCAATATCGCTGATTCATTTATGAAAGCACTATATAACCCCTTTCGAGGATCGCCTCCCCCCCCCCCCTTGAGTGGTACGTCTCGAACGGAGGAACGAAGGGAACACTAAATTGGAGAATTTGTACCAAACAATTATTTCGTCCCCACCTTCTATCAGAATACGCGTTTTCTGTAAGAAACGTTTATCTTCAAGCATGTGAAAATTTCGTGAGTAAACATGAAGCTTACTCTCAATTATGTCCAATATGTAAGGGTGCCTGTATTCCTACTCACAATTGCATATCTTCCAAGGTTGCAGAAGTATGTGACCAAAACCATCAGTCACCCAAACTGAACGTCAAGAAGACAAGTACCTAACGGCTGACCTTAACGAGCCATGCGCCATTGGTCTACGACGCTGAGCTTCCGCGCTCCTCAGTTTTCAAGTGTCTGGGATCAGCAGCAGCATCTGGTCGTAGTTTGATGATTGAAGTGAGCTCACGCGAGAGTGCAGCTTAGTCCTAACGGCGCTCGTTGGCTAGTGTGCTCTGCGATAGGAAGGTACCGGAGCGCTTAAAGTCAAAAATCTATAGGGCCGTCGGCTAGTGGTAGTGAACGGAGCTGAGCTTTGGTCTGCAGCCAATGAGGTTGAGACCTAGCTCCTCAATGTGAGAGCAAAATACTGCGCTGGACGGCTGGTGTTAGGCGCCTGAACCGCATATTCGCGGGAAAGAGGACTATGTCCTCAAGACATACCCAAATTTCGAGTTAGTTGGAAAGCGGAGGCCAGAGGGAAGAAGCTAGAGGGTCCTTGAGGCAGAGCTGGTCTGGTACTTTACGCGCACATGAAAGTAGCTGGAGGCATGATCCGCACAGGATCGGGAGAGATGGTGTCAACCCATCAGAAAATTGGACCGCTTGAGCAAATTAACCTAACGCTTACGTGTCCTTCTTCCCGAACGAGACGACCTATAAAAGTGAAAGGTCGCTGACGTCGTTTTAGAAGCCAGCCTTTGAGCGTTTCCCGCCCATGTGCTGCTTCAATGTAAGAAAACAATCCGACCTAAATGGTGCGCAACACAATATGCAAAGAAGATGGTGGCATGGCACAGATGGGCACTTGTACATAAATTGCAACCATCACCGTTGCGGTATTATGCGATCTCGATAGGCTTGCTTCGTCGGTCTCTCTGGATTGTCCCACGTAGATATTGGCCTCGATAGCCTGATTCTCCTTCGGGAGCATTCAAGGCTCGAGAAGGCAACTTTCAAGAACTATGCTACAGAAAAGGAGACTCTCTAATAACGTTGGTTGAGTTTTGTTCAGGTCAAATGTTTCGCAACTGGTGGACTCCACCGCTAGTCATGATGTTCTCCCCTGTTGCAAACCCTATTGATATTGTTTGCAGTCTGCCTAAATTTGGTCCTCAACTAGTGCCTCTGGAACACTGTGATTCGAATCTGAGGTTTCATTTGAAAAACCCAGGATGGAGCTGACAGGAGACTATCTCAACGGTAGGTCGGAACAGCCCAAGTGTATATATGGGCAGAATCGCCTCTCTCTGGGAAACAAGAAAATGCAGATATCTCGACCCCATCAGAACTCTGCGCAGAGTTAGGGACGACAGAAGTTGGGCTGTTGGCGGCGTTAAGCCTATGCTTGCAGGCGAAGAGCGGGCTCAGGTTGGCTGGAAACAGCGATTATGGGGATTACGCCGCCCCTCTACCCACTGCGCCACCATCGCTCTCGTCATCGCTGTTTCCAGCCAATTTGAGCCCGCTCTTCGCCTGCAGGCATAGGGCTAACGCCGCTAACGGCCCATCTTCTGCCGTCCCTAATATTGCGCAGAATTATATTTTGGTCGAGATATTTGCATTTTGTTGTTTCCCAGAGAGAGGCGATTCTGCCCATATACAACATTTATGCCGTTCTGACCTACCGTTGAGGTAGTTTCCTGGTGAGATACAACAGCCACGAAACTATTCTTCACCAGATTTCGCGCCCTTATTAAACGGCTCCCGGCTCTTCAGATCTATACGAATAAAATGAGAAATAATGTAGCAACCTAATATCATCCGCTCAGAAATCTGCGCACGCAAAGCAAGTCTGATCGATGCGAGCAAACTCTAATTCAGTCAGAACAATGTGGATTTCTAGTTCGGCTAGCATTGTCCAACGTAATAGCCTTTACGCTTCATGGCAACGAACTCGCATAAAAAGTGTACTCCACACGGCTGCCAGTGATCGCCATCCGGTACGAAAGTGCTCGTCTGTCTTTTCCTCAATTTCGTGAATACCATAGTGACGGAAGGTCGGCGATACACCAGCCTGTCATTCCGTAGGAATGCGGAGATCCGTCGTCTAATCGTAAGATGGAAGCCCCCTCCCACAAAAAAAAGACATACAAATACACCTTCTTTCGTTGTAAAACACTGCCTGTTTGTGATTGATAAGTTCATAGCAGGGACAGACACAAGCCGTACCTAAAGTCGTCTCACTTCGAATGGATATTGGACGGGAAGATAAGCAGCACTAGAAAATGTCGAACATCCTTCGGTTCTGTGCAAGAAGGATGGGTGCTGGGACTGAAGAACTCTACCTTTCGACAACTTTTTTGTGAATCTCCTGCTCCCAATGTTCATCGTCAGTTTTCCGCCCGATGTCCGGCTTCACGTTGGACAGGGTTACTCCAGCAACGTTCACACCAGACCATACAGCCACTTAAGTAAGGGTGATTTTCTTAGACAAATTCTGAGGCAATAGACATTAGAGTACTAGCAGAACAAAAACTTACCGCTAGAGTCGCCATGCTCTCCAATGATCCATCCGTGACAGGACGATGGTGCGATTTTAAGCTTCTCGGAAAGCAAAAAGCGGAATCTGGAACTCACTGTGATAAGACAAACAATTTCCTCTAATTCGCAAACCTCATTAATAAGGCTAGTACAACAATAATAGCCGCGGATTTGGCTATTCTGAATGCATCGTCCTCTGCTGGTCGTTTAAATCTCACTCGAAATCTTTATTTTCTCCAACTATGGTAATAGTTTTCTGGCTTACAAGATGCAGGAATTAGTTTTGGTGTACACGACAACACAAGCACAATTTCTCTAATTCTTTCTTAGAGATGTCTGCAGAAAAACAAACAGAAATGGATAAGCTTGGCAAATATACTGCATAACAATGATCTTTAACACTACTAGACATCTTTGGGAGGTCGCTGCCGGCTGTCGCCTGCACCCGGTACCAGGATCCTGGTTCGGATGTCCCGCCAGTGCCAACCAAGCCTTCCATCCTTCCGGGGTCGGTAAATTGATGCCAGACTTGTCTGTGAAGGATAAAGCGCTAACTTGTTCATTGGCTGGCCATCGCAAGTCATTGTATAGCCAAACACGCATTCAAATCACCTCCACGACATCCCGTAGAAGTGGAATGCGAGCCGCATCCCAAAATTGATTGAATAACGGCATCCTTTATCCTTCATCCTTTAACAATTATCTTTAACCTATGGTTGACAAAAGTTTTGGCTATTTTTAAGAGATGCGAGGAAGGGTCGTCGCGCAAAAAGTGGACCACTGCCAATCACAAACTTGATGTCTTCAGTTTCACACCGATTTTCCTCAATCTATCCTTAAAGACTCTATGGTAGAGGTTTGAATTGATCCAAGAAGAAGCAAAAGTTCAATCCGGTAGTCGAGCGCCGCCCTGTCACGGATGAGCTCCTGTAGTGCAAACAGGCTCCAAAAAGTCCTCTAGAGGCTACTAGACGGATTTAAATGGACAGTCACTAACTTAGCAATCCCCGCAACAGCCGTTGATTGCTTTTGCTTGGTTTCCTACAACAGTTATGGCGAACGTGGTCTGTCGGGTCCTTATTGTGTTCCAACCAAACAACCCTCCAAAAATCCCTGAGTAGAACTCAACCTTCTCGCTTACTTTTTCTTTTGCAGCTCTTCCAGTTGTATTTGCCTATCATGTTTCTCCAGTAAGTTGTCCTTATAAATTTAAATATGCGAAAAACCGTGGTATGAATGGCGCTTTATTACAAGATGCTGTGTTAATCCAAGAAAGAGAAGAATTCTTGGGAACGACACATATATGAAAGCAACAACTTTTTTGCTTTCTAGAATGTATAAAATATTGAATGGGTAACAAAGGTATTACATTTCTGTGCACTTTTATGTTAAGAACGCGCGAAAACTCACAAGTCTTTCCTTATAATACATAAATGCCATCTACAAAAGTACTTCATCAATCCCCTAGTCACGATTGAGTATAAATACTGAACGATTGACAAGGCCTACGGCAGGTGCATTGCAAGGTGGGTGAACTTCAGAAGCTTCTGCTACGGCTGAGAATGACGAATTTGAGTGTCCATATTTCAAATGGAACACGATGATTGAAATCTCTCATTAGAATGGATCAGTCTGATAGCCATATCCAAATTGCCCTTCAAATTTCGATTATCAGATTAAGAATGGGTCCTCTACGCCTTCATTAACATTTTGCAAAATGAGCTCTTGCTCACTGCTCGCATGAGGGAAGTCTCCATGGAAGAATTTTCTCATTGCTTCCACTGCTTAAGCACACCGTTTAGACCTGGAATCCTTGCTACATACCTTGCAGAGTCGAGGTTAGTTCCTGAGCCAAACACGCGCTCTCTGGGGAGCCCGGAGAGTTTCCATGTGACATAGGTGAGAACATCGACTGAAAACGAAGGAGTTTTTCGCGACAAATGGCTGTTCTTGAGACTGGAGTGCGTTTGAGTTTTGTAGCGAACAACAGGTGTGCTTCTCGTCCTCGACAGATATTAGCGACATTCCAACAGTTTTAAAGCCGTATGACCACTTACCGAAAAAGCTAGGAGAACGAGCAGCAAAGTACTGTTTGGCGTATGCCTAGATGGATTCGAGCATATGGTGGGATATAAGCCACGAGTCATGTTGCCAATGGTCGAGGGTCAGTTCTTCAGCTCCAGAAAATAGGAATCTCCGGGCACTCGAGATCAAAAAGTGCGCAGTGGGTGAAGACCTGCGCTAATGTAAACGAAGATATGCCAGCAAGTCAAAAATTCGACTCGTTCAAACTCGCTATCAGATCGATTTACTCTCGCTCGCGAAGCCAGCTTTAACAAACTTTTCAGAAGACCAAGAATCCACAAGTGCACATTCAAACATGCTGCATGAGGTGCAGCGGCTCCACAGAGCAGAATAATAAAAGGACAGTACTGTTGCCGCAGCCCTAACACTACTGACCCCAGTATAGGATCAACGTGTCCACGCACCAACAGCGGTTGTTCGCCCTCCATCTCGACACCGGGTGGCCAAACGTCACAGGGGAGGCAACGACGGAAGCTGGAGCATCTTGACTGCGCGAAGGGAACCTCCATCAATGCGCGACCAAGTGGTCGGCCAGTACACGATGCTCATCGGAGCAGTGTTCACGCCTCTAAAGCCCTAAGCACACTTTTGCGGCAACGCGGCAGCCCTATCTTTAAGCATAGGGCAGAGGCGCAGAATCGCCGCGCGAGGCAAAACTACCCCATTCCGGACTGCCGCTGATGTGCCGTCAACGCTGCAGCAGCAATAATGATTCAAGGTGTTATTGCAGCTGCAGCCGCTTTGCTGCCGACAATTTCTGTCTGGGCTTAGCTGATCGTGGCGGGATCTAGAATGGAAACGGATGATGACAATGAAACCGCGTTGGCGATGGAGCGGGCTGCAAGGCTGAGGGTGAGTGCCGCCTTGGCGGCAGTTTCGCCTCCTACGAAGCACTTTTGCTGCCTGTTGCACCCTGCACTTGCCGCAAAAGTGTGCGTAGGGCTTCACCCTATTTACGCACTTGTCCACTAGTGAGGATCGAGTCCTTGGAGGCACATAGGGAATTGGCGGATGAATGAGCTATCAACTTTGGCTAGACCTGCACTGATATGAGTACAACACCGCTCCTAATTCGTGAACAATCGACGCTTTGCGACAGACTTTTCCGTCGCCAACCGTCGCACTCGCACAACTTTGTTCATGGCGATCGTCTTGAAATAAAACCTATATCAAACGATTCTTCGCCTCACCGCAAATCCACTGGAATGTAAAAAATTTAATTTTGTTAAAAAATGATCTAGTTGTAGACAGTTTTCCTTGGAGCGGTCATAGATTGTTTTGCGACCCATCCGAAGTCCACGCTGGTGTTCGCTCAGGAATTTTAAAAATTGTATTTATATCGTCAAATTCGTCTTCTGCATGCTATGGCCGTTAGAATGACAGCAACTTCCACAAAAATAGCTGGAAATGGATCTGTTCTGCTGCAATACGAGGAACTTTTTCTTCACTTTTGGCCTCCATTTCGGCAGCCAGCAATTTCTCTCATATAAAATTGACCTAAGTAATGTATGAAAGAACATGCGTTCTCCCACTTTTGCCACAAGAACCGTCACAATTTCAACAAATGTACAAATTTTATAGCTTTAAATCCTTGCCTCTCTCTGTTCAGCAAGTAATTTTTGTACATTTAACGAACTGTAACTTCTTAGGGAATATAGTTACGGAGCTAAGCCTGCTTCCATCTATTCTATACGTCGGCGGCTTCAGAGCGCTGTTCGTAGAAGAATTCACTTCTCTCTTAGTCTCTGTCCTCAAGCATCTTAATTCAGACAAAAAATACAGATTTTTCTTCTTTTCAGCGCCTACTCGGTAGCTCTAGCTTCATTTGGAACACAGTTGTGCTGACGATGTCAAGCAAAACGAGAGCTTTCGATCGATTTAACATTATCGAAAATTGAGAGGATCGATATTTTGTCGCCTTCGTGCTGAGTCCTGAGATCGCTGCTACTTGACCCGACCAGCGCTCTATGGCCCGGCCGACGCTCGCGCCTGGGTGTGAGCCCCAGTGGTACTGCACCCTGGCGAGGAGGTGAAACGACGGCGATGAGCCACATTTTCTCGGGAATCTGTAGCGCTACCTTCTTAGGTAGGCTTCAATTATACGACTTTTAACATTTTGTGAACATTTGTTCAAATCTAGATTTAGCAGCAACTGTGACTCACCGCTTTAAGAAGCATTTTGGTCAGCTACTCACCTATTCAGTCAACCGAAAGTTTCCGCCGTTTTCGACACCTAATTTCAGATGTCCATAGCCTCCTTGAATGTTACCCGTTTAAGGTGTTCTCAAACTTCTCTCTTCTTGAAAGCTCGGCATTGTTGTGAGTTGTCAGTTTGTATATGCTGTGCCAGTAGCAGTTTGAATATACTGTGGCACAGTATATACAAACTGACAACATTTAAGGTGTGTTTTTAAGAACTGTTATATTTTCTATATCTCTGCCATGAATCTCACTGGTAACCTCTAACTGCGGGCAGGTGAGCAATAAGAACTGTCTCAATACATATAATTGTCAGCACAAATTGAACACTTTTTAAATCAAATTGGACACTCTTTTAAGCAAGGTTAAGATTTCTAAAATCAAACTGAGCGTCTTCCAAATCGAAACGAGCTTGTTGCATGTCAAATACAAACTCTCCAAGATGGCCAGAATATGTATTTTTTCAAGGAAAATTTGCTATAACTTTTTTTTTGCAATTTTTTAGTTCAGCTCTATGTAATGTGCGCAATATTTTTTATATAACTTTCGTTTTTTTGTTGTTGAGAAAAATACAAAATAAATTTTATTCTAAAGCGCAACAAGGCAGCAGTCATTCGATGCATTGAAAGACCAGATTGCGCACTTGAAAAGCGCGTCGCGATTTTTTCGATTGTCAGTGTAAATGCTGCTTACATGAAGCACCAAAGCGGGGGTATTTGCGTTACTTTTTAGCTATTTTCGTTGCATCATGTTCAGGTGTGAAACTCCACGAAAACAGCAATTTTGCTATCAATCGAATGAATATCGCTACGTCTTGGACGAGCGCATGGCGCAATCTTTCCTTTTGGCGTCAAAAACCGCCACCCACCTGCTCTTTGGAACAAGCTGTAAACCATTATTTTTCCACAAAAAGCGAGAATTTTATAAAATTTCAAACAAGGTGTTCACTTCTCGATTAAGCGCATTAAAACTTCAAGGAAATCATACTGAGATTCTCATTGAAGAAAAAATTATTCTATCCTTTTCAGAAAGTATTTAATTTGATGTAGAAGAAGCTTATCTCAATTTGGAAACGTTGCTTGATTTCAAAAGTCTCATGCTAGCTTAGGAGAATGTCCAACTAGATATGAAAAGTGCCCAATTAGACGTGAAATGGTATATATTGACACCCTGTTGTACAGGGCTCGGTTTCTCCTATGTGTGGGATCTTAGAATTTCGAAAAATCTACAGTATGTAGGCAACTTGTGTGGAGATTGCGTAAAGTCAGCTAAAACCTATTCTAAATTCTATAAGTTTTACACGTTTCAGTTTAATACTATATTGTTTGAAGTTTGCGCTTAATTTTGAAGTCTTATATTTGAAACCTACCTAAGAAAGTAGCGCTACAGATTCCCGAGAAAATGTGGCTCAGCGCCGTCCTTTCACCTCCTCGCCGGGGTGCAGTACAGGGATGAGCGGATTATCCGTTATCCGTTATCCGTTATCCGGTTTCCGGCGGGTTTTGGTCTATCCGTTTTGTTGTTCGTTATCCGGCAATTTTGGGCCGGATAACGAACAACAAATTGGCTGATACCCAGGTTTGGGCATGGTATTGCATAGCTGTGTAAGCTTCACAATCATAGGAGTGATCACGAGCAACAATAGAGAGCATTTAAATCTAGAAGTTGGGTGACTTCAGGCACTGGTGACGTAGTTGGAAAGACGTCTAACTTCCATCCTTCCAGGGTCGTTCATTTATGCCATACATCTATGAAACCTACTATGGGCTGATTTCTTCATGAGCTTTTCACCACAAGCCATATGCAGACCAAGAATGCATACACGTTGCCTTGATAATATTACTAACGGTCACAAGTGGAGGTCCTTGCACATACAAGATGAACTGCTTAGTGCCGAATTTAGCATTCTTTTCCACGGTCGCAGTATGTAGGTAGCATGCGGCAAAGGTATTTTAGTTTTTACTGATAGACTATTGTAACGCATCAAACACATACCGCTAAGCAGCAATGAATACAAGCAAAATGGGCACAGGTTCAATCTAAATGAGTGCAGGAAGCTACGCTCCTACAAATTGTTGAGGTGTGTTTATAATAGAGACGATTTTCTGAAAGCATTTTCTGTACGCTGGTACTGGTGGTACCTCCGTAATGCTAAGAAATTGATCCTCTCTATTAAAAATCTAAATAGTGCAATTGAACTGAACTAAACTGATTCCCCGCTGCGCATGTTGGAACTTCATCTTAATTTAAGATTGTTTTTCAAGCACATTCTACTTCCGCTTTTCTAGTTTTCATATCTCTCTGCATGTGCATTTGGAGTGCACAATGGCTTGTAGTGGGTAGCCTGTAGAAAGCTGGTATTTCATCCATCTTATTCCACGTTCTAAGATCTTGGGATACTGTCGAACAAGAGTATCGATCCGCGTGGAGCTGCGAAACCAAGACTGTTATGCAGACTTTATTCGGCTGAGTCGGCCTAGCATAGAAAAGTCAAGAGGCGTCGGAGGCGCCATTCATCCAAGGATCATTCTGTTTGGTCACAGTCTAATTCAAAAAGAAAACCTGACGATTGATCACTAAAACCACCCAACAATGGAAACTTACAAAATGCGGGCAAGTTGCTGTTCAATGAACGAAATGTGAGCGAATAAGGGGTGAATGAGTCTCACATTCTCTCCCTCCAAGGGCGACTTATGAATGTTTCTATACTGTTAGATGGGCTGTTTTTCACATCCTTTGTCTCGTTCTTCCAATTCGTTTTAAACGGCAAAAATATGAAAAACTGCAAATCGTATTATGGAAATGTGCTTAGATGAACAAATTCTCAATCTCTCCTCATCTTTCCAGACTTAAATTAAGGTGATCATAGCGAAACATCAGAAGAGTAGAGTTTGCAGAACAGTTTTAGTTTCACAGCTTGGTGGTCTTGCTATTTGTCCTCCCTGATGAGTTTGATAGCAGTTCGCGGAACCTGGTGAAGGAATTGTGGTTCGCAATTCGAACTCGGCATCGGTTTGGATGGCAATGAAGAAGCGTTTCTTTTACTGAAGTTTCGTGAGAATCCCATAGGGCTTTGTTAAGGCGACTGCACTATGTTTAAAAAACTCTACTAAAGTGGTTAGAAAAGACTTATAATTTGACAGCAGTTGCGTTCCATATCTGATGTTGAAACTTAAGCAGTTTAAGCCCAGTTTTATTTTTGTTGTTTGTTCGTTATCCGTTTTCCGTTATCCGGCGATTTTTGGGCAAAATTATCCGTTATCCGTTATCCGAGTTTCAAAATTTTGTTATCCGCTCATCCCTGGTGCAGTACCACTGGGGCTCACACCCAGGCGCGTGCGTCGGCCGGGCCATAGAGGGCTGGTCTGGTCAAGTAGCAGCGATCTCAGAACTCAGCACGAAGGCGGCAAAATTTCGATCCTCTCAATTTTCTATAAGGCCTTCGCCAAACCATCGCTCACTCCGAGCGACGACTAATGATATGCACCCATATCGATCCCATCGCGCCGCCCGATCGATATGGGAGCATACCATTAGGCGTCGCTCGGAGTGAGCGATGGTATGACAAAGGCCTAATGTTAGATCGATCGAAAGCTTGCGTTGTGCTTAGCATCGGCAGCACAACTGTTTTCCAGATGAAGATAGAGCTACTGAGTAAACGCTGAAAACAAGGAAAAATCGGGATTTTTGTCTAAATAGGATCCTTGAGGACTGACTAAGAAGGAACTTAACTTTTCTATGACTAGCGCCTTGAAGCCGCCGACATATTGAAGAAATGGAAGAAAGCTTAGCTCCCTAATTATATTCCCTAAGAAGTTATAGTTCGTTAAATGTACAAAAATCACTTGCTGAACAGAGAAAAACAAGGATTTAAAGCTGTAAAATTTATACATTTGTTGAAATTGTGACGGTTCTTGTTTCAAAAGTAGGAAAACGCCAGTTCTTTCATACATTACTTAGGTCAGTTTTATATGAGAGAAATTGCTGGCTGCCGAAATGGAGGCCAAAATGTGGAGAAAAAGTTTCTCGTATTTGCAGCAGAGCAAATCCAGTTTCAGCTATTTTTGTGGAAGTTGCCGTCATTCTGACGGCCATAGCATGCAGAAGACGAATTTGACGATATAAATACAATTTTTAAAATTCCTGAGCAAACACCAGCGTGGACTTCGGAGGGGTCGTAAAGCAATTAACGACCTCTCCAAGGAGAGCTGTCACAACTAGATCACTTTTTAACAAAATTAAAATTTTCACATTTCAATGGATTTGTGCTGAAGCGAGGAATCGTTTGATGTAGGTTTTATTTAAGGAGGATCGCTATGAACAAAGTTGTGCGAGTGCGACGATTTGCGACGGAAAAATCTGTCGCAAAGCGTCGATTGTTCACGAACTAGGAGCGGTATTGTACTACATCAGATAGAAGAACCAGGAGCCGGATTCATCAACGACATACAGCAGTTTAACAAAGAAAACACAACCGAAATCCCTGATATCCCTGGCGCCGCGAAATGTTTCAATACATCGCTTGATAAGCCGCGCTATCAGAGATTTCGGCTGCATTTTCTCTGTTAAATTGCTCTGAGTCGTTGATGAATCCGGTCCCAGGTTGTTGCACCAACAAAAACTCAGCATGTTGCACTTCCCTCCTCTTGTATACACTTTAAGAATCTGATTACGTACAAACTTCGCGAAAGCAGGGAAAATTGCATGCAGTCCCTGAGATGGTGGAAAAAGGGCACTAAAAACCAAAGCGCTCCTCACCTGGATTCGAAACAATCATAATGATGGTCTCAGGAGAATAGTGAACAAGCTTCGGAACGATGCCCTTGAAGATCTCCACATTCCTCTGCACCAGCGAGAGACGAGTCTCTCCTTCCCTCTGACGTGCTCCAGCTGTGATTACGCAGATCTTCGAACCCGCAGTGATTGAGTAGTCTGCAATGGAGCATCGAAGGAGTAGGAAGTGGAGACTTCCGCTGCACTGGATGGATACCCGTGTCTGCCTTGACAACGCAGTGCCTGGTGAAGGCCAATCCATGCTGAAGATCCATCATTTCGCCTTTCAGCTTGTCGGCGACCACGTCCACGAGGCAGATTTCATTCGCGATGTTCTGAAACGCACACCGTGACTGCACACGTGTTCAATAGAAGTCCGGATACTCCTTGAACAAAGATTAAACTACCCGGTGCTACTTTGAATCCTAGCGTAAGGGCGGATCGTTTTAAGTTCCTCCAAATTTAACCGCCAGCAAATTCGTCTCGCTTTCATCCGTCATTTTTAAGAGGCAGAGCTTTAAAGCGAGGGAGATAACAGTTATGCCTAGACTCTGCAAGTCACACTGGTTCTGTGAAGAAAAATTCAAGTAGCGCTCTACGCAGTTTACTAAGTTTCCCAGTAGGATTGCAAGCTTTTCGAATCGGCAGCAATAGCTGTAAATGGTCCTGTCGTTCTCTGCTAACGCAAACGTGGCTTTTAGGCCATGGAGTCAGTGGTGTACTTCCTGTCGTGTGAGACCTGGACTATTGAACAGACTGGCACTAGGCTCGGGTTTTCCGTTTGGTGGATACAACTGTTCACATGCTGAGGGCAGGAACTCCCCTAGCTCGCACAACTTTACCAACCTACAGTGCGCCGACACGCCTAAAAGGGTTTCGCACTACCCCACTTTGGAGGCCAACGTGATTTTTGCGGTTGACTTTCGCCCATCTGGGATAGGTGTAAGTCTGCAAAAAAAAACTCTTCAAAGAGCAAGGAAAGGTAAGGCTTGCTGAAAAATATTGGTAAGGATGCGGATTTCCCTCAGTCAACTCGACACCTGCCTCTTTCTGGCCAACTTCCTCAATCCATGCAGCCTGGCGATAGCCTAGCAGCGTTGAGCCTCAGAAACTATTCCTGATTGTATAGTGTTGTCCCGTTTCCATGCTGTTCAGAACCCCTCCGTTCTTCTCAGAATTCTTGGCAGGAGCTACTCCTTTAGGGGATTTAAAAGCGTTCACCTTAACAGTTTATCCGTTCATTGCTAACACTGGAGGCGTGATGAATCTCCATTCAAGGCTGCTTCGGATCAGGGGTGCACATTTAACGGTTGACGATTTAACGAATTTAACGAATTAACGGCTTTTTTCGGTAAAATCTGGCTTAACGACTTAACGGAAATTTTTAGGAGTTTAACGGAATTTTTAACGAACTTTTTTTCTCAGTGAGTTTATTACATTTACCCATTTACCACATTTATTCTCTAATGTTGCAGGTCTCATACTCCCGATTAGGACTTTTCCTGGAAAACTATTGAAATCAGCAAGAATATTTTGATGTTTTTATCAATTCAATTCGTTTTGAATTTTTAGAAATAATGCATTTTGGGGGCACGTGTAGCGCAGTCGAAGGAGGTGCTGGCTGTCGCGTGCACCCTACACCAGGTTGCTGGTCCTTCTTCGGGATTTCCCGCCCAGGCCAACCAAGCCTTCGATCTGTCTGGGGTCGGTGAATTGGTACCGAACTTGCCTGGGGGACAGAGCGCTGATTTCTTCATCGGCTGGCCACCGCAAGCCATTGTCTCCAGGGTATCCCGTAGAAGTAGAATGAGCGGCGTATCCCAGAAGGGACTGAGTATCGCCATCCTTTATCCTTATCCTTTAATGTGCTTTGGAGCTAGAAATTTCTTCGCCGAGTCCCCAGGCAGGTCAACGAATACACAAAGATACTGGTCTAACCTCGTAAGATATGCCTATTCTCACCTGGCGCTGCTCATCTCAAAATACTTTTGCCCACCTGGAGCAGTCGAGACGGAGCGAATGTTTTCGGCCGCTGGACGTATTCGACGTATTTAAGCTATTTCACAAAAACGCCAATAACAAAAACTTGGAAAGCTACCTTTCCTGAACGTTAACACGAAGACGGCGTGTAACACCTCCTCGGCAGAGTGGTACCGTGTAACACGATGTCGTATCACTGTCCCGACGTTGCAAAAATATGATTGGTCCCACGCACCAGGCACTCGAAAATTGTGCGTTCGTCAACGTGTTAACATTCCACTGAAGGGGTTTTTACTGTATTTTTATTAATTCTTTCTGTACTTAATGGGCTGGTGCCTGCACGGAGATTGCACATTTTCGTAGAACAGTCTAACAAAAGAACTAGGAAAGGGTGGAACTCCGGGTACATGCCTGATCGCACATTTCAGGATGCCTTACCGATGATCATCTTGCCTTGAATGGTAATTCCATAGTTCTTCTTATTCTATGCCCTGTAGATAATTTGTTGCTGAAGGCTTGTTTATTCTTCTGTGTTTGTTGATGATGATTTGTTTATTTTACATTGTAGTGTTACACTCCATTCCTTGATCGTTAGCTGTTGACCTCTTGAAGTTGAAACGTATAAGGTTTTCCTTTAATATTCGTTTTCCCAATAACGGTTTACAGCTAAATGTATTTTTTAACGAAATTTAACGATTTACCGGAAATTTAACGAAAATTTTCCGTTAAAAAATTTCGTTAAGAAAATTTAACGCCCAGAATTTCGTGTGCACCCCTGCTTCGGATCGGCCAGGGCACTCTTCCATGATGAGCGACATTGAGATTGTACTTGTACATAGCTACCACTGTCTTCTCAAATATAGCTCAAACGGTGTTTGAAGCTGCTAGTTAATATTAAACATGGGAGATTAATCTCATCCAGTGGGCGCACTTCATGATGCACCTCTCACAGACAACCGAAAGTCGAACGCTGTAGTTATCATGGACGGTTAGATAACCTCATGCTCAAAAATAGTTCTCCTTTTCATTCCTCTGAAGGTTTTCGTGCGTAACCTTCCACATAATTGTTGACAGACGTTCATTCTTCTGAAAAATCTCACTAATCTTCCCAGCTACATATAGGTTTATTCAAAACGTTAGCACAGACGGGTAGTCATGGCCAGCAAACTGTTAGGTCGGACCGAAAGTAGCCGGCGTTTTAGTGGCTTTAGTATTCCCGCCATTGTTTAGCTTTGCACTTCACGACTTCCTATGGGTTTTTGATATCTTTACGTATAGAAGAAAATGCAGTTTTCAGTACACATGAATCATATAAAACAGCAGAAAACTCCGACTTTCGTGTCATGGAGCTGAGCTTTACGAAATAGATATCTGAAATGCGTATTCGGAACGAGGTCGAAAATTGGGTGCCCAGGAAGGCGTTGTCTAAAAAACAACAGTGAAAAGCTGGCAAGGGAACTTTGAAGTAGAAGTAGAGAACCTTAAAATGATGTAGAGTCGTGCTTAGAATAGATAATGTAAAGAAGAACAAGAGGTAGCGAAGCGTGAGCGGTAATCTAGGATCTGGCGCCTCGACAGATATGGATGGGCGCCAACGGCAAGCTCTGGTTTCTTTTCCAGTAGGATAAGAACGACCATTTTTCGAAACGGCAGTTACTTATTATAAAAAGCGGATCGGCAGCGGAACATTTGGAGAAGAGCTGTCGAACCATCGCGAAGTTTCTAGGTCACATTAAATAGATTACTTTTGCTATTGATGATGTAGCTCTTGCCGCTATAGCTCGTTAAGGAATCCAGCGAGCAAGCTAGTAAATTAGAGATAGAGACGGGATGAAAATCTGAAATCCTGGTATGCAGTTTCAGCCGCAAATGCGTCCTGCTCTGATAACTAAGAGCTCCTATCCTTCTTATCTGCTACTCAAAATAACACGTCGTTATAGTCGAAATGTAGTCCTCTTTTTACTGATGCGAAGCCAAATTTCAGGCACATAATTCGCGCAAGGGTAGCATAAGGATAAAGGATAAAGGACGGCGTTACTCAATCCCTTCTGGGATGCGCCAGCGCATTCTACTTCTACGGGATGTCGTGGAGGCGACATGAATGCGTATTTGGCCATACAATGAATTGCGGTGGCTAGCCGATGAACAAGTCAGCGCTCTATCCTTCCCGGACAAGTCTAGTACCAATTCACCGACCCCGGAGGGATGGAAGGCTTGGCTGGCCTGGGCGGGAAATCCGAACCAGGAACCTGGTATCGGGTGCACGCGACAGTCGCGCCTCCTCCGACTGCGCTACACGCGCCCAAAGGGTAGCACATCTAGTGAATAATGGATAATTTCAAATAAATCGTCTTCGACTTACCTGTTGGAGGATACTGTAGGCGCATGCCATTCCGACTTGGCCTACGCCAACGACGGTGACTTTTCCATGGGCGGTCGTAGCAACAGGTGCGATCTCCTCGAACACCTCCTGGATGGTGGCTGTCATACTGAAAGCGAGCAGTCTTTATTGAGGTAAACCGCAAAGGGTAATGGCGAGGAGAAGAACGGAAGACTACTCAATTGTCGGCTCTAAAAGGGAGGCGGGCCCATGCGCGTACAACGATCTCCAATTTTGATTCAAGTGAGGCCTACATCACTTGAGCCAAACTGGTCACGTCATGGAGTTCTTTTTCCTGTTCAATCTGTGTTCTCCTCCAGCATCTTGAATAAGCTCAGAAATAAAGCATATAGCCACAGCGCCCAATTGTTTTTAAACCATAAAACTTTCAGAGCTGTTATCGGAAATCATTCACAGATTTCCAATAACAACTGCAAAAGTTGGTTCAGTGGTTACGACCGCTGTCTGCGAGCATTAAAATGATCATTGCAGAAGAATCGTTTCGTGGACCGCTGCTACTCCAAACACAAGATTCGTTTCCGCAGCCATGGTGTTTTAGTTGAAATCTGACGTGAAAATAAAAAATCTATTCAAATGATGAAGCGTTGACCACTATGCTCAAAGACCGTTATCAAATCTTCTGCTGCAAAAACAATTTTTGTGCATAGTTCTTTTGAGTAAAATTTTTGTAAGCGCGTAGAGCGCAGTCGGAAGAGGTGCCGGCTGTAGCGTACACCCGATACCAGGTTCATGGTTCGAATTTTCCGCCCAGGCCAACTAAGCCTTCCATCCCTTCGGACTGTCATCGTATGGGCTAAATACACATTGAAATCACCTCCACGACATCCCGGAGAGTAGAATACGTGGCGCATTTCAAAAGAGATTGGATAGCGCTGTCACTTACACTTATCTCCTTTAAAATGTTTCGTACAAAAAGTTGCCATAGAAAAAATATGCAGGAAAAAAATCTTGATAAAATCCAACACTACTTCCCAGCGGTGTGCATAAATGAAACTAAAAATTTCGTAATTCGTAAATCGTAATTACGAAAAATCCGTCGTAAATCGCAAACCGTAAATCGTAGTCATCTGGCATGTAGTGCAGTATAACTGAATTTTTATAGGTTTTCCTGCTAATGTTATTACAAAATGATCCAATATTTGTTTATTTGTCGTGTTACTTTCGATTAAGGCTGGGCTGTTTTCTTGCCAAACTTTCTCCTTTTTACTTTCACTGTTCCCTCTGTCAAGCGAAGGGACGAAGGCCTCAAATCAAACTTTGCACGTTTCAAGAAAGTCAAAGAAGTTGTTGATTCGAAAACTTTACCTTAACTTATGCATAGTGTTTCAACAAAAAGCTTTCAGCGTTGAATGACCATTAGATTTCCAACTTCTTAGGAGACCTTTAAACGCGAATAAAGCTAGGACTTCCGTCGTAAAAAGTCACTGTCAAAACAAAAAAATAATTAAAAATAATTCCACCGCCCATTAACTCGGGGAAACCAGAAACTGCATGCAGTTCAACAAACATCGCATACTAAGGTGATGCATGGCGCAACTCTATCCTATAACGCATCAAAACTCTTAGATTCTAAAATGTTCTGGAATATAATAAAAATGGTCTCGACATGAGTGGCACGCGGTCTTCGTGACTCGGACCGGTCGTCGCGACAGAGCATCGCTCAATCTCTCCTTCTCGGCTTTCGTATTAAGAACCTTCTGAGGGAACGTAGTCACGAGCTATGGGTCCGAGTCTCCTAACGACAACCATGCCCTGAAGGCCTAGTGATCACCTCAACGAGAACTTCCTCCTAAAAAGTCCGACCTCCGCCAGAAGGTAATGATGTATTGTTGGTGGGACTCCCAAGGAACTCTCTACCAGGAGCTCTTCAGAGCCGGTGCCACAGTGACCGCGATCATCTACACTGTCTAATTGCAAAATTTGAGTGAGGTCAGTCAGCGAAAACGAGCATGACGGAAGAAATTTTGCTTTCTTCACGACAATGCTCGGCCACATGCTCAAAGATGTCTCGCTGAGTTTCAGAAAAGTTCAGTTGGACTCGAAAAGACTACACACGACACGGTGCCATCATGATGCCAAATCAGAATATTAAAAAAACTACCCTGAAATGAAGCGGGAATGAGCTACTACATAGAGGAAGAAGGGTGGGCATACCTTCCTTACCTGGGCTACATCACTTCATTTAGACGTCAGTCCCCCGTCGATCGAAAACATTTACGAAAATTTACGATTTACGACCCAAAATGTCGTAAATCGTAAATCCTAATTACGCACACCCTACTCACGCTCTAACACACGATAGGAAGGGCTCTACTTCACCCCATGGCACAAGTAGACAGAATAATTAATAACTAACAACTAATAACAGCATGTTGTAAAACTAACGGGTGATAATTTCCATTCGACATCTCGGCTGTGGTTTTCCGAAGGCGTTGGGTAAAGTGCGGACGCTCAGAGTGCTGTGTGAGTGCAAGCGACCGAGGGCGGGATGTAACGCAGTGTAAATTTGACAGATCTCGTTTGCTCGCAGCGGTTACCCTCGCCGTCGTGAGTCAAGGGAGTCACTTTGTTCAAAGGGAAGTTCCCTCAAAGACCAGGCAGTGACTAGCGGCGGTCTCAAGGCGGAATAAACGAGGGCGCAGCTCTGAGCAAGCACAAGTGGAGCGGATCAACGGATCTACGAAAATGGTGGTGTCGGCCGCCATGTGCTGATACCTGTAGTTGAACTAACAACAGCAGTTTTGGTCAATGGAAAGTTTCTAAGTAATCTGCCTACGGCTTAGATTTACGGCTAACCATTTTCCGCCTGGTGATTACCCAACAGCGAATAAGACAGGTAGCCTCAAGGAGAAATAACGTTTGCACAAGGTCTTTCCCCTATGCTTACAAATAAATCACACATCGTCCTCATATGTACTGCGCGTCATGATAACCCTGTGAAACCAGCAGCTCGCCCAATTCTCCTCCACGCTCCAAATATTCGAAAGGCAAAAATGTCCAGATGTACTTCTCGACGTCACAATTGATTCTTCACTCTTGATCACCATCTCTTAGAGCATCCGCCTACTGACGCAGCTTCAGGGATGGGTCCTCCTGCAACCTGTCAGAACCACGCAGATGCATCAGACTATTCGCGAGAGACGAGGGACGAATCAAGGCTGTTGCGGATATAAGGGCTGCAGATTCCAGTCGGATACGACTTTAAGACGGATGTATTCTACTTGAGTGATAGCTACCGGTCCGCCTAGATTGTAACATATTGCTTACAGTATTTCTGGTAATGAAATGCCTGAGCAGTGCGTCTTCGACTACTAGATGCCCAACGCTGATAGCGCGTTCATCGTGCTTGAGTAGGGCACGGGATTTGAGGAGCACGTCGACGTATGAAGAGCAATGGAGTCGAACAGAGGAGCATAGAGCTGAACGTTCTTCCCCTCCACTGCCTCCTCGACTCCTTGAATGCTCGCTAAAGTTTTCCCTCCTTCCGTACCACTTGAGATGCTACGTCGTTGATCGGGCCTGCAATCCGTTTCGCCAGAACCTTCGGAGGAGAGCAGTTTCTAAGTGAATTCATGTGGTTACAAAACGACTGGAGGACTCCAAACTGCGCATAATTCGTACATCTTCGCGAGCCCCTGAACCTGTGATTCCACGCTCTCCGTATTCCTCGAACCAGGTGGAACCGATGGGACACTCTGTCGCACGAAAAGGACGAAGATGGACGTTTCTGGATCCGATCGAGTCAACTTATGAACATTGCGCACTTTTCGATACAGAGGGTTCCCTGGTATAGTAAGAGTAGTTTTGGGATCCCATGACATCACTAAAGCGTTGAACAATATAAATTTTGCTAAGAAAAAGAAATAATCCGCGTTGTTCTCAGAGCAATGGGCAGACTGCGGAACTATAACCCGTATTAACTATTCGGGGATAAGAAGATATTAAGCTGGCCGAAATACAGTACCGGACGCGTCTTTTGAATAGACGCCTGAAAAACCGCACTTTTGCGGTTTTTGCGTCTTTTTGCTATAACTCGCCCAAAATTCATCCTTTTGAAAAACCAAGAGTATATTTGAGCTCAGGAGACCGAGCTCTATCATTCTGTATATACATTTCATATGAAGGATCAAAAATGGCCAAAATTGAAAACTTGCGCTCCATTGAGAAGGCCGGCCGCGGACGAGTTGTCGGCCAGAAGGCGCCATAAACGGTTGCATGCTCACAATTACTCCAATTTAAGGTTTTTGAGAAACGGTTGGTACCGTTCGATTCGACTCCTCGAGATCTACACAACCATGTATACAACTTCGCCAAACCACCGCGTTTTCGCAGTGGTTGGTCAAAGATGACGGGAGCAGACTTTTTGCTATTGGAGAAGCTTATATTCCAGGACTTGCATGCTCTCGGAGCATCTCTAGCATGGCGTAAAGTGTTTTGTCATGCCAGGAATCCTCTGAGAGTGCGCCGTGCACAATGCATATAGGACCGAACCTATCAATCGAGGGAGACAGCTTGTAGAGCATTTAGGGAGTTTCATGAGAAATTCTCAGCCGCCCTACTCAGCAGTTGCTGTACTCTGCTCCGGCGAGACTTTGGAGTGCGCTGTGCACAATGTGTATAGGATCGAACCTATCAGTCGACTGGGCGCGACAGCTCGCAAATTGTACGCGCGGGCGTGTTCGGAGCGCGATAACTCTGTCAGCTTCCAATCTTTCTGGGTGGAACGTGCGGATTCTGTAGGCAGTAATATGGCCTAGCAAAGCGCAAAAGCACAGCAAATTATCTTACGAATTGACAAGGTTACGGCGGTGCGAAAATGCAGGTTGGGCATGTGTGACACGATTTTTTCAGAATTCGGTCGACCGCTGCGGGTATACGAGGCGAGCTAACAGCACGCAAACTCGCGGATGAGCAAAGCACCAAAGGCACTTTACGAAAATCTGCTCCCAACTCTCCAGCTGCCTAAACTGCCTTAGCCCCATCTGCCATTTTAGAGCGGCGGAGGGAGCGGTGAAGCTTCTTCCGCCCTTACCCGCCCACATTCGAGTTCTCGACGCTCTCAATGGTACCACTCTGTTCAGATCGAGAAGCTCTATAGAATGGTGTTAATCTCGACCAATTCTGGGAATATCGACTTTTGACAATTTCGCATCAAAGGCGAGGCGGCTCAAGGCCGCGGCAGAAGGACAATGGCGTCACCGAAAATCGATATTTTTGAGACGGGCCAAGTCTGATACCGTTCGATAGAGCTTTTGGTGGTGAATTGAATGGTGTTACTGAGAGCAGCAAGAACTGTAATCTGGGCGATTAAGAGCGCGGAGAACATCGACCGTTGTTGTGCTAAATTTGACGTGTGTCTTCCTACCAGGACATATAACCACTTAATTCAAGGTTCCGGTTTCGGAGGGCGCGTGTAGCGCAGTCGGAGGAGGCGCGACTGTCGCGTGCACCCGATACCAGGTTCCTGGTTCGGATTTCCCGCCCAGGCCAACCAAGCCTTCCATCCCTCCGGGGTAGGTGAATTGGTACCAGACTTGTCTGCGAAGGATAAAGCGCTGACTTGTTCATCGGCTGGCCACCGCAAGTCATTGTATGGCCAAATACGCATTCATGTCGCCTCCACGATATCCCGTAGAAGTAGAATGCGCTGGCGCATCCCAGAAGAAATTGACTAACGCCGTCTTTTATCCTTTATCCGGTTTCGGATTATCCGAAATCCAGCTCGGTCGAAAATGGCGATATCTGAATCATCCGAAGATCCGGGGTTTTCAAAATTCGCCTCATCTGAATCATCCGAAAATCTGGGGTTTTGAAAAACGCAATGATTCGGATAAAATCGGATAAAAATCGGATAATAGGAGGTTAACGCGCTGCTATCGAACTCTGCGTCGTTGATAACCTGACGTTTTCGGCAAGATTTTACAATCGTTTGGCTCGAACTCTCTCACAAGGGAAGGGTCTGAAGCGTATGTCTGAGCGGGGAGTGAGTCATATAGGAATAATCACCACCCCTCAGTTAGTATAAAAATGTGGTTGTTTTCGTCCAAGTCGTTAAACTCGAGTAGGGGTCCTTGAAGCTAGAGTGGAATCGGCGCCTCACGAGTTCGGAGTCTTGTACGCCCGCGATGCCTTTCGGAGCGTAGTGGGTAGTGACGTTGCTTCATGGGAGGCGCCGTGGGTTCGATTCTCATGCGCTGCTGCATTCTTGCATTTCAACTGATTGGTTGAGATTTGAGGGATTCTGACGTCATTTCGATTTTCGGACGGATTGTGCGCATTTTCCAGCTGCATGCTGTGGTGTTTAACATGATGCTGTACAAATGTTCAACACCAGTAATACACAGGTACAAAGTGCATGATGCAGCACTGGTCACAATAGCGACATATGAAAGCTACAGGCTCCTCCGAGTTTGTTTCCCTACATCGACCAATGACCTCGGGTAAAACCATCATGCTCGGATCTTCGAAAGCGACCGGGATGTGACGTCAGAGGTGGTTAAAATGTGAAACGAATTAAGCTAAACGGCATCGATACACCCCTTCCCTCATCATTGCTTGTCATCTCTCCTGTAGCTTTTCTAAAACCTAACACGAACAATGTCGCCGATACTTGAGTGGTGATCCACCTGCTCACGCTGGAGTGTGGTCCACCTTTAGACAAGGAGCCTTCGAGTGAAGAAATCAAGCTGGTCGAATGGACAGCCAGCATACTCAAGGACTTAGAAGCACGTCAACTTGAAGTTGACGAAGACGGACAGCTGGATGTGGTGGAAGACGAAGATTGGGATCCGCAAGATGAACTGATACACGTGGAAAGTCTAGCAAGAGGTGGACATATGACAACGCTTTCGGTGGAACTCTTGATTCGTAGGAAAGGGTACGTCTTCAATGCATTTTGTCTATGGAGCCGACGTCATTGGTTCATGTTCATGGCTAGCAACTATGAGGAGCCTGTAGCCTTTACACGCTGTCCGTATTGTGACCAGTGCTTCTGTTTCATGCATTTTGTGTCTGTGTATCACTGATGTTAACGTTTACATATTATTATGTTGAACTGCTTCCTCATTGGCTTTTGGTTAAAAAACCGGTCAGTAATAAACTAGTGGCAACAAAGTTACTCTCCACGGCGTACATCGGGAAAAATTACGCAGAAAACATCTGAAATGTTGTAGAAGTCAGATTCCCTAAAATCTCAACCAATCAGTTGAAATGCAAAAATGCAGCAGCGCAGAAAAGTCGGAACCCCGATCTCTTTCTCATGGAGCAACGTCGCTATCCACTGCGCTCAGAGCCGCTTCCCGCCAGCGACATCGCCCAAACTCGTGAGGCGCCGATTCCATTGTAAATTCAGGGCCTCCCTACTCCATGGCTTGAACGAATCGCAAAAAAGAGACATATTTTTATACTAACTGAAGGGTGAGGATTCTTCCTATTTGACTCGCTCTCCCCGTTCAGACATACCTCCAGACACTTCCCTCGTTAGAGCTCAAGAAATTACTTGCGGAACGTTTCGTAATCGTTTCGTTGTCCTTTAGACGCTTCGCTGTGCATTGCCAACTCACTATTGAGTGGGTAGTGACTCGTTGGGGTCTTAATGCTGTTTTTTGCTTATTCTGAATGCGCTAAGTAGCTCTGAGGAGGGCTCTCCTTGTAAGGCAGCCAAACGCGACATCTCTTATGAATTGTTAGTGTGTTCTGCTCCAGTGGTGAGCTGAGCTTCGTACGCCAGTTGTGGTGTAATTGGGCATTCGTTTGCCTCACGGCACATAACCACTTAATTCAAGGTGAGGCGCTCCGAGCTTTACGTGCTCGTGACTTCTATTGGTCAATGAAATAAACGCAGAGTTACTTATGTGTTACGTTTTTAAGAGGTTGCGTACCCCTACTGTATCACTTATCCGTTTGTATCCGAATCGGATATCCGAAATCCGGCTCGGCCGAAAATGGCGTTATCTGAATCATCCGAAGATCCGGGGTTTCTAAAATTGTCCTCATCTGAATCATCCGAAAATCCGCGGTTTTCGGAATTGCCCTCATCTGATTCATCCGAAGATCCGGGTTTTGAGGAAGTGGCCTATCCGAATCATCCGATTATCCGGAAAATCGGCTTCGGATCCAATGTCTACTGCACCGACATGGACCAGGTTCTATAGGTCTCTAATCTATTTTTTTCTAAAACCACTGTATTTACATCACTGGATAGGTCGCCCACATGGGATTCAGATGGTAACATTTTTTTGAATAGGCCACGCTGAAGAAAGTTATGGGAAATCGAAAACCAAAAGACAGAAGCGGTATTGTATTCGCTAACGTAACGATGAAGCACACTTTTAGGTTTTTGACTTTCATCAGAGCCGGGAAAGCCAAAGACAAAAATTGTCCAAGCAGTGGCGGTCAGCAAAGAAATGCTCAAAGGTACTGGCTAAACATTCACTCCTATTCATTTTATTTTAGACTTCTGCAGTAACCCAAAGCGCTTCTAAAGTCCCACGTGCCAAACTTTCTCATCGGTACACTGAAAAAGGCATTGCGCTGCATTCTGTTTCGCCTTGCAACCTAAGAATCCTTTCGACACTTGTTTCATCGCACTTGCCTTCGACTTTTTATGCCCTGATGAAGGCCTAATCGTTGGTCTCAACGTTATGTCAGAAAAAGCGACGTAAACTTTGGTGAATTCAAACTACGTGGAAGAAATGAACGACTGAGCAGAAAGTTCACTTAGAAGAAAAGGTCGATTAGAGAACCGGTGAGCCAGTCTCGTTGCCCGCTTATCTTCCACATCAATAAGCGGTGGTGTTACGACCGCGAAAGTAGCCTGGATCTCTACAATTCACGAACCGTAGACATGAACGTCGAGAGCAACGCTTTCTTATTGTTAGAGGGAAGCGGGAACCGTGCGTCTACCGGGAACTCAAGGATGTGGTCCATCTACGGCACCTGTGCCAAAATTTGCCACACGCTGGAGCCCTCTTTCTTGTTCAGCCACAGGCTGACGCGAGCGCCGAGGAGAGCGCAGAACGAACCAAAGCATTGCTTATACGTACCCGGGCTCGCTGCTCTATAAGAACTGGGACAGTATGGAGCTCATGATGAGCGAACTAATCTAAAATACTCTTAAAATTCTGGCGCAAACGCAACAATTCAAAGCCTCTGACTCAATTACTTACTAGGTATCGTCTGGTTGTGCCCATCTGCAGCTGAAGGCTATCACGCCCATGACAAATGCGTAAGTGGAACCGACCCCGACTCAGGGATAGCATATCGGCACTTTGATATGGAGTGGGCGGCTGCCACAGGGGCTCAAGATACGGTGGATAAGCGAAAAAGCGAGAGTATGCGAAAGACGCGGTTGGCGAGCGTCGAGTGGCAAAAAGGAGCCGAACCAGCCGCAATCGATGGCGGAGGCGCAGCTAGACCGGCCGGCACACCTCTGGCCGAGGAAGTCCCTTGGCCGAAGTGCACGTGGGCGACGTGGACCACTCGACCGACGGCCGCCTGTGCAGAGAACTGCAGTGCAGGCAGGGCGTGCTGTCCGGAATGGCATCTCCGCTGCTGTGCTGTTGAGCCCCTAACCAGAATAAGAGAGGTCGCGTCATCCTGCCCCTTATCTCCCGTCTTGGGAGCAGTTCTACAGAAAAAGTGAACCCCCGCCTGAGTAATAACTGGCGATGAGTCAGAAGCCCGGCAGCGGAGGTGATGTCAGCTTCAGAACTGCATCAGATGCGTTTCGAAATGAGCAACGTCCAACAGGTGTCCCATTCAAACGTGCGATAGTGCGAAAATGATTTTCATGTTCCAATTCTACGGCGGGACTCCATCCTCACAGCTGTGCCCTCTTCCACTCTCAGCGAAAACGAGGGGGCACCCACGAAGCCCAGCTTTTCAAAATGAAGTTGATATGTGTTCTTCAGCTTCAGTTCCCTCATCACACAATTGTTCATCATTTGCTGCTTCTAACCGTCGAGCGGCCAGATTCATCAACAACTTACAGCAATTTAACGGAGAAAATACACCCGAAATCTCTAGTAGCGCGGCTTATCAAGCGATATTGGTGAAACATTTCACCATATCGCTTGTTGGTAAGCCGCGCTACTGTAAGTTGTTGATGAATCTGACCCCAGGAACAATAGGTAGTGGCAGCAGAACGCAGTCGGGGAGGCGACTTTCTATCCATCCGTCCGGGTGCCACACTTTCCTGAAGATGGATGACAAAAGCAGTCCTGTTCGATGGCTGACCGCAGCAAATCATTGCATCGGCCACGGTCGCCTCCACGATATCTCGCAGAACGGGAATGCGTGGCGCATACTAAGAAATGAAAAATTAGCGGGGACTTTATTCTTCAATTTTTATCGGAAAGTGTGCATACATTCCCTTTTGGAAGTCATGTTTCTTAAAAAAAAAGTGCAGCGTTTATCCTACGTAGTGTTTACAAGGCGCAAAAATGCTTTTATTGCAACATTTTTGCATAGACTTCTATCGGTGCACCATCCGGAACAAATATTTAGCAAGCTCTCCACTGACGAAGTGAAAAGCAATCAACCCTCCTCGTTCACACATGGCTCAGCTGTGCTGGATTTAGATACCACATTGCACGATTGCACTGAAATTAATTTGATGCAAGGATTGAAAGGATAAAGGACAGCTATAATCAAACCCCTTTGGGATGCGCCACGCATTACACTTCAACGGGATGGGCGGAGAGCCACAGAAACGTGAATTGATGAATTAATTAGGGGTGGATACGAGAGCCAGCACCCCTTCCGATTGGCTGCCATGCAAACTTAATGTACTGAGGATAAGTGATGTTGATTTCGGATTGCCAATGAATGTCGATAAAAATGGATGAAGGATAGAAGCCTATCTGAGTAATTTCCTTCCTATTCCGCCCTTGTACTTTTATGACAAACTTTGACGACGCTTAAAAAGTTTGACCAAAATTTTGTTACTAGAGAGTAGCCAATGAAAAATACAGGATTCTATCCTTTGGGCAAGACATGTCACGAATTCGCAGACCCCAAATGGTAGGAAGTCTCCAATTAACCAATTTTTCGGTGATTTTTGAAGCAAAAATGATTGCAGAGGTATATGTACGAACCCATTTTGCAGGCTGAAGTCTTCGAGATGGCCTAAAACTACTGATGCGGCGCAACGTCTGGTTAGGACTGGAGTCAATCGTGACCTCGGTACGGCTGTCAATCTAAACCTAGCCCAACACACAGAACATGAATATCTGACATCAGCCTTTCCTGAATGGACATCACTGTGAAACAACTGATTTGTTTGATAGGTGGGTTGGCATGTGAAATTACATTTCACAGCTGGTTACACAACGTCTCATCATTGGTTTCTCAAGAAATGTGATTTCGTTTGGAGCGAAAATGTCCAAATGTCGCGTAGCGTTCCGAAAAAGAAGCCTAGTAATCTATGCGTGTTTAAAAACAATACATTTTCTGTGCCTAGAACGCAGATGCTGCTTGGTTGATACATCGGGGGAGGGGGGGGAGGGGTGGAGGGGTTGGGCCTCAGCCTTAAAGGATGACACCGTTTCAACAGCTTGACCAAAGAAGAATCACATATTTGAAGGAGGAAACGTTAGCGTGTCAGAAATCGGACGGAGTACCTCCAATTCCCCTTATCAGATGCTTTCGACGTGAGTTGTATGGTTTATTCGAATGAGGGTATTTCGAGCTTGATCGAAGAGCTAAACCATGCAAAAAGAGACCTCCAATAATGGTGACAAGATGCTTCTGAGAGAATTCTTATAAGGGTGCTTTTCAGGCTTTAGTAAGGGGTTAAGCTTATTTTGTGGAGAACATTTAAGGCATTTATCCATGTGGTCCTTCTCAATTCCTTTCGAGAATGGTGCTTACAACAAAGACAGAAAAGACGTGTTTGCATCAAAACTCGTTGCTCTTTGTCCCAGATAATCTGCTTTAAAAGCTCACACAGGGAGAAATTGTGAGAAACGATTACTAATGACACAAAGGGCAAATGACTGCGCCTAGCAAAGACAAATCTCTCGTTGTTAAAAACGCAGAACAACAATTTTAGGTGATGAGTGAAGTCAATCTCAAGCCTCGTAATCTGCTAAGCCTGTGGACGTCTGTACTGTTAAATTAGCAGTTAGCTAATTTGATTTATACCTTCACGAAAGGATCGCAGGAGCATTCGAGCTTTCGGGAGCCACCAGACTTTGAACCTTTTCTGAACTGTGGTTGGCGTATTATTTCGCCCTTTGTTTCATTAGTTCCGACTACGACGACGAAGAGGTCGAAGCCTTCTACGTGGAGCTGGAGAAGTTCTATAAGGAAGACCGCACCTTCTACAAGGTAATCGTCGGTTACTTCAACGCCAAGATCGGGCCACGAAGGTCGCCGGAAGAACTTCACATTGGAACCCACGGTTTGGAGTGGAACGAGCAAGGTGAAGGGCTGTCTGAATTTATCATGTCGACCAAGGCCATCCATGGAAACTCACAGTTCCAGAAGCGTCCCTCTACAATGGACCTGGGAATCCCCGGTGGCCAGTTCCACAACGAGATCGACCACATCATCTTCAACAGCAGGTATTGCCTGACCGACGTCTCCGTTGTCCCCAAGTTCTACACGGGATCAGACCACCGCCTCCTTCGCACGAAGTTCCGCTTTTCGCGTCAAGGAGAGAAGGCCGTGAAGTTCAGGAAGAGGAGTCCCAGAACGACCATCAACTGGGACCTTTACACCTCTCTTGCCGGCCTTTGGGAAGATACCGTTGTGGACAACATCGACGAGGAATACGACCGCTTCGTGCACCATCTCCGCGATAGTGCTAAGGAAGCTGAGAGCTTGAAGACCACCAAGAGACGTCTGTCTCCGGAAACTCTCGAGCTTAGTGGAGCAGCACGAGTGTCAAGCAACTACCAGCAGACGTCCGAGCTCGCGAATGTATGCAGAGCGGCGATAAAGGAAGATCTCAGGGAGAGAAGGGCGGAAGTGTTGGCTAAAGCAACAGAGGCAGGGTTGAGCATCCGCAATGCCCGCCGGAACTTCGCCAACTTAAAGACCAAGATGACCGCTCTCCGACGTCCTGACGGAACCGTCACCTCTTCCAGAAAGACCATGGAGAAGGTCATCCACGACTTCTACTCCGATCTCTTCAATAGCCACGTCCACCTGCCTCATGCCATCTTCCGCAGGATGGATACGTCGTCGTCGCTGGAAAAGGAAAACAGCACCGCGGTCCGACCGGTTCAGACCGAAAGATCAAAAGAACAACCTCCCGTCAGTGCTCATCAACCCCTTCACACGCATATGGGAGTGAAAGTTGACGGCCGGCAACTGCACCATCTTCGCTTCGCTGACGACATCGTGCTCATAACACCGAGCATCAGCCAGGCGAAGCCGACTTCGATCGTGTATGTGGGAACGTTGGACTGCAGCTGAATCTTACGAAGACGATGATCATGAGGAACGGACAAGTTTCTGATGCCCCATTCTCGCTCAACGGAACGAACATCTTCGAATGCTCCAGCTACGTCTATCCGGGTCGCGAAGTCAATATGGCCAACGACCTAGCGCCAGAGCTGAGCAGGAGGAAACGAGCGGCTTGGGGAGCTTTCAAGAGCGTCGAAGAAGTCGCGAAGAAGACGAGGAACGTCCGACTCCGTGCCTACCTATTCGACTCTACCGTTCTTCCTGTCCTAACATACGCCTCAGAGACCTGGGCTATACGAAAGCAGGATGAGCACGCGATCAGCGTCGTGAGCGTGGAATCGAGAGGACGATGCTCGGAGTGACACGACTCACGCAAGTGAGAGAAGGCCTCCGGAGTTCCGAGCTTCGCCGACGTTCGAAGATCAGAGCCGCTGTCGTGTGGGCCAAGTTGTCGAAAATTAGGTGGGCCGGCCACGTAATGCGCTTCGCAGACACCCGCTGGACGAGAGCCGTCACCGACTGGATTCCGCGGGATGTCAAGAGAACACCAGGGCGCCCACCAACGCGTTGGTCAGAATTCTTCGTGAAAGCCCTGAACGACCGCTATGACGCTCTTCCTGTCCCTCGAGCGAGGAGGATCCATTGGAGCACTCTGGAACACGAGAGGGACGAATGGAGACGCTGCTGGCGCCCGCTCGAGCATGTCGGTGATCAACGGGACGACAGGTGATACAGGTGTGTCATTAGTAATTGTTTCTCACTAATTCTCCCTGTGCGAGTTTTTATATTAGAGAAATCCGTGCTGATACTGTATCTCTTTTTCGCTCAATTTTGCCGTAAAAAACGATAGTGTGCTGGGACAGAAAATATTTAACCGAGGGCACCACTTTTGTTAGTCTCTGTGGTTAGTCTGTCTCTATTCTCTTCTATTGCCCTGTTTTTGCTATAGGTCATCGTAACGGATGTCGATAAATGGAATAAACGCAAAGGCAAGGAAACTGATGGCTGTGGGCTGTTTGCCGCAAGGCTGAGTCACCGCATGTAAAGCGCTAGTTCTGTAATGGAGGTCCACGCTACTGCTATCCGAAAGGGATTTCATCTGAGGTAAAGAATTCTGTCGAAAAGCTGACTCGCCCTCGTCCGAGGGCTTAGACGCGAGAGAAATCTCCTGATGCAACCACTTGAGGAAGCCTCATGACGGGGCTTTGCTCGCTCTGTCAATTACCAGACGGCTCTGCCATTCGATTTTTCCAGCTGCACTTGCGTCAAGGACACTCCGTTTTCAGCGGCTTTCGTTGGGCCCACATAGAGTCTGATGATTCCGTGGCATCTTACGCCATCGCATTGTAAGTGAGAGTAGAGGATCCCTTTAATGTTGCAAGAGCTACTGCTCAGGGACGGCACATGAAGGGAGCGAAAAAGTAACGGCCAACTGAAGTTCTTATGACCCGACCATACTTGATCTGCCCATTTCAAGAAAATTTTATTTGGCTAAGTTCTATCAACCTGTCGCGCATTCCCTCAGAGTGAGGTGGAATAATTAACATTAGACGAACAAAGCTTTTGCAATGGTATTAGTGGCTTGAGACAACCTGAACCCATAACAAATGTCAACGCTAGTAGTTATGGAAACTAACTGATTTTTTGGTGTATGTCTTGACGCTACTGAGCTAGCTTGTGTGAGCATCGTCACTGCAAGACATCTTAGCGCATGGAGAGCATATTGGCCACACCCTGCCGTCCCTGGAGCTCCTTCTCTTGCTGGTCGTTAGTTCTAGGGCCATTCCTCCATGGTCGGCGAGAGCGTGTACATATTTCGAATATTCATATTTCAAAATGGGTGCAAGCCCGCTCAGTACAATTGTAGCGCTTTTTTCAATAAAAGACGAAGTAAGGAAATTGTTACTTCTGAGGTTGCCGTAGAACATCTGTATTCTGACCACTGAAGCTACGTGTCCCGGAATTAGCCATACGGAGGCATCAGCTTGGAAAGTCGATAGATTCTTTCGCAACCTATAGATGGTGCTCTTGAATTTTTGACTAGAGACTGAGCACCTTTAAAATCCACCTTCTTAAATGCCTCTATTAGGAACGAAGATGAGTCTGCAACAAGGGCCATTTGCCGAAGCGAAGCTCTCCTCGGAAAATATTCGCCGACTCTCCTTTACAACTGAGGTTGACTAAACCCTGACGACCATGAAAATAGGCAGTACATGATCGAAACATGGAACGCAGTGCATAGCGATTCTAATGTGAAATGAGCAATTGAACTTACGCATCGTGAGACATGGTTGGGCGATGATGCAATGAGGGCTCTGTGTGTGCACTCGGAGACGGGCTGCGCTGTGCTCTGACGACTGCGTCGGCTGTCGGCCCTATAAAGGCTCCTCCCCTCCTGCAAAGCCGTTTCACCCGCCTTCAATATCTCTGATTCTGACGGACGAATCAACGCCTAACTGGTTAATTACAGAGGAGTTTGAGCGATGAAGGTAATGGGTGCAGGATGAAGGCCTGCAGAGGTGGAAAGCGAGCAGAAGGGTCATGGAATCATTGTAAGCGGTGTTGCTGGCAAGGAATCATCACCTCGAAATGAAACAGCGGAAGGAATGCAGAGCTCGGCAAGGCAGTAGCGCGGAGAAGACCAAAAATCAAAACCACTGCACCTGAAGCTAGGGTGCAGCCGATGCTCCGCCCACTGAGAAGAGGGCCTCTGAGGGATGTACGCAGTTTCCGACTTTACGGGGGAATGGTACCCATTACTGCGCTACATCCTCTATTTTTCTGACGCCAGATGGCTGGCACGCGAGATGCGTGGGCTCACGAAATGAAATCTCCCGCAGTCGGCTGGCAGACCAGCTTACATGCGATTCCGCATCTCTTCCAGAAGACACCCATACATACATATTGTCTGGAGGTGCTTGTATATGCCCAGATTTCAGCCCACAGAATGGCTTCAGTGATCTACATTTGCTAGTCAGACAGCTTAAGAACTTGAAATTTAAGAACGGACTGTGCATTTAAGGGGAATGCATTGTCATGCCAGTCCGGTATAAGATGCATAGATCTGTCATTGACGTCTACTTAAAGTTTACCTTCTCCGATCGGCTTGGGAGAAAAGCAACTATTAGGAAGCAACCGTCCCAGAATTTTTGAAGGCCTCACTGCAACTATGGGAATTAATCCGTAAGCCTCATCCTAGACGGGCTACTCGTCTTTGCGCACAGTGCGTGTCATACAAGCAACTACTGGGATCCTGCAGTTCTTTACCTACGAGAGGACTTGTAAGGAAAAGATTGTAAATAGAAGCATAGCCATAGAGAACATGACATGCTCCGCCTTGCGCCTAGTCAGCTTTTTTCGTCAATGATGTATTTCGTAGTGGGTTTCAGAGACCATCAAATTTTGGGGTTTTCTGAGGAAGCCTGACTCCCCATTGAAGACGGCAGCCAGTTACTTTCACCGTTTTCTTTATAAGCTTAACGTTCGCAGCTTGATGATTTACCAAATTCAGGTTTCATGCCGCGTAGGACGACCAACCAACAATTCTGTACTCAGGGAGGTGACGGGTAATGCCGTCATTTTTCCTGTATAGGCGACTCATAGCTAGGCGAGCCAGACTGCGGTTGCACATCACCTTCGGGGCACAATTTGCGCATTGTCACTTGAATTACGACTTTTGTTCAGCCAGTGACTGGCAAGGCCGCTTTTGTTGTACTGGTGTGTGGAGAAAGGTAGGGTAAGGCAGTTGCGCAAGGGCAGGTCCTGGTGAATCAGCAGAGGCAGGCGTTCATCTTCTGTTTCGCATTTTATGCGGTATAGCTTTCTGACCATTCCTCCACATGAAAGCAAACAAAACCGCATTTTATTCAGAAACAAAGCGAATCTTATCACCACTTAATATTGTGCTGCACTTCGGAAAGCGTCTTCCAGCTCTTATGGAGCTTGTCGATTTCTTCAGGGTTCAGGTTCTGCTTGACAACGTGAGTGACGCCATTCGTGCCCACTACACACGGTAGCGACAGGTAGACGTCGTCGGTGATACCATGCAGTCCCTCAAAAGGAGCAGCTCCAGAGCACGTACTGCGTGACGACTGAAGGGTGTGGAACCTACGTTGACATTCACTGATAGCGCGAAGACGTTCCTAGTGTTGCCCATGATCCCGTGGACGATCTTGGCGACTGACAGGCCAATCGCCCACGACGTGTACCCCTTCAGTTTGATGATTTCATAAGCGCTGAAAACAGACTCAGTCTGATGATAGCCTGTGGGAATCTGATGTCGACACGAATCCCTATAGTGATCGCGGACGGAAGAAGTGATCCTGCTCCAGTACTATTGAAACACAACAGTACGTATTTCCTATACATAAAGAGCTGATGCAGTTTCGTGGTGTGAATCTCGACATATCCGTTATGCTATAGGGGAAGTCCTATTCGTTTTGACTTCATATTCCAAATCGTCATAAATTCGTTCATTGTCAGCCATTTCAGTAAATGTAAAAACGTTTACATCTGGAGTATTGCTGCCAATAAAATCCGCTGGAAGCAATCTTTAACTTATTAACAAGTTGGGAGTTGATGTTCACGAGCTTTTCGAAGCCATTTTTTGCGCCACGCATGTACACGGTGAGAATTCTCCTTTGAAAGCAATCCAGAACTGCGGGAGAATAACGTTTTGAAAAGTACGTGTACGGGAACACAGAAAATTAAAGGAAACAGCATTCAATTTCAAATCCCACACTCTGTGCGAATGAATTTAACGATCTATTATCTGGAGTTGCCGCATAGAACACTGGTAACATTCATTCATCAGATCTGGGTAGATTTTTTGTTCTCAGGATTTTATCAGCATATCTGCTATAATTTAATAGTTTACTCGCTAGATCCCATTCTGAATTATGCCGGCACTAAATCATCAAATAACAAAAGTGATCACTTGAATTCTAACTAGAAAATTCGCTATGGTTGGAAAAAACTACATAGTTCACAAATGCTTCCGTTTTCTACTATTGGTCACGGTCCGTTCTTTATTAAACAACTACTGGCTCGAAAAAATGGCCGTTCTTGTTATCGTCCCGCTAAAAAGGAATCCGGAGTATGTCGTTGACACACCCATTTGTCGAGGATGGTAGATTTCGAACTATGCGAATCTTTTCTTTTCCTGCGCAAGAGGCGTCTCAGCAGATTATTTTTTTACCACAAACCGCATGCTAGATTGAGGGAACACCGCTTAGGCTTTGAGTGCGTCTAATCCTCTATTTTCTTCCTCTTCTTCTTCAGCATTTGTCCCGCTTCGTCGCGGAGTCCGCTCTTTTGGAGTCGTGGCGCCACCTTTCCCAATCCTGCGCTTGATCAGTGTGGACGCCGGTTACTTTCATGGCCATGTGAAACGGCTCGGACCAGCGCTGCTTCGGTGATTTTTTGTCCCCATGACATTGGGGCGCGTTTCAACCTTGTCGAAGGCTATACTTAGCGCCGTACATTGCTACTGGTCGGTCGGCCAAAATTAAAGGAAACAGCTTTCAACCTCAAATCCCACACTCTGTGCGAATGAATTTAACGATCTATTAGTATTAGAGTTGCTTAAGGATCTATTAGAGTTGCTCTATAGATTTTGGACTTTTTTGATAAGCGTTTTGATACCTTAATATCGCAGAATGTACCAGTCAAAGAGCGCCATTTGGAACAAGCTGCGATCACCCGTGAGTTCATTTCAACTACCAGACCGCCGTCGAACGCTACATACTGCTAATCTCAGGTACTTGAAGACCGATGGGTGTTCAAGCTCAGTGCCGTTAATATTAATTGAGCCGGTCGAATTTATGTAAGTCGTTACGCACTCGGTTTTATTTACTTCAATTTGAGTCCAAACACCACCAGGCAGGCGCACGAAGCTTGCAACTGCCGCTGGAGATCACCGTTAGCTTCATCACGTTGTCAGCACAAAGCAGCGTTCATGGAACAGGCTACTGAAGATTTCGCATAATGACAACCATGACGACGGCCAAGGAAAGTTTGAAAGCGCAGAACACTGGTGGACCAGAGATGGGAAATTGCACAGAGGTCCCTGGTGCAGCTTGCACTTCACTTTTTGGGCAAGAATAGAGCATCCGCACCCACTATAGAGTCCTTCAGGTACGTTGTGTTGTCGCAAGGCGTACCATATAATCTCACGCTGTACGCGGTCGAAGACCTTCTCCAAGTCGAGAACAGCTATATGCACCGGCTTCTGTTTCTCGCGATGCTTCTCCACCAGGAGGCGGGCGGCGTGTATGGCATCAATGGCCCCACAACCAGCTACGAAGCCGCACTGGTTGTCGGAGGGCTTGACGACTTCACGAATTTGTCTATCGAGGATTCGCTTGAAGATCTTCATGCTGTGCGAAAGCAAGCGAATCGGACGGAAATTGAAGCCGTCTGCAGGACTGCTCTTTTTTCAAACCGGAATGGTCGTACTGTTGTGCCAACACTCCGGTACTTTCTTCACCTTTACTACCTGGTTGAAGAACTCAGCCAACCACTCAGCATGACACCAGAGCTTTGATTTCCATAAATCGGCTGCCAGACCATCGGGCCCGCCAGCCCCTCGGACTTCATCTTCTTCGGGGCCCTTTCTATTTCCACCACGGTGATTTTGTGAACAGGACCGTAGACAGAAGGCACAGAAGGGGTGCCGGATGAGGTTTTTCATGGTGAATTTTTCTCAAAGCAATCACGCAATCGTTTCAACGCCTTTTTGTGGTCTGTCAGAAGATGGTTATCCTCATCATTTATGCCGAAGAGTTTTTCAATATCCTCGGTTTGGCGATGGCGGTCTTAGCAAGTCGGTACAAATACCGCTCACCATCGCGCGACTCGAGCTTTCCGTATACATCGTTGTAATGGGTGGCTTATTAAAAAGCTACAGCTTTTTTGCAGCCCTCTTAGCCTTCTGATACTTCTGCCAGTTATTAGGTGTTTTGTCGCCGAGAAACACATAAGAAAGCGACTTCTCTCAAATCTTCTTCTTCACACGTCCTTCTACAGCCACGTCTGCTTTTCGACTTTCGTCGTCCAGGGATTGGATTTATCAACGACCTCGCTGTTGCTCCTCTTCAAATTTCATCGACAGTTGTGACTGTCGGTAACCGTACGCGAGAAATCAGAGCATCTTGGTTCTCCTTCATCATCAGAACCTGATTTTTGCTACCCTCATCGCTCGACCTGCCTCAGCCTCGAAGGGGCGATTCTTATGGTGTAGGTCAGCAGTCGGTTCTTTGGGGTGACCTTCTCATACGGCATGATCTTGACGTCTGTAACAAGAGTTCGGTAGCGATCCTTCACAAGGACAGTCTATCGGAGAGCTGGAACTCCCACTATAGTATGAGATGAAGTGGAATTCACGTTTTCGGAAAATGGTGTTCACAATGCTGAGGATTTGCGATTTCGCATATTCAAGAATACGATCACTACCGGCGTTACAAGACCCGTATCCGAAGCCACTATGACAGTTGTATCCTTCTTTAGTAACCCTTATATGCCCATCAAGGTCACCAGCGTCTATGATGACGTCTTTCGAAGGTACCTCTGCTACCTTCTCATCACTCAGGCTCCACAACGCTTTCTTCCTTGCTCAATAGGAGCAGCCAGCCTGCGGCAGAGAAGTGATAGAGTCGCTCCTTTGCGGCGGCAACTATCTTCATCTATTGATAACAAAGGAAACGCTCTCAGCGCTTACAATCAAATCTCGGAAACGCTCGGTGACGACTAATCCGACACTGCTGGTGGTTCTAGGACTTCCAAACCGAAGGCCCTGAAGCTAGTCCTATGTCCATTGGTTTGCTGCAGGACAACTTCGCCTTCTGCACCGCACAGAAGTCAACTCGTCTACAACTTCAACCAACTCGCTCGAGCGGCCTGTCAAGTACCCAGAAGAGTGTTTTCAGGCGTGTCCCGCTTACGTTGCGGGACTCTTCTTATTCAGCCGAGTTTCAGGCCATGGAGCTACATGACACTTAGACTTTTCGCTGGCATGGATAGTGGCCTAAACTCTCCAGTTTTTGACAGTCATTCTGTGTATTTCAAGCTTATTTGAAACAATATGTTTTGCTCTACGTAAGGTTATCGAAACCTTTAAGAAAGTGAAATAATGGCGGGAAAATCGATGCACTGAGACCACGGGAGCTTTCGGTGGGAACTAGTAATTTTTAGGAAAGAGATCTGCATGAAAGGAAGATTTTTTTCGTAATATTGTGTACGAAACATTGAATGGGTGGCAGGGCATCAAAATTATGCGCACTTTTATATTATATTACGGGTTGGAAAATGTGGCTTTATTCGCAGGTGAATATATCAGGACAATGGAAAATTGTCAGTGCAGTGATGGCCTGACATTTCTTCGTGCTTCGGTTTAAGGGACATCTGGCGTGAATGATCTCTTTACCTGTCAACAACCTTCTTGTGAATTTCGGTCTGCCAACTTTCTGCACCCTCTCTCGATCCTATGTTTTTGCTGACCACAGACAGTGAGACGCCAGCGATGTTCACTCCGGACCATACAGCCACTGAATCGAATTCACTGTTGGACAACGTTTAATGGTAAAGCAGTCCAGGCATGTGACCCGTCCATGCGAAGTCGGTGAGCTGGTGCTACACTTACAGTACGTGTGAAAGCCGTGTCCATCGGCTCGCAACCGCACCTCAATGTATGGCCAAAGGCGTATACACTTAGATTGCCTCTCCCGTGTAGGTAGCACGAGTGGCGCACCTCACGTGGAGATTGATTAAAGCAAGGATCTACGCACTTGCGGTAAGCACTAACGCTGAAGAATATACTGGGAAATGGAGGGGTATTAGCCAATGAAGAAGGCAACACCAGTCCAGGGGCCAGATTCATCAACCGCTTACCGCCCTCTCGTGAACATGCCGCCAATACGCCTGATATGGCATTCATCAGCATTAGGTTTGGCGGTATTTTCATCGTTAGAGGGCGGTAAGCGGTTGATGAATCTGTTCCCAGATCGAACTAATGGTAATGTGCCTGTATCTGGGATTTTTATATATATTGCGGGGAAAACCGATAGTAGGACTAATTTTGCGACGGCCAAAATATTAGGCCCGTTAAGGAAAAATTAGTCGCTGAAACGGGTCGCTTACTTCAAACTGCCATAACGCTTAGGCACAACTTTATTAATCCAATAGGTAAAAACTAATAGAATCTATACATTTTTGTCAGCAAGCAGGTAATGAATCTCATTTTTCACAATAAAAACTGAGATCACAGGAATTAACGAAAGAGCACATTCAACATCGGCCAAATTAGTGAATTGTTTCTGACGCAAATGAGAATCAAAGAGCTCGGAAGAAGTGGGGGAAAGGTCGGAAGAATATGATGAGTGAGATAGAACTTCGATAATTAAATGGGTCCATTTTCGCCGAATGATTTGTGAGGTGTGTGGCCTTGCGATGTCCTACAACAGGAGCAGCCCTCCTCTATTCACCACTGCCGGCCACAATTTTTGCACCTTCTCATAGTTTTGGTCTAAATCACAGCAGTAAGAGTCTACTGTGACTGCTTGACCACGTTACAAAAAGTGATAGTGGATAATGGATTACACCTTTCAACACCACCACAAAGTAAACATAACTTTCTAGGGTGAAGATAGGGTATAGTAAGGAGTGTTGGAGGAGCAGCCTTATCTACCCAGACAAATCCCCGCTTCCTGTTATCGTAGAGGGACCATTTTTCATCTACAGCTTACAAAAGGCTCATTGTTAAAGCGAGCTAGCAGATTGGAGCAAGTGTTGAAACTGCCAGACGCTGCTCTTCGATCAGCTCATGAGGCATCCACTTACACATCTTCTTCACATTGCCAATTCTCGTCAATTGTCTTGCTACCGCACTATGGCTTACGCCAAGGTCCTCTGCAACCGTACGTGCATTCGCCTCCGAATTTGCTTAGACGGCTCTCCTCAAAACTTCGTCGTCAAGCGACGACCTGCGCCCGCGACCCGGTTTCTCTTCGAGATCAAAATCGCCAGAAGCGGATTTTTCGAAGTAGGGCCTCACCGTTCGTTCGCAAGGGCAATTCGTCTCAAAAGCGCTGCTAAGGTTACGGCATGCGGCATGATAACTCGATAGTCGCGTACGTTCATGATTTTACGGGCCCTGGAAAAAGTCGGCTAGAAAAATTTCTGCGACATCCACATGTCCTTCTTGAAAGAGCACGAAAAACCATACCCAACGGTACGCGCTGCTTTCCCTGAGACGGAATGACTTAGGGTAAGAAACTAATTTATTTATACATACCCTGAAACGGAGATTAATTTTGCATCAGCCTAATAGTAAGATGCAAATGTCTCTTCAAAACGTCTCGCTGTAGTCCGCGCTATGGCACATTATGCCACAGGAAGTACTAATGATGCGGATGGACTCTTGTAAGTTGTGTTGAGTTCAATGCTTATGGTTAGTAGCATTTAGAAACGCTGAAAGTACCCCTACTGTTGTCGTTTACGGAGAAATCATATGCATTTGAGGCAGATTTCTTATTCGCATTTATGTAAGAGGGAGTCCTGTCGATTTCGTTTTTCATTCGGTTCTTTTCTCCTTTTTGGTAAAAAATATTCTTGCTTTCTATCAAAATTATAAATCAAGTAGACAAATATGTTCATGTTCACAGAGTGTTGTAAAATAGATTACCAACGTTTGAGAAATAGTGGTCGCCATAATCTTGCATTGATGTATTTTTTGTTTTTGTATTTTTTTTAAAGGAAAGCGCGAGAAAATAATAAAATGAGGAACGATGAGTGGTAGGGTAAACGCCTAATTTCTTAGCAAAAACTTTTATTAGATGACTGAATACTGTTAATATAGGACTCTCCTCAAACCTCCCCTAACCATCTAACATCGGCGACTTGCGGTTCGAAGTGCTTAACTAGCACAAAGACCTTCGTGTTAATTCTTCTGCATTTATGAAGCTCAGGAAGTAAAGCCCTTGTACAGTTGCAGGATTTGCAGTATTTCAGCGCAGGAAAAGAGCTTATGAGAGAAAGGAGTCATTTCTCAATGCCTTGAAACCTATGATCACCAGAAACTTTTCACAAACATTGGGAAATGCTCTGTGAAAACGGTGGACCTACAGACCTCAAATGCACAAAGGCTCATTCATGCTTCTGTTCACAGGTGTAAGAGACACAACTTGGGCGTGTGAATTATGCTTAGTACTCTGATATTCCATATACATATAGCTATCCAGCTATAGTTTGAAACAGTATTACCGCTGGAGTCGCCATGCTCTCCAATTATCCATCCGTGGCAGGAAGAAGGAGCAATGTTCAGCTTTTGGGAGAGCAAAAAGCGGAACCTATAAAAGCGATCTCTTGTTGTTTGACAACTTTTAAGCCAGGAATGATTGTACACCTCGCCGAGTCCAAATTTGTACCGGATCCGAAGACGTTTTCTTTTGGAAGACCCGATAGCTTCCACGTTGCGTATGTGAGAACGTCCACTGAAAATGGGACAATAATAAGCCTGTAGAGACGATATCAATTTAGCATGAATTGCGAGTGGATAAAAATGGCATGCGGTTGGCAGCGCAGTCGGAAGATGTGCCGGCAGTTGCTTACCCCGCGTGGGCGGCTCTTAGTTCGGGTTCCGCTCAGCTCAAACAAGCCTGGTCGTGGTCGATTGTGGACAGTGGACCTTGATTATCGGATACCAGACTTGGGGGATGAAACGCTGACTTGCCAACAGCCTGTCAAAACGAGCCGTTACATTGGCCAAATACGCATTATAAGTGCCTCCACGATATCCCGTAGAAGTAGATTGCATGGCGCATCCCGCCAAGGGACTGAGTATCGAATATCCTTATCCCTATTATTTAAGCATGTCGTTCCAACAAAAATAAGCTTATTCTTGGATTTTCAACGACAATTTCGCGCTTCCGGCTAAACGATTCATGAGCTCATGCCAGGTACTTTTTCAAAAGCTGACAACCGTGAGTTTTTTGAGGTTGGTGAGCTTATTTCGATTAGATTAACATAGAGTGGCTAGAGAATTCGCTCGTGGGGAATTATTTTTCTGAAGGTAGGATGCTGTAGAGTTGATATTGATACAGGGTATACGTTGGGTGACTTCTGAAGACGTTCAAGGCAGTTCTGTAAAAACTATCGATGTTGGAACCACTTTTAGACTACAGCAACACAGAAGAAGTGCCACACAAAGATCCAATCATCAATAAGCCATGACTCGGAGCGTGAATTGTGGAGTTGAAACTACGCAGATTTCATCCTGTGGTACAAGGGAACAGAGCCGGCAGCATACAATGAAGGCGGACACTACTACCGGGCAAGCGACATTGAAAAACATGATAGAAAGATATTTGAATTAGGAAACGTTTGTGAATTGTGAACTCGCCTGGATTAGAAACGACCATGATGAGTGTGCCCGGAGAGTGCTTTACGAGCTTAGGCACAATTCCTTTGAAAATGTCAACGTTTCTCTGAACAAGCGACAGCCGGGATTCGCCTTCTCTTTGCCGAGCTCCGGCGGTGATAATACACAGCTTCGAGTTGGCAGTGATGGCGTAGTCTGGTGAAGCATAGAACAGTTCACACATAGAACAATCTGTTTTAACTCCAGCAAACACGACTGAATACCCAGGAGATACTATTCGCGTATTTTTGCTCTTCGTTATCTGGAGCTCTTGGAGCTTACTCGCTAACGCAGTAAGGAAGATCCACCCGATACCTGTTCCACACGCCTATCGTGTCTATCAGTCATAGTCTACATATTCGTGCTCTGTCTTCAGCTAGTGCGGGCGCTGGGTCGTCGGTGGTGACTTTTTCGCAAGGGGTCAGCGCTGTGCGTGCTCCATTTTGGAGAAAAGGGTGGGGTTGGTTTGGAGGTTTTGTCCAAGATCCTGTTCCGAGTTGATAGGGTCGGAAAAGTGTTACGCACACATCGTGTGAGCCAATATGCAAAATTCTTTATTCGCATTTGAATGCTTTTCCGCTTTGACCTATCAATGTCGTAAATGTCAGCTATCAGCCTTTGTTTGACATTGAAGGCCCTGCTCACTGACTGATGTTCCATCCCTGAGTAGTAGTTACGACGCGCTATGCGATATATATATATATATATATATAATAGGGTGTCCCAAAACTATTTGCAGAAATAGGACAATTTTTTCAAAATAACACAATTTTTATCAACATTTTATTAATTAACCGAATAATTAGCAAAATCACGAGCCCGAGCAAACTTTTTCACCTACAGAAATTTAAGGGAGTTCAATCACGTTTTGAGCACAACTAGGGAAGTCTTAGGTCTATCCTTGCATGGCTTCAAGAGGCTGCTTTTACGTGTACAATGAGTGCCTTCAATTGTATTTACCTGCTTTTGATCGAGCTTGTGTTTTTTTTATTCTAACATTGTATTTTCACATGTGGCCTTAGTCCACGTCATGAATAAACAAATAAGCATCGATTGGGTTGGCATAATAGGTTCGGGCAGAACAGTTGACCAACTATACGAGACGTTGCTAGCGTTCCTTCACCATGAAATCGAACTGTATGTTCCTATCGTAAAAATAACTGGTGACGAACAAAGTTACCCTGGTCATATCACTAGATTATACCGTCATCGTTCGTACTGTTGGAATGCGGCACGTTCCACCGGCAAAAGATGAAGACTGGTCTGCGTACGAGTTAGTTTCCGCAAAACTGGAAAAGGCCCTTCACCGTTACAGTACTTACTTGGAAAGGAAGGTGACTAAGTCTAGAGATAGGACAACTTATTATAGGTTTATCAGATCGCGTACTGGGAGCGACAGCTTAATTCCTGCTCTTATCAGTGAAGGGAGGTAAACTGGTTTATTCGTCAAAGGACAAAGCAGACTTGTTAGGCGAAATATTTCAAAAAGCATACAATAACGGGCAAATCGGTGAGGATAGACGTGTAATAAACGATGATGAGACGTTGCCAAGATTTCCGCGTATGGAACCTACTGTATGGTTTGACAGAGAAGAAATAATTGAGGTATTATCTAAATGGCCTAAGTCTTATTCGGTTTCTCCGGATTTCATTTTTCTTGTTTTTATAAAGAACGTTGTTTACTATATAGCCTTTCCATTGGAAAGTATATTTAACCTTAGTTACACCAGAGCGGAATTTCCTGAAAGATGGAGGCATGCGTTTGTGACCCCCATCTCTAAAAAGGCTCCACTCAACGACCCCAGGAACTATCGGCCTGTTAGCATCACCACAATCTTTGCGAGAGCTTTCGAAAAGATCTTTAAGAAGCACGTCCTAGCTCATCTCGAATACAAGCAAAGTTGTCTCTGAAAATCAATTTGGCTTTTTTTGGCTTTCTCAAAGGAAGATCTGTGGAAACTGCTGTCCTTAGTTCACTAAAAGACTGGTCTAAGAGTTTCGAGGATACAAAAACATACGGATGTAGTATATTTTGATTTTTCAAAAGCGTTTAACAAAGTTCCAATAGATAAGTTGTTACTGAAAACGGAAGCGATAGGCCTTCATCATATGGTGATAAATTGGACTCGGCAATTTTTATCTAGAAGAACCTACCAAGTAAAGGCGCGTCTTTACGCGTTTGACCGAGAAGAAACCGTAACATGTGGCATAGCATTTAGAAGCGCAAACTTTGCTCTACCGGTGAGTACCAAATGTTCTATGTAAAAGTGGGAAAACTTTAGAGTTTTATTGACTTTTTTGCAGATGGACAAAAGGGTAATCCGAGGCATTTACTTGTATGAATTCAAGCTGGGCACTACAGCTATGGAGGCGGACGAGAAGATCAACGCCGCATTCGGTCAAGGATGTTCCACAATTCGGATGGCGTATCGTTGGTATCAGAAGTTCCGGAATGGAGATGAGAGCTTGGAAGAACATGAAGGTCATGGGAGGCATAGTGATGTTGATGAGGACAAGCTGAGAGATGTGGTAGAGGAGGATCCACACAAAGGTACCAGGGAGATAGCGAAGGTTCTTGGCGTCAGTCACAACACAGCTGCCTGGCATCTGAAGGAAATTGGAAAGACCAAAAAGCTGGAAAGATGGGTGCCTCACGAGCTGTCTGAGGAGCAAAGAAACCGACGATATGAGATCTCGTCCGCACTGCTTCTACGGAACAAAACGGACCCACTCCTTGATCGCATCGTAACCTGTGACGAGAAATGGATAATGTACGACAACAGGCGACGATCGGCACAGTGGGTGGACAGCGATGAGAGCCCCAAGGTTTTTGCGAAGCCGGAATTGCACCAAAAGAAAGTAATGGTGACAGTATGGTGGTGTTCGCTGGGAATTATTCACCACAGCTTCCTCCCTCCCGGTGAATCCATCACGGCAGAAAAGTACTGCGTTGAAATTGAAGAAATGATGAAAAAGTTGAAGGATATCCGGCCGGCCTTGGTAAACCGAAGGCGAGTTCTCCTTCTGCACGACAATGCTCGCCCCCGTGTAGCACGAATGACGTTGCAGAAATTGAATGAGCTGAGCATTGAAACTCTACCACATCCTCCGTTTTCTCCCGACCTCTCCCCAACAGACTACCATTTCTTCAAGCATCTTGGCGACTTCTTGGTAGGGAAAATATTCAAATACCAACAGGATGCCGAAAGTGCCTTCGAAGATTTCGTCAATTCCAGAACTTCTGATTTTTAAGCTACTGGGATAAAAAAGCTTGTGTCGCGTTGGCAAAGATGTGTAGAATCAGAAGGTTTTTATTTCGATTAATAAACTTGCCTACAAGCCGAGATATTAACTGTTTAAATTTACAGTGGTTCAGTGCCATTTATTTCGTTACAACCTTATATATATATATATATATATATATATATATACAAGGTGCGTAAAAAGTATTGACGCACCTACTTTTTGGTATCAGCTCCAGCTTTCTCTTTCTACCCCTCTAGGTTTTTGTGTGTTATTTTTGTTGTCTGTGTTGTGCTCAAAAAACACTCACGGAAAAACTGAGGAAACGTGATCGTCATCGTTACGGTGGCCCATTTTTTTGTATCTTTCCCAGACAGCTGAATACTTGCTTAACAAGAGAATTAGGCGCTGTTTGAAACGGTTGGTAAGGAAACAATTCAGCAACTCAAACGTCAGCCACGGCTCTGTCATAACAGATAATGATTACAATATGTTCAAACAAATAACGTTCAAATCCAAAATTATCACTCTCTGTCCGATAACGGTAAACAGATAACGCGCGCAGGTGTAGACAGCTTCTCAGACGAGCACAGCTTAAACATGAATTCGCTGGATTACTCTTTTTAGGCGATTTTGGAGAATGAGGTCTGTGCTACTTTCAACAGAAGTGACCAGTCGCAGAAGGCTACCCTGTTCAAAGCACGGAACGAAATGCAATCAAGTGCTTGCGGCGCGTGCTTATGAAATGTTCCGTCGTTTTCGCTTCTTTATTCACAGTAAGGGAGCCAATGTCAATTACGAGTTATTCTATCGTGTTTACAATATCATTTTCCGTATTTATCAAGTGAATATTTGAAAACTTACAGCGCATTACTATTTCCACAACCACCATTTACTGTGTCAATACTTTTTACGCACCCTGTATATATATATATATATATATATATATATATATATATATATATATATAACCAGACGTTCGGCGGCCTAGGGGCCGCCAAGCGTCTGGTTGGGGCTTCGTCCCCAAACCGCGAGAATAGAACAATTCCAATCTTTATTTATTAAGTAAAAAACCGGTTTTATTAAATATATAGATTAGTGCAGCGGGATATGGCAGAGCCTTCACTGCGCCTATGAAGCCCATCCACGAGCTATCGCATGCAGACCATTTGTTCTCCGAAGGGCCGGCGAGAAACACATCAAGAGAGTCCCAACCCGAAGTACTTAATCTGCAGAGACAATTAAAATTATTCGGTGTTAGTCGAGAGGTCGACACCGTTTACGGTCCGACGGCAACAATACTTCTCCGAAGTCCCATAGTCACTCACCCTACCTCTTCCCCCTCCCCCTCCTCGCTAATACTTCCTTACCTATGGCTGGCCAAGAAACGGAGTGAGAGTTCAGCACGCACATGTGACACTGATTCCCGGCTCACGTGTCTCGACGTTGCCACGACGTCTGTGAGAATTCTGCCTCTCGACGCATGTGCCATGACTTCTGTGACCGTCTTCAGAAACTCTACGCATATTGTACGATATTGAGAGAAAATACTGGTCCCACCTTATCCCCTTGCCCCTTTAGTTGTCCTCCTTTGCTGACCCTCTCTTCACTGGTCGCCCTCCTACTAGTCCACCTTACTCGGAATCCCTACGCAAGTTAGACATCTACAGCACGTTTTCTGAATTCCTGCGCATGTTGGACGACGTCTTCTGCACGTCTTCTTAATCCCTATGCTCCACACTTGGTCCCATTCATACCGTGACGCGTTGCCCACTGAATATATCATAAACTTGTAGGATCCGCCGCCAAAAATATAGTTCGCAGCAGTCGCCCATGGTTACGCTCAAATAATGCCCGGCTGCCATACGACGCACCGTCTTGGACATCTATTGGCTTCAGTCCCCCTCCCTGCGATGGATTTGCGACATTAGCCGATTATAAATACAGTAAGGTAATGCTCTGTATTTACCTTTCTTACTAAGTACCACGACACTTCACGTCAAATGGGAGCCGGCATAAATTTACTCATCAGGGAGGGCATACAGCAACGCAAAGGACGGCGGCTTTTAGGGCGGTGGACTGGGTTTGACGAGCTAAACAATGCCCTCGGTCGGACAAGACTGTAGATAGAGTAGGCCGTGCATAAATTTTACCTTCGGCCATTCTGTGATAGGCGGGATCTAACCAAAAAAGTGTTTGTCTTTACTCACAAACCTGGATATATTGTTACAGTTGAAGGTTTTATAGATACACCATGCGATCATCTTTATCCCAATGGTAGATTGTTGACCCTGCCCCATGTGAGTCTTTTATGTCTTCCCGCTTAGGTTCACCTAGCGATTGTGTGCATAAACCCTCAAGTTGCTGGACAACAGGAGTTTTTCTTTGGCATGTTGTTGGACGAGTCTAGTGCTACAACTACCTGCCCTGCTGATCCTCCTAGACTTTAGTGTAGTGCTTGGTATCTTTTTGTTCGTTATGTCCTGCAGAGCTTACAAACTAATCGTGTATAGTAGGTTACTATTTATGATAAATACTTATTAGTACATTAGTTAATCGTGGAGTCGAGCGACGGATTGCGACGGATTAATCCTTTTTACCGGGCGACGCGTGCGGTATCAGATCATTCTCCAAGGATTTTATTTGACGGAGTTTGAGAGAATTTCCTCATCCTAAACTACCATCCGCACGATGGACGATGACTAGGCTACTGCTTAATCGGTTCTTTTGCACTGAAGATGCAATGATTCGAACAGATGACGTCAATGAGACATCAATTCAGGATAACGATGACTGAGCCAAACCATCCATTTTCTGGAAAGAGGGGAATTGGTTCTAGATATGCCTGGAAAGGAAAACTTTGGCACTTCGATAGGCTTGCCTCCGCAAGCCATTGTGAGCAGATTAGCATGCGGAGGGCATGTGCAAAGTTTTGAGTGTAGCATGTTTTCCTCGTCTGTCCATTCCTGACGACAACGTCGTCCAAATTTAGGATATATTCACATGCTGTTTAAATTTGCTGCTTCTCCTACTCATTGACAGCATAGCGAAATTTCCTCTCAGTGCGTGCTTGCCCTAGCCTTTTTGCCTTAGGTCCTGCTAAGTTTCGCGTAGGTATACTATCGCGTGTAACTATGAATTCGTGTAGAATTGCTTTACGGGCTAGAAACCAGGAAAAAGTGTCATTTGCTTCATACTCAAATTCACTTCAATATCACTTCTATCTCTTCTAGATGGTGAAGCTTTAGTGCCTTTCGGTTATGTATTATTTCGCATCGCTTAATTAACCACTGATAGCTATTTCTCATCCACTATCCGCTCAGCTTCGATGATCCATATTAATCCTATCGCATTTACACATTGATGACATATATTTGATAACATTAATAGTAAAGGCATGATTACCCAAGTACGGGGTAAAGGCCACTTTTGTGGACCGTCTCGATTAGTTCGGCCATTTCCGCGTGGTTTGATTTGGGCGAACAGACGACCGGTCAATCGCGTAAACGTCGTCCACAATTCCCTTGTTCTCACCGAAATCTAGTTTTTACTAATTTGAATGCTTAACATACCAGTGCTCGCTTCCACACGGCAGTGGCTAGTGAAGGCGAGACCATGCTGAAGATCCATCATCTCTCCCTTCACTTTGTCGGCGACTACGTCAACAAGGCACAACTCACTGGCAGCTCCCTGCAAATATTACTTCGCTCACACATTTGAACAATTTTTATGCAATTTGAAGCCGTAGCAGTATTTGAATAAGGTTTATAAACGACCTGTTGCATTATGCTATAGGCACATGCCATTCCAACCGCGCCAACTCCAACCACGGTCACTTTAAGTGTGGTCTTTGTCGCAGGCTCCGCGATTTTGTGCAGTAAAGCATCTATCGTTTTGGCCATTCTAAATAAGTACTACTTAATTTCCAAATGATATCTCCCTTGCATTAGGATTCGTAGGGTACTGAGTTGTGTGTAGCACATAGGCACGCGGTTAATTTACTTGGCATATGTAGTAACCAGTCGTTCTGCGGCCTTGCGGCCGCCGACGACTGGTTGGGGGCTTCGCCCTCAAACCCCGAGAAGAGAACGCTCCGACCATCTTCTTTTCCCAACTCTTAGACCTTCATACTTTCATTGCGATAACGAACTGGTTTTGCTATATAGAGTACAGCCGTCAGTGCGGCCGATAGGCACAGACACGGTTGCCGACGTGTTCGGCACGTCTACGGCTCGCCATGCACGGTTACCGACGTGTTCGGCACGTCTACGGCTCGCCATGCACGGTTGCTGACGTGTTCGGCACGTCCTCTGAATCCCTACGCACGTCGGACGACGTCTTCAGCACGTCGTCTGAATCCCTACGCTCCGCAATTGGTCCCCATTCATATTCTGAAGCGCTGCCCGCTGAATATATCGTGAACTTGGGTAATCCGCCGCTAAGTCATCGCCCATGGTTAAGCTCAAAGAAAGCCCGGCTGGCATACGCCGCAGTGTCGAAGGCATCTCTTGGCTTTAGTCCCCCTCCCCGTGACCGGACACGTGACAGTAGCCGATTATATATAGGTAAGATATGAAATTCTATGGTATTCCAATACCCAGAGCGCGGCAGCTAGGAATGTTGTTCCGGACGAATAGAGAACAAAAATCGAATCTATCCTAGTGAAGGAGTTGGATTACACTCCTTCTCTTTGAGAACTGCGGCAAAATTGAGAATGAACTATACTTCGAAAACTACATAATGAAAAAGCAGCGAGAAGAACTTTTCCTCAATTACTGGCCCTAGGCAGGCCTAACTGTTTGTTTGTTTTTCTCTTGTCACCCTTCCGACTATAATGAAGCAGATACGAAGTCAGCCCAATGTGTCTCCGGTGCGAGGCGAAGGAAAGGCAGGTGAATTGCCTAGGCAAGTGGCGAACAGATATGTAAAAGTAATGAGGAGGATACTTAACCTTAGGAAAACAGCTGATGACGTAGGCTAAACAAGGGCTGTTAATCGTTTGTTCCAACCATGACAGGCGGCTTTGGAAGGAGCTTGAGGTGCTCATATCTGAGTTTTATTTCTGCTTAGGTGATTCATTTCTTTATATATCCTTTATATATCTTTATATATCTATGCGATTTTTTTTTTACAATCCAACGCATTCTAGGCGAGGAGTGGCGACCCCATCTTCTTCTTCTTCAGCGCTTGTCCCGCTTAGCAGCGGGGTCCTTCTGGTATGATGACGCCACTTCGCACGATCAAACGCTTGATCGGGGTGGATACCAACTTCCTTTAAGTCCATGTGCAACGTATCAAGCCAGCGTTGCCTAGGCCGTCCTTTAGGCCGTTTTCCGGGCACATCTATGTTGAGGCCAATCATCCGAACGGTGTCGCCGTCCGCACGAAGAACATATGGCCATACCACCGTAGGCGAGCTTCACATAGCTTGTTAGCAATTGGAGCAACGCCAAGCCTTTGGCATATGGAGACATTACGAACATGATCCAAACGCGGACATCAGCCGTCCAGCGCAGCATTTTCGTCTCCATTACACTGAGGCGGCTCTCAACCTCCTTCGTTACAGGCCAGCACTCAGCACCGTACATCGCTACTGGTCGGACGACCGTTCTGTAGATCTTCGACTTCAGGTGCTCTGGTATCTCCTTATCCCAGAGCGCGCCAGTCAGCGAACGCCACTTCGCGAAGCGCCACCACCACGGACCAAGTTGCACTCACGCGTGAGTTCACCTCGAACGTCAGACTACCATCAGACGCAATTGCAGATCCAATGTACTTGAAATGTGTCGCTCGTACGAGCGCAGTGCCATTGATCTCAATGGACCCAGCCTCGTTTACGTCTGTCGTCTAGTACTCAGATTTTTGGACGTTTAGCTTGAGCCCGAACGCCGCCAAGAGGTCACACCAAGCTTACACTTGTCGCTCAAGTTCGGCCTTGTCTTCACCGGCAAGCATTACGTCATCTGCATACAGCAGCGTCCGAGGAGCAGGCTTCTGAAGGTCTCGCGAAATGGCATCCATTACGACAATGAAAAGGAGTGGGGAAAGCGCGGAACCTTGGTGAACACCGACGGAGATCGGAAACTCCGTGGATGTGCCGGCCGGCGCTCACACTTGACTCTTAGGACAAGAGTAAAGAATGCGCACCCACTCGATCAGTTCTTCAGGGACACCGTGCTGCCGTAAGGCATACCATATGACCTCACGATCATATGCTTTCTCCAGGTCGAGGAAAGCAAGATGCAACGGTTTTTGTTTTTCGCGATGTCTTTCCACAAGAAGACGAACAGCATGAATGGCGTCCATGGTGCTACAGCCGGCTACGAAGCCACACTGGTTGGTGGAAAGCCGGACGATCTCGTGAATACCTCCAACTACAGTTCGCTCAAATATTTTCATACTGTGCGAGAGCAATCGGATTGGACGGTAACTTGTGCAGTCCGCGGGACTGCCTTTCTTCTTCCAGATCGGGATCGTCGTGCTTTGCTGCCAACTACAAGGAACCTTCTTCTCCGCAACAACCTGGTTGAAAAACTTCGTTAGCACTCAGTAGGATCCCACCACCTCGAGTTCCATAGTTCGGCCCCTATGTCGTCAGGGCCCGTTGCTTTGCCTGGCTTCATCTTCTTCAAAGCCGCTTCCAGTGATTTTCTGCACAGGACCGTGCGTAGGAGGGGCGCAAGGGATAGGCGGATAGGCAACTCTACTGTTGAAATTCTCTCGAAGTAGTCATGCCATCGTTCCATAGCCCTCTTGCGGTTCATCAGCAGATGGCCACTCTCATCGTTGATGCCAAAGAACTTTTCGATGTCCTCACTCTAGCGATGGCGTGCTTTGGCAAGCCGATAAAGTTGTCGTTCACCATCGCGCGTCTCGAGTTTCTCGTTGCCATACTCATAATGGGAAGCTTTTGCAACGGCAACAGCCTTCTTAGCCGCCCTCTTCGCTTCTTGGTACATACGCCAATTGTCGGCTGTCTTGTCGCTGAGAAAAGCGTGATATAGTCTTTTCTTCTCTTTGACTTTTTCCTTGACGTCCTCAGTCCACAGCCAAGTCTGCTTCTCAATCTAACGCCGTCCAGGCTTCGTCATGCCCAGTTCGGAACGTGCAGCTTGTAGCAAGCAGCTTGTCGAATCGGTTGCACGTTTCCATGTCTCCTCAACCGTGGTAACCGTCGGCAACCGAATACGAGCGACAACAGCTGCGTCCTTCTCTTTCATCCGCCACCACTTGATCCTTGCTGGTCCGCATCGCTCGACCTGCCTCAGCCTCGGAGGGGCGATCTTAAGTGTGCAGATCAGCGGACGGTGCTGCATGGCGACAGGCTCGTATGGCACATCCTTCGCATCTGTGACCAGCCTTCGATCGCGATGCTTGACAAGGATAAAGTCAATCTGTGTCTTGGTATTCCCGCTATAGAAAGACACGAGATGGAAGTCACGCTTTCGAAACATTGTGTTCGCGATGGTTAGATTATGCGAGTCCGCATACTCAAGAATTCGCTCACCATCAGCGTTATGTGCTCCATAACCGAAACCGCCATCAAGCTGTAACCATCTTTCGCAGTCCCTACGTGGCCGTTGAGATCACACATACTTGTCACACTCGCTGGGCTCTGCTAGTGCGCGTCGGCTCCCGCGGACGCCGTAGCATTATCTCGATACTCACTTAACGTCATCAACCATGTGATGTGACATGGGATCTCCATAGGCCGGCCTGTCACAAGGGACATCGCCACCGAGTGGCGACCCCATGAGGTTGAGGAATAGGTTAGGCGAGCTGTCCGTGTGAGTTGGAACTGACCATGAGTGGGCTGGAGATCATTGTCCGAGTCCACCTTCAAGCTGAATCTTGACAAATTTTATCCTATTTTTATCGTTTATTATTGAATCATCTTCAGTAGGATAGGAGATAGTGATGTTCGTTCTTTCACTGGAACACTGGAAATTGTTCGCCTTCGCGGGAAATAACCAAAAACGGACAGTAGAGGACAGTCGAAAGGCGGTCGAAAGATTCAGGTGAAGCGCGGTTTGTGGTAGTTGCGTTATCCCAGGCACTTTCGCGCTGTAGCGCAAAACCATCAAATTTTTTATTTCAAAATGAGCGGAGCATTGGACGGCGCACAACATAGCTGCCCCATACATGCTGAGCGATGAGAGCAGGTTTTGGCACAAGAAGGTTGGATGAACCGCATCCCGGATTTCACTCTCTTATTTGACGCTCACAGAGGTGGCGACGTCCGTTACTCCACGTGGTGCCACTGAAAACTGCTCGCTCTGCGAGCTAAGCTAAGCAGGAACACTCGATTGTAGGCGACAAGCCATTGTGACAGGCCGGCCAACGAAGACCCATGTCACATCACATAATGCATGACAGCTCAAATGTTTCGAGATAGTGCTACGGCGCGGAGCCGACGCGTACTCACAGAGCCCGGCGAGTGTGAGAAGTATGCGAGGGTCCCTGATGGACGGCATCGTGGGGCAACTAAGCTAGTCCGAAAGTCCCGTAACATAAGCAGGACCCGAGTGGCAATGCTGAATGTGGGTACGTTGGCGGGTCGCTCGTGCGAGTTGGTTGAAGCACTGGATCATAGAAGAGTTGATCTCTGTGCGGTGCGGGAGACAATGTGGTCCTGCTGCAAGTCAAGGGACATAGGACGTGGCTTCAAGGCCGTCTATGTGTAAGTTCCAGGACCACCAGTGGTGTCGGAATAATCGTCTGCGAACGACTCCCTGACTCGATTGTAAGCGTCTAGCGCTTTGATGATTGATTGGTGAAGATCGTTGTCACCGCTAAGGAGCGATTCTTTCACTTCTTCTCTGGTTTGCTCCGCAGACTGTCAGCTGCGACCAAGCCAAGGATGTGCTTTGGCTCCTGCTTGATTGGAAGACAGCAGAGTTACCGTTGAAAGATGTTATCGTAGTCGCTAGTGACCTTAATGGGCACGTGAGAGCGACAAAAGACGGGTACAGCTGTCATAGTGGATTCGGTTATGGGTCGCGTAAGGCCGATGGTGAGCGTATCCATGAGTATGCGGAATCGCATGATCTCATTATAGTGAACACCGTGTTTTGTAAACGTGTCTCCCACCTCATCTCGTTCATAGTGGGAATACAAAAACTCACGATCAGATAGGCATTGTCCTTGAGAGATCGCGACCGGAGTCGTGTCACAGACCCGAAGATCACGCGGTATGACACGGCTACCCCACAGCACGACCTCTAATCTGCACCCTAAAGATCACGCCTCCGAGATTAATGCAGACGTACGATGCGGTGCAGCAAGATTCAAGCGGTGCCGAATGAATAAGAAGGAAGCATGCTTTGAGTTTCTGTGATTTCTCGAAGCGCTGTGATTTCTTGCGTACGGTTTCCGACAGCGACCGACGCGATTCGCCAAGCTGCACTGTCGGAACTCGTCATTACGAAGCCTGGGCGACGGAAGGCCAACAACCAGGCATGGCTGTGTACAGACAACGTAAAAGCAACATTTCGAGAAAAGTTGCTCTATCACATGTTTCTCGGCGAAAAGACAGTCAATAACTGCCGGAGGTATCAGGAAGCGAAGAAAGTTGCAAAGAAGGCCGTGGCTGTTGCAAAAGCCACTCATTATGGAGATGTCAACGAGAAGCTCGAGTCACGCAATGGTGAGTGGTATCTGTACCGACTTGCAAAGTTTCGCCAGCTGCAGACCGAGGATATTGAGAAGTTCTTCGGCATCAATGATGAGGACGGCCATCTTGTTCCGCAAGAAGGCATTGAAGCGATGGCGCAACTACTTTGAGGAAATCTCTACGGTAGAATTTCCTCATCCAGCCATCCCTTGTACGGCTCAAACCCACGGTCCCGTTCAGAATATCGCCGTGGAGGAAACTGAAGCGGTTTTGAAGAAGATGAGGCCAGGCAAGGTAATTTTGCCCGACGAAGTGGCTGATGATTTATGGGCGTCAAAGTACTGGTACCCTGCTGAGTGGTTGAAGAAGTTCTTTAATCAGGTTATGGCGGAGAAGAAAGTACCTGAGTGTTGGCGCCAAAGTACGACGATTCCAATTTGGAAGAAGAATGGCAGTTCTGCGGACTGCTTCAGTTACCGTCCGATTCGCTTGCTTTCGCACCTCATGAAGATCTTTGAGCGAATTGCTGATGGACGAGTTCGTGACATCGTCCAGCTCTAAAGCAATCAGTGTGGCTGGCTGTGGCTCGTTGTTGCCATACACGCCGCCCGCCTCCTGATAGAGAAGCACTGGGAGAAGCAGAAGTCAGTGCATATCACCTTCCTAGACTTGAAGAAGGCCTTTGACCGCGTGCTGCGTGAAGTGGTATGGTATGCCTTGCGACATCGTGGAGTTCCTGAAGAGCTTATAGAGTGGGTGCGAATTCTCTACTTTTGTCCAAAGAGTAGAGTTCAAGCTGCAGTTGGAACCTCGATGGAGTTTCCCATTTCTATCGGAGTGCACCAAGGTTCTGCAGTTTCTTTGTTGGCGCAATGGATGCCATCGCACGAGATCTTCAGAAGCCCGTCCCTTGGACGTTGCTTTATGCCGATGACGTAATGCTCGTAAGCGAAGATAAAGGTGAACTTGAGCGAGAGCTGCAATCTTGGTGTGATCACTTGGAGCGGTTTGGACTCAGACTGAACGTGAAGAAGACCGAGTACCTAACTACGGGCGTTACTGAGTCCAGCTTCATCAAGGTTAACGGCATTGGGCTTCCACGCACTTAAGTCTTTAAGTACCTGGGATCAGCAATCGCGTCTAACGGCAACATGTGATTGCAGTGAATTCACTCGTGAGTACAGCATGGGCCAAGTGGCGTTAGCTAACTAGCGTGCTCTGCCATTGGAAGATACCAGAGCACCCGAAGTCAAAAATTTGCAGAGCAGTCGTGCGGCCAGTAGCGATGTACGGCGCTGAGTATTGGCCTACGACCAAGGGAGTTGAAACGCGCCCCAGTGTCATGGAGACGAAGATGCTGCGCTGGACGGCTGGAGTCACGCTCATGGACCGCATCCGAAATGAAGCTATTCGGCAGAAGTTCGGTGTCGCGCCGATAGCCGACAAGATGCTCGAAGGTCACTTGCGATGGTGCGGCCACGTTCTGCGTGGGAAAGAAGACAGCGTCCGCAAGATAGGCCTTGAGTTGGAAGTGTCAGGAAAGCGACCTAGAGGACGCCCAAAGCAGCGATGGTCCGATACGTTACACATGGACATGATAGTAACTGGCGTCCACCCTGATGAAGCACAGGATCGAGAAAGGTGGCGTCACGACACCAGAAGAGCGGACCCCGCTACGAAGCGGGACAAGCGCTGAAGAAGAAGAAGAAGAAGAAGAAGAAGAAGAAGAAGAAGAAGAAGAAGAAGAAGAAGAAGAAGAAGAAGAAGGACCGCCCAGGGACATTTAGCAAAAACCAAACACAGTTCTGTGATCCTTGTCCGATGCCCTACAAGAACATATGGGTCTCATCCAGAATCTCCGGACCGAGTTCACTGACCTCCCTCGTAAGGGAGAGAAGAATCCAAGTGGTGCGTCATCCCCGGTCCAGCGATGAAAGCTGTTTTGGCGAAGCCTTCACAGCGGGAAAGAGATAGTAATATTTGTACCATGGTGCACTCTATACATAACAGCATAGTTGAATCATTAGCATCTTTCTCCAAGTCAAAACGAGCTCCGAGGAAAAAGGATGGAAATCTTGTTTAGGAGGCATTCTAATCAAAGATCCGCGCTGTCTATAATTCAATATGCTACATGCTATATGAATCGAAACAAAACACCAGGGTGGCCGATTCTCGGAAGAAAACTGCATAGAACGGTTCTATCGTAGGCTAGCTCAGTGTTTAGCCTCCCTAGAATAGTAGACTTTCAACTTCGCCTTCGTTGTCATAAGAAGTGAATTGCCTCCTGCGGATATGTTCCTTGTTGTTCTGGATCGGTCAGGTCACCAATTTTGAAGCTGATTGAGCTCACACTTACAAGGGAGGAGCCATTATGCGCTCTGTGATCAAGATGTCTGAGGACGACGCGCTCGTGGCAATTTGCCACCGTACCTCGCTCATATTTTAAGACCGGACTAGGCCTGCTTAAGCAGGAGCAAAACTAATAGTTCTGATGTACATACAGTTTATGCTCTATATTTGTTAGATTTGCGCTTTTCTACATCTTGGAGATACTCTAGACATGCACGAAATGAAAGAAGCCGGCTATGAATAATAAAAAAAATAAGGATGTAGGCTCACAGAAACGCCGAAGTCATACAGAGGGATTTTTAAGACTCGAGGAAATTCTGGTAATCTGGGACCAGATTCGTCAACCGCTTGCCGCCCTCAAAGGTGAAAATACCGCCAATGAATGTCACATCAAGGGATTTGGCGGTATTTTCACCAATAGAAGACCGTGATAGGTCGATAAATCTGGCCCCTGTACGTTTCGCCCCAAACCGCTAAAGCATTCGAGTGTCCCATAATTATCTTGGCTATTTGGACCATGAGTGCCTGCGCGTTACAACTTCTTTATACAGGATTCAAACGGGATGTTATCTTGACGATTCGAAGATATTTTGCAATAGCATATCGATTCCTCTATCGGCCTACTGCCGCACTTTGGCATTTTCTCGAAAATGAAACTGCCGACTGCCGAAATCGCGACTTGCGTTTTCATTGCTTTCGACGCTCTGGACTATCTGCGTACGCTGCTCACAAAGCTGCTGCTACTTTGTTAGGTTGAGTCGCCTGTAGCAAATCAACGTGTGAAACTTGGTTATTTTCGTTTTGGGAAGGAAATGTACAGCATTACGGACAAGAAGCATACTGGAAGACCGAAGGGACCAGAGTCGTGCACTACTCGCTTCCACCGGAAGGACATTGTTCATGAACCTATGCTGGAAATGAAGCATGAGCTGCTTTACAGGTATCCGAGATTCGGTGCTATTCGCTTGTTAGTGGAGAGTACACGACCGCTTCGAGCAAAGACGATGAAGAAGGTGTCTAACGAAATTATGGCACATCATGTGTATTCATCAGATATCAGCCCCTGTGAGTATGCAGCATTCAGAAGTCTTGCTCACTTTCTCATGAACAAGCGATGCTCGCATCGTCAAGTTCAGCGCAATAGACGAATGGATCAGGAGCAGGCCGGCTTCGTTCTAAGAGAATGCAATCAACCCTCTGCCCAATCGTTGGAGAAACGTTGTGGCCACAGATGGAGACATATCTATTGACTACCCTTTGTCATTATCTTGTTCTAATAAATTTTTATTGAAAACGGTATGATAGCCCAGAACATTATCGGACATCCTAGCGGAACCCATAGTTGCAACCGCTTCACTCTTTTAGACCTTCGCCAAAAATGTACATTTTAGAACGGTGATAAAGTGGTGGTTGATGAATGGCTCGAGGAACCACCTTGTACTCAATGGATATTGGCCCTGGTGCGTCCAGTTACAACAGAACTGGCCTAGCTCAGTTCACCATGGTGCAGAACATACCAGGGGCAGATTAGTCAACGATTAAACCCGTGGGGTTTAAGGGATAGAGATAACCACGATGAAGCATTCATATTCACCCTTTATCTTACCTTTGCTCCTTTTACCATGCATACCAATTGGTCCAACTTTCCATGAATCCGGTCCCAGTGCTGTATAAAATTTTAGATTTTACACAGAAGAAAACGTTATACAGTGCTCTTTTATATTGCTACCCCAAGCCTATTTTCGCTGGCATAACTCCATGTTCCGATTTTGTCCCCTTTTCTGGTTGGTTTACTCTCCCCCACCCCACAAGTACTGTACCCCTACTTGACGGTAAGCACCCTTTATAGTTTTCCCTCACTGGTACCTACTCACCCCCTATTACCCTTATCCCATTACTGGTCTCTCCTTACTAGTCTTTCCACCCTTATGACACGAGGTAGGTGACATGTTCGGACGCCTGGTTTCTCTTATCGGTCCTCTCTTGCTGGTTTCCATTTCTGGTCCCCCTTTCTTGCCCCCTTCCTGACCTCAACTCCAGGCCAACTTCCTCACCCATTGACCCCCCCCCCTACTTGACAAATTCTGGTCCCACCTTCAGTTATCTCCTTCCAGGGGCTGGGTTCATCAACAAGTTATACATAAAATTTACGAACTTTCCAAGTTTCATTACTTTTAGTGGTACTATTACTATCTACTGTTACAATTTACTCTTATTATTACTTTTGCTTATTCGATTTCTGAACAAATGTGCCTTGATTTCCTGTGTTCTGCATAGCATGCGAAGTGTGGTAGACAAGTCGGTTGAATTAAGGTTTACATTTCGTCCGATCACGCTTCCTCTATTCAATTCTCTCATGCCCACAGATGACGGATCTTGGGGACTTATTACCAAAGGGATAAGGATTGCGTGGTCCAGCAATGATTTATCTTAAATTGATTTGGTCCGACGGCAGTCAATAATTACTACCTGGACCGGATTCATCAACGACTTATGTAACTTTAACGGATACGGATTAACAGATAAGCCGCGTTATCTGAGCTATTCGCTTTACAATTCTCCGCTAAAGTTACGTAAGTCGTTGATGAATCCGGCTCCTCTTGTATTAGGTTCAGTAACGATAACTCTGAATTTCAACTCGAAATTATGGTGGCCAACCAGAAGTAACCTTCTCCCGTTTGTAAGTTTATAGGCGGGGGGTGAGGGGATGGTGATGGATCGCGTATTTACTTTACTCGTAAACAAGTGCTCCGACACGCCTAACGACGTGCCTCGCAGTTGCACGCTTCGCGCGACTTTGCAGTATGCCTGATCTATGGAAAGTAGCTTTTATAAAACATAAAATTCGCTAGCAATTAGGACCTGGTATCGGCATCAACCCGTTTACCACTTCGATACCTTTATCATGATATTCTCTCTGGGCCGGCCATTAACGTTATTGGTTTGTGCTGCGCAGCACTTCTGTCCCTCAGGTTGCCTCTACCCAACCGTTCTCATGATCAACAGCTAACGTTTTCGGATATCGTTGACATATCTTTCGAAGCCAGGATCCCCTGACTCGTTTCTTCTTACTGGATCTTATTGCTGGTCGCCTTTACTGTTCTTCCCTCTCCCTCTTCAGTTCACCACACTCCTGGTCCCTACTCCTGGCCCACTTCTTTGTACCCACGTATTGATTGTATTGACTCCCTATTGATCTCTTCTTGCTGGTTTCCCCGTCCTGGCCCCTCCTCCAGGTTGTTTCTTTCCTTCCTGGTCGCTCTCCTGGTCCACCATAGAAGTCTCCCTTACCTCGCTTTTCCACCACCCCCTTAGTAGTCCTCATATGCTCACGGCAAACGTCGGTGACACGTATTCAGAATCAGGATGCTTGTTGCGCGACGTAGGGGGCCCACCTTATGGTTCCAGAAGCTCGGAAGCGCGCGCAGTCGCCGCTGTCGAGCATGAAGAGGCTATGCATATGGCAGATTCTTTGTTCCCCATATGAATTCATTTACTGCTCCCTTCTTGTTGGTTCGCCGTCCTTTGTCCCGCCTCCAGGTATCTTCCTCTAGGTAGATCCATCCCCCTCGGTATCCTCCCTACTACTCTACCCCAATTAACTAGCCCTCCTACGCTTACGACATAACGACGGGGCGAGCGAACGCTCATAGAGCGACATCGGTGTTACATGTTCCAAATCCGGTCTCCCTTACTGGTAATGGATCCCCTTGCTGATCCTCCTTACTGCCCCCCCCCTTATTGGTAACTCCCTACTGGTCCCTCCTTATTGCCTAAACCCTTCTTGGTGCCACATCCTGGCCTGCTTCATTGTTATCCCTACCGACCCCTCATCCAATGCCTCCTCCAGGTCGCTCCCTCCTGGTCGCTGTCGGTTCTCCACCCTCGAAGTCCCCCTTCTACTCTGACCTCTTCAGTAGTCTTCTCATGCTAACGATACGAAGTCGGCGATACGGCTCCTGAATCTGGACGCTCACAGACGCGCGAAGGTGCTGTTGTGTTAAGCAGTAAGGGACTACACTCCCCCTTCTGCAGCAACATCCCAAGTTCAATAGTAAATTTTGTCGCTGTAAATGATGCGGCGTAACTCACCTGGGTTAGATCACTCGACCGCTCTCGTTGTGGATGATGCGGCGTATCTCACTTAGGTTAGATCACTAAAACGTCATCGACCGCTAACTGAATTATATAGTGGTAGATTAGATTAGATTAGATTAGATTAGAAAGATAGATAGATAGATAGATAGATAGATAGATAGATAGATAGATAGATAGATAGATAGATAGATAGATAGATAGATAGATAGATAGATAGATAGATAGATAGATAGATAGATAGATAGATAGATAGATAGATAGATAGATAGATAGATAGATAGATAGATAGATAGATAGATAGATAGATAGATAGATAGATAGATAGATAGATAGATAGATAGATAGATAGATAGATAGATAGATAGATAGATAGATAGATAGATAGATAGATAGATAGATAGATAGATAGATAGATAGATAGATAGATAGATAGATAGATAGATAGATAGATAGATAGATAGATAGATAGATAGATAGATAGATAGATAGATAGATAGATAGATAGATAGATAGATAGATAGATAGATAGATAGATAGATAGATAGATAGATAGATAGATAGATAGATAGATAGATAGATAGATAGATAGATAGATAGATAGATAGATAGATAGATAGATAGATAGATAGATAGATAGATAGATAGATAGATAGATAGATAGATAGATAGATAGATAGATAGATAGATAGATAGATAGATAGATAGATAGATAGATAGATAGATAGATAGATAGATAGATAGATAGATAGATAGATAGATAGATAGATAGATAGATAGATAGATAGATAGATAGATAGATAGATAGATAGATAGATAGATAGATAGATAGATAGATAGATAGATAGATAGATAGATAGATAGATAGATAGATAGATAGATAGATAGATAGATAGATAGATAGATAGATAGATAGATAGATAGATAGATAGATAGATAGATAGATAGATAGATAGATAGATAGATAGATAGATAGATAGATAGATAGATAGATAGATAGATAGATAGATAGATAGATAGATAGATAGATAGATAGATAGATAGATAGATAGATAGATAGATAGATAGATAGATAGATAGATAGATAGATAGATAGATAGATAGATAGATAGATAGATAGATAGATAGATAGATAGATAGATAGATAGATAGATAGATAGATAGATAGATAGATAGATAGATAGATAGATAGATAGATAGATATTTTCAATACGCAGCTACTAGTAGAAATGCTTTAAAAGAATTATGGCAAGAAAAAAGGGCGCAACTTGGGTTGGGAGGTCATAATGCATTTAGTGATTTTCCTCCTTCGTGAAAAGGCACATGAATGTCAAACTGCACCAGAAATAGATTAACGTCGTTCAGTAATGCGGTAGGACGCACCAGTGGTGAATAATAATTTTAATTTCAAATCAGCTTCCTTAAGCTTCAAGTGGCTGGTATCGAGGTATTGAGTTGTCACAACGATGTTTCGCTGCCAGCACAAAGTGCGATGTGGGCTGCTCTATTGTTGATCCCCACCCGACGCAATTTGCGCCGAATGCCACACAATGTGAAATAGCGAAGTTCTGAACAGAGTACGTGCTTAATTCCTTCCTCACTCAGTCCCCGTCCTTCCTGTCCCCAGCAGCACAACATGACATTTGAAGAAGAAGACGCCACTATCGACATAAGGCTCAGTAGCGTACTAAATGTATTCATGGTATTTACGACACTGTTTCACAGTGGGGCGCGAAAACATATGACTTAGCAGCGTGCCCGCCAGCGAAGTTCATTTTGAAACTGCTCTTATCCAAGGTGCGCGATTTCGGAGCCTCCCGTATTTCTCCTTCACTACAATTGTCAGTGGCGCGATATTGGTGATGTAAAGTTCATCAATATCGCGCCACTGACGTCCTGACGTTTACGTGTAAATACTTGTTGAGGAGTGGGTTAGACCGGTCAGCATAACTGGATCGCGATTTTCCTTTCTCCTCCAAGCCGCAAGCGCTCATCGCACGTGCGCACCTGCCGCAATATTTGGGCTAACGAATTGACGTCCGCGCGATATTAGACAGAGCGCGAAATCTTTCCTTCTTAGCCCTGTGCGCTCCGGGGAGTCTAGGGAAGGGATTCCAGGGTGTGTGCAACCAAAGCTGCTCGTGTGGAAACTGCTTTCACTCCCAGTGGGAGTCGGCAGCTGGGTTCTGCGCTCTTCGAGGCTAGGGAAGGGACTCCAGGGTGTGTGAGAGCAAAGCTGCTCGTGCTAGAACTGCTCCCGCCGCTTAATGGAAGCGCGCAACTGGGTACTGCGCTCTTCGAGCTCAGAGACAGGCAAGGGAAGGGACTCCTGGTTGTGCTACATCCAAGCTGCTCGTGCGAGAACTGCGACCGTCTTCCAGGGTTCTCCTGCAGCGGCGGTGGAAGATCCGCGATCCGCCACCGACCGATCAACGACCCTCCTCCATATCGACTGACCGTGGTGTCAGTGGATATCGAAAATTGCCACGTCGACACGACGCGACTGCACGCGGCTTGGCAGAGGAAGAAGAGCCGCCACCGCATAACTGACATCACGGAGTTTGTGTCGAATGACGGTTAGCGGCCGTGTCGGAAATTTCCCGAAATCCACTTGGTGTCTAAACGGATCAACCCCAACCCTTGTAAGGTTGCATCATGTGGTTTTTAAAGCGTCCTTCCTATTTTCAGCAGCGAAACACAACACTATGACCAATGTCTGAGGTAACGAAATCCGAGTTAGTGTCCCAGTGTCGTTGTGTTTTTGACCACGGTGGCAAAATTGTGCACAAGCCGTTACGAAAAGTCAACATGTCAAATGACTAAAGGCAGTGCTTTCTAATTCTGTACTCGAGGACGCCTGCCGGCTGAAAACTGGATGGTGGGAAGGAGGCTCTACCTATCAAAATCAGTAAATCCTCGAAGCTTTCGCGTCAGCCACTCAATATTGTCATGTCATGTACAGACGCCTGACTGCTTGACTATGGCGACAGGCGGGTTGAACGGATTCCATGTTTTGCCTCATTCTGAAGTGTTTTTTACTTTTGCGCCTTTAACTAAGAATATTCTTTTGCTCATCCATTCACAAGTTAATAGGACTGGATGATATAAAGATTGCATGGTTGTATTTTCTGTTGCATGCATTTTTATTCCCAACATGATTTTTATGAGAATGTTAAGTGGACCCCCCTTGTTCTCGCTCACATGGCACTCGCCACCCTTTAAGTGCCGCACTTTTAACGACACCCTACTGAAGCAGTCTCGCCTTATGCGTTTAATGCTTGCCCTCTCCCCATTGCTCTGTTTTTGCAACCGAGTTATTGAAGATTAAACACAGTCAAAAAGCAAACTACTCACACTTCCGGCATTTTGACTGTGACTTTTCTTTTGCTATTAAGCCGCCGCCTGGAATGTCAAAAAGCTTCAAATGAGGCATACCCACATTTTAAGGGCAGTGGTATCATATCTCAATCGTTAAGGCATGATATTTTCTGTTAACGCCCATGAAATCCTCTTCGCACCTTGTTCATTCACTTCACCAATCTTGTTCATCAAGGAGCTAGTAACATTGCTGTCCCGTAAGGGAATTCATACGGAGAACAAGAAATCTGCCACATGCATTGCCTCTTCATGCTCGACACAGCAGCGACTGCGAGCGCATCTGTGCTTCTGGATTCGCAAGACGGGCCTTCTGAGCTTCTGGATCCAGAAGACGGCCACCTACGTCGGCAGCAATTCTGAATACGTGTCATCGACCTTTGCCGTGAGCATAGGAGGACTGCTAAGAGGTGTTGGAGAAGGGCAGTAAGGAGGACCTCTAAGATGGACCAGGAGAGCGACCAGGAAGGAAATGAACAACCTGGAGGAGGGGCCAGGACGGGGAAACCAGCAAGAAGAGACCGGTTGGGGTCAATAGTGGGTACAAAGAAGTGGGCCAGGAGTTGGGACCACGAGTGTGGGGAACTGAAGAGGGGGAGAGAAGACCAGTAAAGGCAGTCAGCAGTTAGATCCACTAAGAAGAAACGAGTGAGGGAACCTGGCATCGGAAGACATGTCAACGGTATCTGGAACAGGGTCAAGCTTGAGGTTCGGGAATCGAAGGGGGGGGGGGGGAGGTCGTACTGTGGTCTCGTCTGGAGGGGGGTTGTGCTTTTCCGGTTTTGGCAGAAGATTCTCTCTTATTCTTCAGGTTTTTAGGTGATGTTTTTAATTCTTAATAAGTTGTTTTTCCAGGAATGCTTACAAAGGTGTGGAGTCTCTCCTTCGTCCTGCGAAGTTGTAAAAATTAATATAAAACAGTTTCAAATACTGATTGTATTACTCGTTAAAAATAAAGATTTTCCGCCGGCAGATTTGAAGTCAATGAGAACTTTCGATTTTTTCAGTTTTTTTTAGTAAGTCATGGGCGCGACAGTTTTCTTCCTGAACGAGCGACACCTACGTCCTAAATTGCCGTCTATAAAATTTGAAGTGTCAATTGCTAAGGAAAATTAAGTGCTTTTCCTACAAGATTTTTGGAAGCACTCTTCGAAGCGATGACCGAATGGCAACCGGAGGATGAACTTGTAACGAAACTAATTGTCTCTCTTCTGCAGGAAACAGCATCAGAAAGTGGAGTTGTATCAAGTAACGTTCTAGTCCACAGTTTGACACATGGTAATAAAACCTGTTTTTCTTAAACTATCCACTGTATGAACAGACGCTCCGATTTGTATGATTTGCGGAAAATTTTCGACACCGTTAATTACATGGAGGCCTCTATTTTTCGGCCTGCTTTTTAAAGCGTAGAACCCACACTTCTTATTGTTTAAAAGCTCTGTGGATTTTTCAGAGATGTCGCACAAACTCCGAAATATGGTAGGTTACGTGGAGCCATTGCGTTCTCCGATATCACCGATCGCCACTGAAGGATGGACTTCCCGCGGCAAAAAATTTCTACCTTCTGGAGCAAGAGCATCAAAGGGTGAAAACTGGTTTCATGGCAAAAATCATGGTTTTCTGAAACGAATAGATTGGATCGACCAATGGTCGATCCAATCTATTCGTTTCAGAAAATCATGATTTTTACACTGTGCATTGAACAAGACTTGTAATTTATTGTGGCAAGATTTCAACTGTGTGCGTAATTTGCTTCAGGTAAAGACTTTATTTTCATGAAACATGAGAATTTGCAAATCGATTCTCCCTGATCATATCGGAGATCGCTGCGAAGAAGCTTAGTTTTTGATTGTATATTAATCACATCTTGAACTCTAAGTTGGCACAGTTTTCACCATTTGATGATCTTTCTCCAGAAGGTAGAAATTTTTTGACGCGAGAAGTCCATCCTTCAGTGGCGATCGGTGATATCGGAGAACGCAATGGCTCCACGTAACCTACCATATTTCGGAGTTTGTGCGACATCTTTGAAAAATTCACAGAGCTTTTGAAAACAATAAGAAGTGTGGGTTCTACGCTTTAAAAAGCAGGCTGTAAAAATAGCGGCCTCCATGTAATTAACGGTGTCGAAAATTTTCCGCAAATCATACAAATCGCAGCGTCTGTTCATACAGTGGATAGTTTCAGAAAAACAGGTTTTATTACCATGTATCAAACTGTGGATTAGAACTTTACTTGATACAACTCCACTTTCTGATGCTTTTTCCTGCCGAAGAGAGGAAATTAGTTCCGTGACAAGTCCATCCTCCGGTTGCCATTCGGTCATCGCTTCAAAGAGCCCTTTCAAAAATCTTGTAGGAAAAGCAATTAATTTTCCTTAGCAATTGACATTTCAAATTTTAAAGACGGTAATTTAGGACGTAGATGTCGCTCGTTCAGGAAGAAAACTGTCGCGTCCGTGACTTCCTGAAAAAAACTAAAAACTGAAAAAAACTTGATAAAGCACTCAAGTCAGCTTCAAAAATTAAACACTTGGCATTGTATAGAGTGCAGTTTCGAATGCAGATGTTGCTTCTTTACGTACAAAAATGTGCCGTGTCCACGAGATGCACGGAAAGCCTGAAAAGTTGAACTCGTTGTGATTAATTCGACAACTGCTCTCAAAAGTGCTTTATTTTCAACTGTAAACAAACAAAATATTATTATCAAAAGATTATATACACAAAACCTTTATCAGCGTTTTTTCTTTTTTTTACTTACAAATTTTTACAAATTACTAAATTAAACAGTTACTCAGTAACACTCTTTCTTGAGCTAATATGACACAGTGGGAGCTGCACCTGGAAAGAAGGACCTATTAAAGGGTACAAAAATCGCATGAAATTTTTTAAAAAATTCAATGCGGATAGGAAATAAAACGGTGGTCTACACAAGGGGGGGGGTCGTACCAGAGTCACTCTGGGAGGGGGGGGTCGTAAATTTTCGGCAAAAATCGAACCCCACGCTTGACCCTGATCAGGAAATGCTAGCTGTTGAGTATGAGAACGGTTGCGGAGTAGTAATCTGAGGGACAAAAGTACTGCGCAGCACAAACAAATGGCGGTATTGAATGGTCCGGAGAGAGTGTCTGTAGTCTGTAATGAAGTACCGATGCGGCGAACGGTTTGATGCCGATGTAGTACGCAACAGGTCCTAGATGTTATCGAATTTTAAAATTTACGAAAACTACTTTCCATAGGTCCGGGATGCTGCAAAGTCGCGCGAAGCGCGCAAGTGCGAGACACGCCGTCAGGCGTGTCGGAGCACTTGTGATCTATAGAAAACTGCAGCTCTCCCACTTATTCCTTGACAAACCTACAAATTTGGTTCCATCAGTTCCCTTTTTGTCAATTCTAACTCTAGGTTTATTATAGATCACATTGGACCTCTGGACCTGCATGCTCCAGAGTTCTTTACAATAGAAAAAACAAATAAATAAATAAATATGCAGGTTTAACGGGTGTAATACCACTTTCAGTCAGGTTTATCAAGGTTTCCCAATCAGAATTCTATACCAGTCGCGAAGACACTCTGTAGTCTTCTCCACTTAAAACGCTTACTCAATTTTAAGGTCTATCACGAATCAGAGCACTAGCGCTCGGGCAGCATTGGTTGATCGTTCCAACAGCATCCAATGCTTGACATGCGGGGCACCAAGCTTGTCGGCTTCGCCAACGTTTGCTAACACAAGTCTCGCTACGAATCCCACCCAAGCGTAAATAGAGATGCCTCCTCACTCAGCTTCGCTTGCTGGCTTATCCGACTTTCGAGCCAAGACGAGCGGGACACGTCCGCTTGCTGGCTTCACCGCCTCGGCTAAACCTGTTCGATTCAACTGTTTAACTTCTTACAAGGTCCCAACACAAGGTGAGTTTTTGTGATGCCATTTTGACAGAATATAGGTCCCCGTGAACGGAGTCCAGAACCACAGCTAGTTTTTGCTGAACGCTTTTTAAAGTCCTGAAAAGGAGGTCTGAAAGCGTGCGCACAACTATCATTAATCCCCACGACACCGCAGGAGATACGGCTCGGCGGCGCAGTTGGCAGGAGTGCCGCCTCATAGGAGCACACCGGCGGGCTTTTGAGTTCGAGTCCGTGTACTGCCCATATTTTTGCACATATTATTATTTATTTATTAGTTTGGTGTTATTACGCTTTCTCATGATAGCGGGAGTCAATTTTAGACCATCACGCTTACAACAAAGCAAGACTGTCTATTTGCGTCTTCATGTGTCAACAATCAAATCGTCTTCAAATGTCTACATTTTCAACAATGCCTATATGCACTATATCATTTATCTGGAACTAAAAAGTCCTGTCTTGCTATTCCCTTCTATCTAACTGCTATGGTTTAAATCTGTAAAACATGTAAAACACAATACGTTTCACACCAGCAGCATCTTAGGAAAGCCAGAGGAGGGGAACAATCGGATCTAACTTAGTCCGGGGGGGGGGGGCACATAACTATAAGAAATTATATGTAATAAATCCACTTGAGACTTACCAATCGGCTCCTACAGAACAACATGAGACCTAAACAAGAAAAGTCATGAAGAAAAAAAGGAAAAAATTACATCTGTTGTGGTTGTAAGCAGGCAAAGTTTGTGCCCTCCTCACCATGTTAGATCCTGTTTATAACATGTCAGCCGGCGGCCAGCACGCGGCATGCCTCCATGTTCGCCGAGACCGTTGTAAACCGCGGCGATTTTTTCAATTTTTTTTTGGTTTGTTCGCTTTCTTTTAGGCTCCAACTCGTTCTCTAGGAGCCGTTCGGTAAGTTTCATTTCATTTTGTTGCCTACTTTTTAGTTATGTGGCCCTTCCCCGGACTAGGATAGATCGGAACAATCTTCTCTCTCGCAAGGAATGACCACTTCTTCTTCGTTGAACGCTAATCTGTGGGTGTAAAGAAGAGTCCTGGGTAAACATTGACGTATCCACCTGCCACCCACGCGTATGACAGACACGACAGAAACACCGGAGCGCAGAATTGTCGGTAGGTTCGGCATATAATCTGCAATCAAAAGAGATGGCACGGGTGGTACTCACTTCGAATTTGTGATATGGTAAAATATGGTCGTTGTACAGATAAGCAATGTTGAAAAACTATATAAAAAACTATAACTAACTATACACATATGAAGGCACAAATAGACATCCTTGGTTTGTTGTGAGCAATGATGGTCTGAAATTGCTTCCTGTGATTATGAGAAAGCGTAATAACAACAAACTAGCACGTGCAAAACATTGGCAGTACTCGGAGTCGAACTCAAAAGCCCGCCGGTGTGCTCCTATGAGGCGGGACTCCTGCCAACTGCGCCGCCGAGCCACATCACGTGGGGTGTCGTAGCTGTTGATGGTAGTTCCGCGCAGACCTCTTTTCCAGGTCCTTAAAAAGGCGTTCAGCAAAAACTAACTGTGGTTCTGAACTCCGGTCATCGGGCCCTACATCCTGTCAAAATAGCATCGCAAAAGCTCACCTTGAGTTGGGAACATTCCCTTGTTAGCTCCAAATTTTTTTGCGGTTTCTGATTTTTTTGCGGATGGAGAAAATCTTTCAACATGCGGCAGCTTCTGAAGACTGCCGAGTGTTTTACGCTGCGTTCGACATATTGTTGACTTCGAGCGCTTTTGCAGGCCACGTGGGGGAGAAGAATATGGAAAACATCTAAAGTGTCGCACAGATGCCGTTCCTGACTATGAACGATGCAATAGAAGATGTGTCTGAGTGAGGTCGGAACTGACGATGAGACCTCGCCGGGTTAAACGGTTGCCATTCTGTACACAGAGTGCCCCATAGAACCGCGCTGCAGCTGGTGTGTATGTGTCACGGATGAGCGGATTAGCCGCTATCCGTTATCCGGTTCGCGGGGGATCTTGGCCTATACGTTTTGTTGTTCGTTATCCGACGGTTTTGGGCCGATATCGAGCAACAAATTAGTCTCCTCAGATATGGACGTGATGTAGAAGATCGATTACAATCATAACAGTCATCGTGGACAACAACGGAGTTCATTTAAATCCGGAGGGTAATGTGAGGCATTTGGTAACTTGGGCACAGGACATTGAATTAGACTTTAACTTCCAGCCTTCCAGACTCACTAAAATTATACCATGCATCTTTGAGACTTACTAAGCACTTAGTTGATTATCCTATTGTCACCAAGAGAGATGTGCCCAACAGTGAAAGATACAAGCTGCCTCGAGGATCTAGTTAGAAGAGGAGGGCTCAGCGCATCCAAAGAAAACTGTTTAGCGCCTACATTCGCGTCCTACCTTTGTGGGTAGTCAAAGTTAGGAAGGTAGACGCTGTTTTCTAGTGCACGCTTTTTTCTAGTGAAAGTTCTCTGCTCTACAAGGAAGGGTCCCATTTCTAGGATGCGCCGGACATTCTGTTTCTACAGTACCGCACGCGTCTTCTGAATAGACGCCGCAAAAACCGCGATTTTTCGGTTTTTGCGTCTTTTTGATAAAACTCGCCTAAAGCCACCTGTTTGAAAAACCAAGGACACATTTGAGCTTAGGAGCTCGAGCTCTATCGTTTGGTATACATATTTTATATGGAGCCATGAAAATGTCCGAAACTGAAAACTTGGGCTCCATTGCGAAGGGCGGTCGCGGACGAGTTGTCGGTCACAGGCTGTCGAAAACGGTTGCGTGCTCACAATTCCTCTAATTTGAGATATTTTGAGAAAAGGTTGGTACAGTTCGATTCGTCTATTTGAGATCTACGCAAACATTTATACTTTCTATTACTTTGTACTTTATATTTCTATGGATTGGAGATCACTTCTCGAGGGATACCCTTGTGTGAATGAAAAATATGAATTCTTTTTATATATTCTGCATTTTTGCATCGAGCAGTTCATTCCTACTGAAAAGATACCACTGTCTTATAGAAAGCTTCAACCTAATTTAGTGCGACTTTTTGAGAAAAGCACAGATAGCATGGTTATCTTACAAATCAAAATCAAACTCAAGCGATTTGGAACGGTTTAGAGTGCTAAGCCAAAATTTCGATCGACTCTTGCTCAGGTACCACAAATATGTGGAACGAAAAATGTTTGAAAGTCCAGGTAAAACAAATCTTATAAGCTATTGAATTCTGTGTTGAAGCGCTCCGAACGGATACCAACATTGAAAGATGAAGCTGGTCTCTCAGCAGTAACTGATCTGGCAAAGGCAACTATGCTAGCTAGGCATTTTCAAAAAGCATATTCAAGCTGCTCTGTCAACAATGACGGCTTTAATACGAGGAGCTCTCCTTGCACTATGGAAACCTCAATTTGGTTTTACAAGGGAGAAATTTACAAAGAGTTAACTAGCTTACCTGCGACACATACTGTAACTCCGGATGAAATGCCGTCGTACTTTATCCGTAGAATTGCCATTGCCATATCCTATCCACTAGAGCATATATTTAATGCTAGCTACATGTCAGGTGAAGTTCCTGCTAGATGGAAACATGCCTTCATTACTCCCAAAGAAAATGCCGCAACATTTTGTTGGTAACTATCGTCCCATAAGCATCACTTCAGTTTTCGCTAGGGTATTCGAGGGAAAGCTAAAATCTGCTCTCGTTGATTACCTGGAACCTAACTCTCTGATTCCAGAATATCAACAAACTTTCGAACTGGTAGGTCTACTGAGACATTAATGTTGTCAACATTAATTGAATGGACCCAAGCTCTCGATGAAAGAATTGATGTGGACGTTGTCTACTTTGATTTTATGAAGGCTTTTAATAAAGTTTCCTTGAACAAGCCTATCTTCTGGCTTGAAAACATTGGTATCCATCCTAGAATAACTAATTGGATAGGAAACTTTTTAACAAATAGATTTTTTCAAGTTAGAGTTAACGAATCATTTTCTAAACCACTTCTGGCTACCAGCGGTGTCCCTAAAGGTGTTCTCTTCCCAACTCTTTTTAATATTTACACATCTGAGATTCCCTATTTGATCGATCAGTATGGTGTCTCCTGAAAAGTAATTGCGGATGATATAAAAATTTACAAAAATATTGTCGGTGTGGACGACCATGTTGCTCTTCAATCTGCAATTAATACTATTGTGGACTGGTCAGCAAGGTGGAATCTACCACTGTCAGATCAGAAATCCCAAATACTACACCGTGGCGAGCAAGCCAACAGGAAGGTCTATCATTTACTTATTTATTTATTGCCAATTTGAAAGAACAAAAAACATACACTGTAAAGAGAGGAAATCCACATACAGAACAATTAAATTGGCTTTAGAGAAAAAATGAGGAAAATAAGAGAAAGAAGAGGAACGAAAGTAGGAAAAGGTAAGCAGAAACAATAAAGGGATGTGGAAAAAAGATATGAAGACTTTACAACCGCACAAATCGCGCAAGTAAAACGTGGAGGCTTTTAAGCCGCGCTAAAATAGTTGTGATAAAGTAATCGAAAGGGAAAAAATGCAGAGCAGCGGCCTACGATACTACGACCATAGGTGCTAGACTAGCTGTAAACTAACTGAAGCTTACTGCTCGCATTTTCATTTGAAGAAAAAAAATAGCTGGCGAAAGACTCTCAAGACATACGGGCCTCAGGTACATAGAAAATGTTCGAGGAAGTATTGCTCCAACTTGCGCAATTTGTGCAGGCAGTAAAGTGCTGGAGATGCAAGGCGCGATAGAGCAAAGAGGACGAGACACATTATGTATCGCAGAAACAACTGGCTCAGTTCGGTGATCATAGGTTCGTCAGCTACGGCATTGATAGAAGTGTCAGCATGACGTCGGATATTTCCTTGGAATCTTCAGTTACAGCACGACAGTAGCACTGCTTCTGCTGAAATGGTAGATCTATTCACGTGTTCATTCATGTGGTCTACGCAGTTGTTGATCCTTCTAGAAACTTCTCTGATGGGATATAAGACTGGCCACAGATAGGCTAACTACTTTCTCGCACTCTCCACACCCACGGCGGACTAGGACGGACGACCGGCCGGAGACCACCCCGATCAGCCACACCACCACCGCAGCAGGCCACACCCGACACCGAGGCGCACACGGCGATTGGGCAGCAGAAGAAGGACGGACGACGAGGAAGATCATTGTGATCATAAATAAAGGCTGAGCAGGTCGATACACCAAGAGGGGATCGAACCCTCGACTCCACGCGTCGTAGCGGCGCGTGCAGCCACACAGCCACGCAGTTGGCCGGGGAGTAATGCGTTGAACATAGCACGTACATTCAAAAAAAAGCGAACCCCTGATGTGCTAATACGTAGCCGGTATTAGAATATGAACGCCGCAGTGTTTGATGAGGTGGTGGATAATGAGTCAAACCTAAGATTGCTCTGTTGGTTGGGACTTCAGCAGTTGGGCTAGATGGTTTCGAAAGGAATGCGAGTTTCTATAGATGAAGCAATCGTTGCTTAAGCTGTTCCATTTTGCTACTCTTCTTATGAGGAAGGAATTCTCATAGCTAAATGTGTTAGGCTTTTCTGGTCTGATGCGGAAAGGGTGACCTCTCAATCTGCCAATACTCGGTGCAGTCTCAAAAAGATCGGAGATGCGAAGACTAATTTCATTTGTAGTCAACTTATACATGAGGGCGAAATCCATCATTACTCGTCGGAACTCTAAGGATTCTGCACTTAGTCTAGACAGTCGCTCCTCGTAGGAAAGTCGAAACAGTCCACATATGTAGAAGGAGCGGTACGTAAGATAGGATCTCGCATCTTAAAAGCCCTGAAAATGAAGTTTGAACACTTTTGTGCATTCCTTACCTTTTCGAGGATGTAGGTATCAAAACTGAGACTGCTGTCGTAAGTGATACCTAAGTCACGTATTTCCTCGATGCAGTTCAAAGTGACACCTTCTAAACTAAAGGAAACATTGGGGTGTTTACGTCCTATTCTCATAACAGCGGTTTTGAGGGTAGAAATGCCTAGCGACCAGGCTCTAGATCAGCCAGCTACGGCATCAATTGCACTTTGAAGTTTTTGGTAGTCATCTACAGTGAATATTTTTGTGTCATCAGCGTAGATGCTGCAGGAGCAGCCTGCTGGAAGTGAGCAAGGTAAATCGTTGATGAAGATTATAAACAGAAGTGGTCCTAGGCATGTACCTTGAGACTTGGTGTTCGATAGCAAGGAGACAAGTTGCCGTAATTACTACAGACTGGACTCTGTCGGTTAGAAATGAGCGTAAAAAATTTAACAGTTGCCCTTTTATACCGTAAGAACAAAGCTTCTTAATTAGCAATGGAATAGATATAGAGTCGAATGCTTTTGCATAGTCCAAATAACAAACGGACACATAGTTACCCTTGTCTATTTCTTTATGCCACAACGGTATAGTGGAAATAAGGGCGGATGTAGTAGATTTCTTATCAAGAAACCCGTGTTGTTTGTCACAGATTAGGTTGTTATCACGTAGATAGTCTGTGATATTTTTCCGTAGGATGCGTTCCATAACCTTGCTTACTGAACTAGTGAGACAGATGGGTCTGTAATTGGCAACGTCGTTTTTACTACCCTTTTTGAAGATTGGACTACAAGGCCGACTTTGCATAATTTAGGTACCTGTCCATAAAGCAAAAGTCTGTTAAATAGGAGGGATAGTGGAGAAGCCAGACCTATAGCTGCCTTTTTAAGAAATATGTAAGGTATATCGTCTGGTGAGGTGGAAAGCCTACTTGGCAGTTTACGTAACACACCGTAGACCGATTCGACATATTTAGAATATAGGATGTCGAGATTTGCTGAAGAGTTACATATTGCTAACCAGTCTATTTGGGAAAGAGCTGAAATGATAGAAGTGTAGTCGGCTTTGAAAAAGTTTCTGGTTTCTACAAATATTTGGGCATTACATCCTTTAAGGTCAGAAATCGTAAAAAGAATACTGTTGTGGTCGGAAGTACTGAAAGGTGGGAGGACACGTACCGTTTCAACTATGTTAGGTAGTGATACAAGTAGAATATCTAAGATGTTTAGGCCGTGTGTAGGTTGGTTTACCAATTACAGCAAGTTCCACGAGATAACGAGGTCAAGGAACGAAGAGGAAGAACGAGTTGAAATGTTCCCTCTGTGGCCCATACTGGTCCAGTCAATGGTTGGAAAATTGAGATCGCCCATTAGAAGGATGTGACTGCCCCACTCTTCGAAAACTTGACTAAGGAAATCTGTAAACTCAGCAAAAGTGTTGAAGGCACACGAAGGGCTACGGTAGCAAAGCAGAAGTTGTACATTACCCCTATTTGTTTCAATTTCTAAAACTAGCAGCTGTATTTCGCTACAAAAGTCCCTTTCGCATACAAGTCGGTGTGATATTCGCTTGTGAATAAGTGCCAACACTCCGCCCCCCACTCTGTCACCTCTGCGATCACACCGGTACACTGCGTATCTTGAGTCAAACTGAGAATGGCGTCGTGAATTGTTTGGGGTTTGCACCAGCTTTCCGTAATGAATAAACCACTGAGCATTTCTCGTAGGAGGAAATTCATGTCTGGAAGTTTGTTAACAATGGATCTAGCGTTAAAAAGGTAGAAATCGTAAATGACAGGCTGTCTGAGTGGGTGGTCATTCATGAGGAAGGTTGTCTCCTGCGTACTGGCTGTTCTTATGCCCTAGCACAAACGTGGTGAAGAGGGGGCAGGTGGAGAGGGCGATGGAGAGAGAGGTGTTGGCACAGATTCAGGTGGCGGAAGCGAGTGTTGGCTAGTATGCCTTACTGGCAATTCGCGAGGGTTGCTGAGTTTATGAATGGCCAAGTCTCTCACAATATATAAAAGCTTACCTGCTTCTCTATTCATTATTCCTGCTTTTTTGCGTAGAGATCGATCGTAGTCTAATTCCTCTCTAGTATAGTCGGTTCTGGCATAGGAATGGACGTAGCCTTTCGTTAACGACTGCCTTGCTGTTCTTATGTGCGCCAGCATCTTGTCTCTAAGCTCCTGACTGCCTAGATAGATCTTTATTGTACGAGGCCGAGAGCCATTTGCCGCATTTCTAAGTTTCGGGTGTCGGTGAAAGGTTATTCTGCCGTTATTAAACTCGTTCAAGAGAAGCTCGTCGCCAGAGGTTTCCACCACCTCTTTAATAGCTTCTTTATCAAACGCGCATGTGGCGGCCTCGGTGGACTGTTCACTAATGCCCACCCAAGTAATTCGACACGCCTTGGCATCCACGAGTTTGGTGTCAGATTTGAATTTCACCAACGTGCTATATAAGGCAGATCTGGGATCAGATCCCCTTTGGGCTTCCGAGGCTAGCTTAGCTTCCATAGCATCAAGCCTATTGATAACAGCAAGTTGAGACTCCTGCAATTTGACGAAGAGATCAAACATTCTATCAAACTGCTGAAAATACTCATCCCACCGTTTCAGCACTGGCATCAGCCAAGAGGGTACTCCTTCAGCAGTGTTCTTTTTCGGCGCCATCTTGATGTCAGTGAATTCGAAACCGAGGCAGAATGATAGCAAGAGGTAGTAGAACCAAGAAGAGGTAGCAGAGCAGAACTTCACCAATCCAGATGACTGCACCAGGCGGGAATCATCTTGGTGATGTTCAGCTTAGGAACACAACTACTTTACGTGACCTGGGATTTATTCTAGACTCAACACTGTCATTTAAGGAGCATTGTGATTTGATAGCAAAGAGAGGGGATAGGATTGTGCATAGCATATTTAAGTCGTTAAAAGCAAATTCAGTCATCCACATGCTGCTAGCCTACAAAGCACATGTCAGACCTGTGCTTGAATATGGTACCCCTGTTTTTAGTCCTAAATGCAAGCGTGAAATCGCTAAGCTAGAGTCCGTGCAAAACAGTTTCACAAGAAAGCTCTGGATAAGAGTACACGGTTGTGATTATACCACCATTCCACCTGCCACTGTAAGGAACAAGATCTTCAATTTGCAGTCTCTTGCTTGTCGTAGGAAGCGATACGATTTAATTGGAGTTTACAAGTTGATGAATGGCACATGGGCCTTCGCCTCCGTGATTTCTATTCTGTATCACCTTCTAGCACTAGAGGTGGTCAAAGTAAGATACAAATACCAAGAGCTAGAACTAATGTTAGATCGGCGTTTTTTACACATCGGGCTGGCTCTGAGTTCCTAAAGTTTTCTAAGAAAATCGTTGTGCGAAATTCACTGAGGCAGTACAAAAGGCTTATTGACCGGTATCTCCAAGAAGCTTCTTAATGGCTTACTGAGTTGTTCGTGTTTGTACTAGTTATCGCCATCTGTGTTTTCCTATTCAGTAATATGGTCGTTTTTTTAGTTTGTTTGTCTGTTTTTGTTTTAACCCTGCGTGATTGTTCACGTACAAAATAAATAAATACATAAAACTTCGCCAGACTACCGCGTTTTCGCAGTGTGTGGCCAAAACAAATGACTAGACCAGACTTTTTGCGATTGGAGAAGCTTATATCTTAGGACTTGCATGTTCTCCGAGTATCTAGGTCATGGCGTAAAGTGTTCTGTCATGCCAGAAATCCTCTGAGAGTGCGCCGTGCACAATGCATAAAGGATCGATCCAATCGAGGGGGGAGGTAACTTGTAGAATGAGCGTTTGAAAAGTTTTATCAGAAGTTCCCGGCCGCCCTACTCAGGAATTGCTGTACTCTGTCCCGGAAAGACTTCGGAGTGCGCTATGCACAATGCATATAGGATATAGGATCGAACCTAGCAATCGACTGGGCGCGACAGCTCGCAAATTGCACCGCGGGCGTGTTCTGAGCACCATAATTCTGTCAAGTTTGAATCTTTCCGGCTGCAGCCTGAGGATTTTGTAAGCAGCAGAAAGCTCAAGAAGCGCGCTGAACCACAGCAGCGTAGCTTATACTGGACAAAGTTACAGCGGTGCAAAAATGCAGGTAAAACTGTGTGACACGATTTTTTCCGATTTCAGTCGGCCATCTGGGAACACGTGTTCAACTAACGGCTTGCAAATGCGTAGGCAACCAAAGCAGTTAAGATCATTTACGATGAAGTGCCCATAACTCCCCAGCCGCCTCACCTGCCTTAGTCCCAGCTGCCATTTTAGAGCTGCGGAGGGCAGCAGTGAAGTTTCTTCCGCCCTTACTCGCCCACATTTTAGTTTTTGACATTCGAGATGGTACCGCTCTGCTCAGCTCGAAAAGCTCTATCGAAATCCCGGCGAATACCGGGAAAATTGTTTTTTGACAATTTCTCATCGAGGGCGAGGGCGCTCTTCGCCGACCCTGCGCAGACGATGACGTCATCGAAAATCGATGATTTCAAAATCTGCCAAATTTTCTTGTCCAAACTTCGTCCAGAATCGTCTAGGGGTTCTTTGGAGCACCGATTACGAATCCGACGTCCGCTTGTACAAATTCCATCGATTTTGGCATGTTACAGCCGTTTGAGGTTGATAGGGTCAGGATCATTGACCACCCTCAGCTATCGGAGTGGGTGGTCTACTGCCATAATCGGCCAAATGGACTTCGGCGTTGTATTTGGCACCCGAATAGCCCCTGCCCTTACGAGGGAAGGGTCTGAAGCGTATAACGGGGGAGCGGGTCATATAGGGAGAATCCTCACCCCTCAATTGGTTTGAAAATGTGTTTATATTTTGCCAAGTCGCTAAACCCAAAGGTTGGGTGTCACAATGGGATACAAAGGCGCAGCACGCGTTTAGGGGTCTTGTACGCCCGCGATGCGTCTGCAGCCAGTGGTTCGGAGCGCAGGTGGGTAGAGGGTTGACTCGTACAAGGGAGGTCAGGGGTTTGGTTCCTCTGCGCTGCAGAGGAACCGAACTCCTTACATTTTAACTGATTGATTGAGATTTGGGGGATTCTGACGTCTATACCATTTTCAGACGTTTTCTGCGCATTCTTCCAGCTGTACGCTGTGGTATTCAACATGGTCATAAATGTTCGGCACCAGTGATACACAGGTACAATGTGCCTGTGTAGTGAATCGCGGTGTCTTCCTCCATGGTTATGAGCACGCAACCGAAACCCAATTGAAGACGTACCCTTTCCTCCGAAACAAGAGTTCCACCCGAAAACGTTATCATATGCCCACTGCTTGCTTGCCACTCCACGTTCATCAGTTCATCTTGCGGATCCCAATCTTCCCCTTCTTCCACCGCTTCCAGCTGTTCGTCTTCGTCAACTTCAAGTTGACATGCTTCGAAGTCCTAGAGTATGTGGCCGTCCGTTTGGCCAGCTTGATTTCTTTCCTCCTTCTTTGTCTGAAGATGGGTCACACTTCAGCGTGAGGTGGATCACCACTCGACGTCGGCGGACATTGTTGGTGTTAGGTTCTAGAAAACCTTCAGCAGACCTCTGATTTCCAAGTGACAGGCAGACATGAGGGAAAGAGTGTATCGATGCCGTTTAGCTTCATTTGCGGGATCCGCGCACCTCGTTTCTCATATGAACCACCTTCGACGTCATAACGTGGTCTCCTTCAAAAATCCGAGTAGGATGGGTTTTCCCGAGGCCTTTGGTCCATGTATGGAAACAGACTATGAGGAGCTTGTACCCTTTATACGCTACCCGTAAGGTGCCCAGTGGTGCTTCATGCACTTTGTACCTGTGCACCACTGGTGTTGAACATTTATACATCACCATGTTGAATACCACAACGTACCGCTGGAAAAATGCGCAGAAAACGTCTGAAAATGGCATTGACGTCAGAATCCCCCAAAACTCTACTAATCAGTTGAAATGCAAAAGCGCAGCAACGCAGAGGAGCAAAATCCCTGACCTCTCTCGCATGAGTCACCCCTCCACCCACCTGCGCTCCGAGCTACTGGCTGCAGAAGCACCAGACCCCTAAACGCATGCTGCGCCGTATCCCATTGTGATCCCTACTCCTTGGGATTAACGAATTAGCAAAAATAAACACATTTTCGAACCAATTGAGGCATGAGGATTCTCCCCATATGAGTCGCTCCCCCCATTCAGACATACGCTTCAGACCCTTCCCTTGTTAGACGAAGTTTGAGCACAATCGGTCTTCCCGACAATCCACAGTTATCCAGTAGCAGGATTCATCAACAATTAAGCTCGTGGGTATACGGGGTATAACGGGTAGAAATAAGATAAGAGTCAGAGACGCAGGCCTCATCGTGGGTATCTCTACCCCTATACCCGTTGGTTAGTCGTTGATGAATTAGGCCCCAGGAGAAAATCCAAAACCTACCAAAGTCGGCGGAATTTTCAAAAACGAACGTCGGATTCGTAATCAGCGCACTAAATAACCCCTAGATGATTTTGGATGAGGGCATTTAGCCAATTTCGAATGTATCGGTGGTCGATGACATCATCGTCCGAGCGAAGTGCGCCCTCGACCTCGAGGGAAATTGTCAAAAAAAACCAATTTTATCGGAATTGGTCAAGATTGATACTGTTCGATAGTGAATATGTCGTTCTGAGTTCGAGTGCGTCAGCTAGCCAAGATAGCACAGGTTTATTCGGCTAGCGTTTCGGCCTTATCGCCTTCGTCGGAGCCTGGAAAGCCAGAAACGTGTAAAATTATCCCAAACCCCCCAAGCAACAGCGTTCGCAATGCATAGTTAGATTGGCCATTGAGGCCCTATTCGTAGGGAGACCACCATAGCAGATGCCTTTGGGAACATATTTCAAAATGCTATGTGTGGGATATTGATTGCGCTGATGAAACACTCCAGGTAGTTTTTTTGTTGGAAGTTTATTGCATTTACGTTCTCTCGTTCGTGATGTTAGTTTGACTTGAACGAAGCGTAGGATGTAGACTGGTCGCCGGACGATGGCAATGACGTGGTGGTATTACGTCTCCTTGTAACAGTGAGGAAGTTGCTGTATGTGACGGCCGTGAGATCACTAGCAATATAAATAATAAAAAAATATAAAACATAAAATAAAAATAAACAATGAATTATTGAATAAATAGATAAATATAAAAACAAATCTTTTTTATCCATTTTTTTTCATTTCCCCTCGAGTCGAGAAGTACAGTCGTGCTGACAATCCCACCACCAATGCCTACCGAAAACGGTCAAGGCAAAGAACATCATCTATTTTTTAAGCAAAGAAAAGCTGCCTGCTCTCCTCAATGGCTAACTGAACTATGTATTATGAACGCTGTTGCTTTGCGTGTTTATTTTTGTTTTTATATCGCAACATCCAAGGGCCGGTTTCATCTACGACTTACAGGATGCACCAAAATAATGTGGACAAGATTTTTTGCCATAATTATAAAACAACCAACAATTCGAGAAAACAACGACTAAATTACAATAACATAAACATAAAGGTGGATTGTGTTCAAGTGGTTTCGTAGTGGTCTCCCTTAGAGTGAATGCACAGGGCCAAACGCTTCGAGAGGTTTGGGGAGATGGGCCGCAGGTCATCAAGAAACAATCGCTCCCACTCCTGGCGTTAGGATTCTTTCAGGGACTTAAGACTGCAGTGGAACTTGACGCCGACCCTACTCTTGAAAATGCCCACACTATAGTCCATCGGATTTGAATCCGGAGAATACGGCGGCCATTCCGAAGGCGTGATGGAATCGGGGAAATTGACCTTGCACCACGCCTTCGTACTCCTCTCCCTATGCTCGAGTGCAGAGTCCTGTTGGAACGTCCAACGGGCATCACCGAAGTGCTACTGGACCCAAGAAAGAAATACGGATTCTAGAATGTCTCGCTGGTGCACATCTTTTTCGATTTTTACTCCTTTATCCAGGAAAACCAGAGAGGTCCTGCCAGAGGGATTATTCCTCCACAAACCATGGCCGATTGTGGGTTCTGGCGGTGTTCGACGGTAGCAGAGCTGCTTGGAGCCTCTGTAGACCAGATCTTATCATTTTGGCAATTGTGTGCCTGCTCCACGATGAACAGCTTCGCATCTGTGAATAGAATCTGTTCCCGGCCACGACCTGCGGCCCATCGCCCCAAACTTCGCGAAACGTTTGGCCCTTTGCATCTGCTCCAAGGGAGGCCGCTTCGAAACCACTTCAAGACACTTCAAGATGGTATACCTTAATGTTTGTGCTGTTGTAAATTAGTCGTCGTTTTTTCGAATTGTTGGTTGTTTTATAATTATGACAAAAAATCTTGTCCATGTTATTTTGGTGCACGCTGTAAAGGTTAGATCCTTTTCCATTCCTCTGAACTAGGCAGGTTTTACACCATTTCACTGACAAAAAATTTTGTCCATTGGTGCCCCCTATACAGCCGAAACTACTGATAGCGCGGCTTATCAAGCGATATGGTAAAACATTTCACCATATCGCTTGTTGATAAGTCGCGTTACCAGGAATCTCGCCTGTATTTTCTCCGTTAAATTGCTATATGTCGTTGATGAATCCCACCCCAGGTTAAAACAAAGTTCTAGTGTCAGTATGATGCACTACGGTAGTCAAGATACACTTTATATCAACAAAAATGGATGGAGCAAGACCAGCAATGCGGGAGCAGCACCTCCGGACCCGAACCCCCGACCGTTTTCCCGCAAGCCCGCCCCATAGCCACTCGGCCACCCGCTCGCTGCAGCGTTAGTGGTGAGCGGCGCACCTCTATGTGCCACTTCGGTTACTGTATCGCTAACAAGCAAATTGTGAAATCGCTGTAACTACGCTACTGTTGCAGCTCCAAACCTTTTGCAGTTTAGATTCTAACCACGACATGGCAGTTCCAGGCGTCATCGGCCCGTACTGAAGTGAATCGATTTTTTGCAGTTTTTGACCTAACCAGGTGTCCGCAAAAAATTTGAAAACCACTACAGTGCTTCTCATACAGTCCCCCACAACCCTCAATAGGTCACTTTTAGGATTGCTACGGGACGTTCATTGACCTCCCTCGTAAGTCCTTCATCCTTCTGCGCTTTAGCGTAGATTTCAGTTCTTCCAGCAAATCCTAGGTATAGCTATGCCTTCTACGGCACCTATGTCCTGCTCCACCTTAGTGATGGCCTCTATCATTTCCTTATTCACTTCGCTTCTTTTCTCTTTTGCTATGCGGGAGTCACTCAAAAGTTTATTAACTGTATGGTACATCTCCCTCAGTGATTTTATGCACTCTGGCCCTATATCCTCACTATTTCTGCAACTGACCTGTGAGCCTTGAATCTCGTCCGGTGCATCGTCGAACTCCATAAGTTTTTCTTAAATCCTGCAATGCCCGACTCAGCTCAGATTTCTTTCACAACTGCGATGTATCACCGAGTCACGTAAGACTCGGGTACACCTGCACTGGCTTCTCCTATACCTTCCAACAAGCTCACTCAGGGTACCCTTCCCCTCGGTAGCCTCGGAGTGGTACTTGATGACGGCTGAATCCACGCGAGCTGTCACAACCGATATACTAGTAGCTTGACCGAATAACCAATGCCGAGCAAAGGGTTTTTCACCTTTTCCTTCTTGAGGCAACCCTCTAGGACGTCGACATCAGGAAACGATCAACAACCTTCGATAACTGCTCAAAACGGTTCGGCCCCCATGTAGGCCGGATGACGTGTGGGTTATAATTTGGTTGAGCTAAGTAACGTGGAGTTCTCGATTACTCTTGTGGTCAAAAACCGAACTTCAACAAACATTCATTTAGAAAGCAACGAAAACGACACAATCAAATAAAATGGGAGCACTGGCGTAAGGTTCTCCGGCAGCGGGCCAGTGGACGGGGTGCCTCCAACGCGGGGTCTGGTAGAGTGGAGTGGCTTCAAGACGGCGAGTGATTTTAAGGGCGGCTTAGTCCGCCTGGCAGAAGGAGTATGGAGACTGTCCCTACAATAACCTCTCGCTCTTCATATGCAAACTTTGGCTCCCAAATCGTGCTCTAGGTTGTGGGGGTGGGCAAGACGTAGATCGACGGTGTCACCTTTGAGTTACGTAGAGCCTCCTACGCTTCAGGAGACCCTTTCGCTTGGTCCGCCTTTCTTATTTTCCGACATGTTTCAACAAACCTATCGAGCTTTCTACCGCGTACAAAGGCCACAAGTCCGAATCGCAGTTTTGTGGCGTCTATTCAAAAGACGCGTCCGTAATTGTACTCATTGGATGTCACAACTCTTTGAATGAATGGTCTTTTGTTCGAGCTACACAATAGTTTGCAGTGGCTGGCCGATCAAAAAGCAAACATTTCATCCATCCCAAATAATCCCACGTTAAAGCGCCTTGGATCTTCGCATACTGCCGGAAATAGTTGCGGTCCTCATCAAGTACCGAAACCAAGATTGTTATTCAGCCTTTGTTAGGCTCATGATTGAGCGCAACCGACGGCTTTATAACATGGAAAGTATTTTCAATAAGGAATCGGAGAAGCGCTTATCCAAAGATAAATCCTTCTCGCAGCAGCTTTAATTGAAAAGACAAGTAGGCGACTGCTTAGTAAAACAACCCCATTGACGCTGCAAAAACCGACGCAAGCCGTGCAGGTCGCTGCCGGATCAAAATTAATGTGAGTGAATAAGAGTGAAAGAGTCCCACATTTGTCTTCCTATAAGGATATCTTGTGAGCCTTTCGATTATTTCCATACGGTTAATCAGACTGTTCTAGACATTTTTGTCGTGTTTTCCCACAGTCTTTTAAATCGCAAAAGCTGAAAATTTATGACCTGTGAATTGTACAATGAATAGGTAGTCGGAGGAACAGGATCTCAAGCCCTCAACGTCTCATAAGGACAATCAAGAGCAGGTGTTTATACCCAAACATAGCTGAGTGGCAAAAGTATGACACTGCAAAACAGTCTTGGTTTCAAAGCTTGACGCTTTTCCTTCTGTTCCTCCTCGGTAAGCCTTGCTGGTAGTAATCCATCGACCTTGGCGAAGTAGGAGCTTCGGATGGCTTGGGCGCAAACTGAAGTTGAATAACGATTTGGAATGCACACAAGAGTGGCTCTTCTTACCTACGAATCATGAAAATCCCATACAGCGCCACCAATATATATAGTGGCTGTATTATATTTTAAAAAGACTGTTAAACTGATAAAGAATGAGAATCTATCCTAGTCGTAAGGGGCATATATTGATTTGCATCTCCAATACCTTACTTGGATTTCTTCGACAGCGTCAGCTGCTTACCCATTATGCCAGGGCTTTTCAGAGTCCGAATTCAGGGGATGCGGATGTGCAGTATGGAATGGTGAACGCAACTGACACTTTGCGGTTGCTCCAGCCCGACTAGGGTAGATAAAAGAATGTCTCATAAGATAAATTGTGTAATCTCCTGATCTGCTGCTGAAAATGGAGCAATTTAAACCCTGTTTTATTTTCGTTGTTTGTTCGTTATCTATTTTTTCCGTTATCCGGCCATGTTTGGGCAACATTATCGTCATCCATTTTTCAAAATTTCGTTATCCGCTCATCCCTGGTGTGTGTAAAGGTATTCTGGCCGGTGCCCGAAAAATCTACGTTAAATCCGGATCGTGATTCACATCATATCTGGAGGCGTTATAACGGGAGGCGACTGTATAAGGCACATCAAACCCTTAAGGAATCGTGATACCGGAGCAGGAGGGTGAAGGAGAGTCCCTTGAAAATAGATAGGTAGCAGAAAAAGAGTTGCAAGCATTAGTAAGCAACTTCCTGTCTGCCTCTCCACTGAAATTAATTAAAAATACAAATAGAAAGGTCAGGAAAAAAGTGTGCATGCAACAAGGCATGCAGTTGTGCAGCAAGTTGTGTCACGGAAACGAAGAACTGAGTACAAGCAACAAGTAGGTAGTCATCGAAGGAACAATCAGACAGTAAGCAAGATAAAGCAGAAACATAGGGAAGTTGATAGGGAAACTATGGGAAGCGAGGACACAGAGACACGGAGTAGATAATTGCAAAGAGCTGCCGCCTTCCTATTTGTTGATGTACTCTTTGCGTTGTAGGTGAGTTGATTGAGTGAAGAACCTTCACACTCTGAAAGTGATAATGGTGAGAACATTAGTGAGCATGCTCATGCAGTAGTTTATCTTGACGTTCATGACGAAGAAGAACTCCAAGTGCTGGGACCAACTGGACTTCCTGAAATGGTACTTCCTGTAGCCGTATTCATGAAACGGCGGGAGCGGGAAGGCCGAAGATGCCTTCCCGCTCCCGCCGCATCCCGCTCCCGGCTTCCCGCAACCTGGTCGCTCTTCATGAACGACCGGGAAGCAGGAGCGACCGCGATGCGCGAGTTAGATTCGCAGCGGAGGCGGGAATTGCAAGATTTCAAAAACTAATTGCTCAAATTACAGTGTTTTCAACTGAATATTGAAGTATTTCTGGGTTTACCGGAATTCAAGGACACAGAATTGTGGCTCAGAAGCGCAGTGGACGGGAATAGGCTACATTACAGTCAACACTAAGAACAACAACATTTCGAGATTTCCGTTTTCAGTCGGGAGTTTAGTTTGCGTTACCTCTTTCCTAAATTTCCAGGGGTGTGCGTAATTACGATTTACTATTTAGGATTTTGAGATTTACGGCGATTTTTGAAAATTTTTTTAACGATTTACGGTTTTTTTTTACGATTTACGACAATTTTTGAGTCGTAAATCGTAAATTTTCGTAAATGTGACCAGGCGCTCACGTCTAGCGCGCTCCAGTTTGTGTATTTTTTGCCTAATTTTGGACAATAGGCACCTCCTGCAGCCGTTCAGAATCTGTGTGTGGAGTGTTTGACGGTATTGCTTTATCAATTTTTTAGAGATTACATGAGTGGAACTGCAAATATATGCTCGAACAAGGTAGGGTTCAATTCCTTTGCCTCTACGAAGGTCTTCTTCAACGATCTCTAGGTAATTTAACGCCAGATTTGTGTACAACGAATAAAAGGCTAACATGATTTCGAGTGGTGCGAGAATGCATTACGCAGGCCGAAACGGCATTCAAATGCCACCAGACTCAAATGCAGATAAGTGAAAATTGCATAGTGCATCTCGGGTAGACGATCGCTGCCTTGTAATGAATCCGTGAAATTCTTCAACAAAGTCAGCTCTGATCCGCTCCAAAATTTATTTGCGACTGGAAATATTACTCCATGATCAGCCAAGAATTTGCGTATAGCTTGCATGAAGCATAATTTCATCGTTCGTCACATAGATCGCTAATAATTTGTGATCCTTTACCGTGATCAAGCTCTGAGACGGCTTACAAAAAGACGATTCTATCAAAAAGTTGCAAATCTAGAGAATTTTTACTGTCTCATCAAAGCCCCATATGGTTCAACGTCTCGTAGCCAGCCATTGGAAGTTTGTTTTTTCTGCTTTTTAAAGTAGGCTATAAGACAGTGACGACATTTTCTGGGATACTCTGCATTTCTAGGTTAACATAGATTGCAGAGCATATTTTAGCTGCACTTCTCAGCAGCAAAACTTTTTGCTTCCGGAACATTGAAGATTGTCGATTCTTCATTTTCTTCGTGTCTCGAGTTTTGATTCACCATGGCTAGTAGTGTCAAATATCGTCTAGTTTTATGCATTTTGAAGCACTTGCCTTTCAATTTATCTCTTTTCTAAATTAACAAGCAATTTATACTAATAAATTGCGAAAGCGGCAATCGCACTTGATAGGAAGAGAATATCCACCCCTCACCCTCGAAGATGGCTTAGGAAAACGTTGCGTGACGAACGGCGAAGATAACTCCCCTTTAAGATGGCTTTCGATGCCAAAACAGCCATCGAAGTCCTATTGCGTGCAATTAGACACACCTCTTCATTGACAGCTTCCCGGTGTTCCCGAACGGTTGAGTGCGGGTAGGCCGGGAGCCTCCCGCCATCGGCGAGGGAGGCTCCCGTTGCTTCCCGCCAGGTTCATGAATACGAAATTTTGCTTCCCGCCCCGGTCGCTTCCCGCGGGAAGCCTTGAACGTTCCCGGAAACGTTCATGAATACGGCCACTGATGTTGTTTTTGAAAAGGATAATTTTGATTATACAATAAGAGAAGCAAAATGTAGAATCGCGCACTAAACCAGACCGCTAAATGGAGTAGAGCTCTAACTAGATCCGTCAGGTGCCTTTTCGCCTTTTTCCTCCCAAATTGCCTCTTCCTCCTTGCTCGTCATGTCCAACATGAATCCACCACCTGAATTCGAATAACCAACTAATAATTAAAAATAATTAATTATATTGCGAGGAACACCTACGCCGTTAGGTTCTTTTTGGGCTAACTCGCACACCCGCGCATTTCGCCTATGCAAGTTCCTGCGAGATTAGGGAGAAAAAAGTAGCAGTGGCAAAACCACTACGAAACAGAGTAAATTAGCACAAACATTGAGTGACAAAAGTATGGTTGTATTGTTCGTTCCTTCACAAGGTGCCAGTCCTGCTTCTGCGAGCTGAGCAGAACTCGGACATTCGAATGCAGGCGGCAGATCCTGATGATAGGCCGCCCTACGAGCAATCCATCTCACGGTGTACGTCATTTCATGGTTTTTCAGATATTGCTGCGGCGTCATGCGAAGGTATCTGATGCAAGGACGGCGTGGGGAAACTGAGTTGGTCCGAAAGGCAAAGAAAAAGAAAAAAGAGAAAAAAGAACCTAAGCAGGATATGCGTAGCAACGCTCAATATTGGTACGTCGATGGAAGACTGTTGCGATTGGTAGAAGCATTGGAGCAAGGAAGAGTTGATATCAATGCGGTGCAGGAGACGAGGTGGTCATGTTGCAAGTCAAGAGAAATGGGACGACCTTTTAAAGCTGTTCTATTTGAAAGCCCCGGGACCACCAGTGGTGTCGGAATAATCGGATGCAGTGGCGGTTGTCGTGACTTCCGTACGACTATTGGAAGTGATCGAGTACGAGCCGAGGTTCAACGTAGGGAAACCTAAGTTGGGCCTTTGCGATCGAACCTCCAACTAGGCTCGCAAAAGGGTACATGGCGTGCTCAACATCTTTACACTTATGTCACGGGTCTTAGGGCCTTTACAGAGTCTCGCGGCAGCACTGTGGTGGAAGCCGCGGCGTGGACGAGTTGTCGCGGAGCCGGTGGCCGCAGAGCTGCCGTAGTTCATGGCAGCTCTCACCCGCAGTGCCAGGAGCTGCGGGTGAGACCCACCGGGGGCGTGGTAGATGGGTGTCGATTATGGCTCATCTATTTGAAAACATTTCTTAACGAGTCTACATGCTAGGAATATAATAGGTTGCTGCATAATTTCTGTCCACAAAGAAGCTTGACATCCAACAATATAACCACAGTTAGTGTCGACAAATGGAGGCGTGTGGAATCCTGCACTCAAAACGTAACGCAAAAAAAACCTTAGCGCGATATTATTTAACCTTAATTGCACTGAAAATCTTCATGCCCTTCGAGCCACAGGTCAGCGGTGTGAGGTTTAGGGAAGACCCTTGCACTGAAATGCAACAACAAAGCAGACCGTTCTTTTTAGTATCAGCTATAACTGCATCGGGCAGACCTCCCAGATTCAACAAGACGTCGGAGGGAATGTTGCCATCACAAGGGCTACCACATTATCTTCGTGCTGCTGGTTAACCGAGTAACTTTTAGTGGAGGTAGAACGACAAAAAAGGAAGCAAGCGCAAAATGGTACAGAAGCCTTGAGTTATAAGGAGTGTTCTATTCGATTTCGGGGCTTACATTCGAGAACTCCTAACATGGCTTAGAAAACGCTTCTTCACAAAACAAAAAGCGTTTTGCTTACTCTGACATTCCTAAAGGTCGCAACTGCCGGCAAAAGTACGCAGTGTTGCGTACAGTAACCCTCGCGGCACCGCACCACCCGCCGTTGTCATAGTGGGTCCGCGGCAGCCACAAGACTGCTGCCGGCCTAACACGGCATCGTCGGCACGGGAAAACTATAGCATATGCGAACGCGATGACTGGGGTCATGCCTTTTTCATACCTGTAGCCGCGTCCCTTATCTGTGCAATTTCGAGTGGCACGGGCCGGCACAGGGACATACGTGATATGTCGAGGCACAGATGCTACGCCGCGCGGGTGGATAGGAGCAGCGATCGATGCTGCAACTAGGAAACCCCTCAGAGACCTTGTCGCTGTGTCAGGGAAGCATGCAAATGGGACCCGGCAGGAGACCCAGCTAAAGCAATGCGCAGTTCACCCCAAAGAAGCGGTGTAGACAGGACTACGCAGTATCTGGTACGCTCACCCAATAGACAATCGCAACTGTTGCGGCAGCGTCTCGCCCGCAAATTCACTTGGTCCCTGACCTTAACTATAGGCGGATGCACTAAACAGGATAGTCGTATGCGACGGGGTTGAAGCTACACTTGTACCCTATCTACTATTAGGCCTTATCTCCACGTACCTACGGTCCCCTCGACATCTTGTGTCCTATGCCACAATAACCTAGCGTGGACTTTCTTACAATAGATACATTCATCAGGCCATAATCGTATCAATAAGTCACGTCGAGCCGTCTGTGGCTTCTGGCCAAGGCCAGCCACTAATATGCATGTTATCGCATTTGATATTTACAATAATGTCATCGATCGTGCAAGGCGGATTTCATAGGGACCCAACTGATTTTAGACTTGTATTCAACAGTAAATACTATCTCCTGCTACTGTTATCGCATTTGATATTTGCAATAGTGCATCGATCGTGCAAGGCGGATTTCATAAAGGCAGTCATTGAAGTGTCGAAAGGTAAAATACCGGCAAAATACAAAATGCCAATAGAGGACACATTGATGACAACCGTCAACAGCTCTTCTTGCGAGGCAGTCAAGTCAAGGCACACATCGCAGAACTTCATGAACTCGCGATGCGGACGGTTAAATACTACCGACAACTATTTCTCTTGACCGTTTATCTGCGAACGCAGAGGCAAACAATGCCACATACGAAACATGTATGCAAGACATGCGCGTAGATGGCACAATGGTAGAGGCAGGGTCAACTCTTATGGTTCTCCAATCGAGCCTTAGTAGAGTGCAACAGTTGATCGAAAGCTATCGCTTGGCGGAACTCTCTGATGTGACTCGTAATGACCAACAACGCTTAGAGGCTACAACCACCCTCTCTGCCAGTGTGTCTGATACGAGTCAACGCAGTCAGTCTCACTCACAGCCAGCATTACTGGCTCAACCATATCAAGAGACGAACTGTTTTGTTCCGCCATCCAACTATCTCAACGATGCTCAGCCACAAACTTCATTCCATCGGATCCAATGCAGCCAAATCCAACAATGCAGCTGACCCGTTCGGTGGCAACATGATACAGTTCTGTATGTAGTTTCTGGTGTGAACTCGCAATTCACAACGATCCAGCATTTGCATCAATACATAAGGTTCCTATTTGCAGAACTTACTAAAGGACGAAGTCCAAATGGTGTTGCAGAATTTGTGTGTGTGTGTGTGTGTGTGTGTGTGTGTGTGTGTGTGTGTGTGTGTGTGTGTGTGTGTGTGTGTGTGTGTGTGTGTGTGTGTGTGTGTGTGTGTGTGTGTGTGTGTGAGTGCTCAAAAAGCTGTACGATCGCCCACCCAAGGCAGGTGCCATGCTACACAAGCAACTCCATTGGCTACCTCAAGCCGTAGTTCACGACCTGTTCTATGCAACACATGGTCTCGCATTTCAGGCATCCTACATGGTCTGCGCAAGTACGAAAATTTCCGAGCGCTGCTTCCTTTTCTTCACTTGGTCAAGGGAAGTTCCCTCGAAAATGCGACAAAAGCTGCACGACCTCGAATTTCAAAGAAATTCAGATTTTGACCTGGATCAGGTAACGCTGAAACTCGGTTACACCACTGCATCCAGAAAGAAATACAAAAACTACAACATTGAGTGAGGGCCTTTCAGTCAATACTGCTTACAAAAAACGTAACTAATCACGCTCTCTCTATCCTGGTGCGTTCCATAATACGACACAATGTTGCTTTTGCACTTCGAGCAGTCGCGCTTCCACAGGCTATTTACGTGTACCAGTTGCTGTTCGCCGCAATCTCGTGAGGGTACGAGGATCTCTGTTGGAGTTAGTTGGTAGGTGTTGGAGTTGGTTTTATCACACACACACACACACCGTGGAGTCCCTTCCCTAGCCTGGTTCCGCGCTCCGAGAGCGCAGAACCCAGCCGCGGACTCCCCATAAGCGCGCAGGGAGGAAAGAAGGAAAGATTTCGCGCTCTGCCGCAAAGATACATGAGAACGATCGCGCAGATGCCAATTCGCTAGCCCAAATGTTGCGGCAGGTGCGCGCATGCGATGAGCGCTCGCGGCTTGGCGGAGGAAGAATAACCGCGATCGCCATGAGCAAGCGAGTGCTACTTAATTGGGGTAGAGTAGTAAGGAGGACAGCGAGGGAGGGATGGACAGAAAGAAAGGACGGGGGAGTCGTAAGGTAGTTTATATGGGGAACAAGGAATCTGCCATCTGTGCAGCCCCTTCAAGCTCAACACAGTGGCAACTGCGCGCGCTTCTGAGCTTCTGAATTCGGAAGACTTCTGAGGTTCTGGTTTCAGAAGGCAAGTTTTTACGTCGCACTAGAAGCATCCAGGTAATGAAAATGTGTCTCTGGCGTCGTGCGGCGAGCGTAGAATTCAGAATTCAACATGGGATGCTGGTGCTGCAGAGGAAGTGCAGCCTACTCCTGCTTCACACAGCGACAACTGCACGCCTTTTTGAGCGTCTGGATTCAGAAGACGGCTCTTCTACGTCTTCCTAGAAGCATATAGATTAGGAAAATGTATCACCGGCATAGTGCGACGAGCAGCCGCTTTCAGAATTCATCGTGGGACTCTTCTGCACTAGAGCAAGAGCAGCCTCTTCCTGTTTGACACAGTGGAAAGTGCTCGCGTTTGTTAGCTTCTGGATTCATAATAGGTGTTCGCTGCTACTGTGCGCGTTTCTGAGCGTCCTGATTCAAAACCTGTGTCGCTGACTTCGTGCCATCAACATGGGAGGACCACTAAAGGGGTAAGAGTTGTAAGAGGACTTCGAGGGTGAGGGGCCAGGACAGCGGCCAGCAATGAGTGACCTGAAGGAGGGATGGGACATAATAGTCAATGAGAGGGACACATACAACATTAAAACAGACCAGGAGGTGGCACCGAGAAGGGTGGGGGCAATAAAGAGGACCATTAAGGAGTTACAAATAAGTGGCGAGCAGTAAGGAGGACCAGCTATGGGATCCATTATGAGTACACCAGTAAGGGAGACAAAGCATGCGGGTTTAGGAGATTTGACAGATGTCGTGCACTGTGGGCGTCCGCTCGCCGTCGTCGTGCCATGAGCGTGGGAACGACAACTTTATGAAGAAGAGAAATAAGGGGGACCACGATAGGGGGGGGGGAGGGCGCGTTGAGCGACCAGGAAGGAGGGACCTGGAGGTGGAACCCGGGGTGGGTTCATCAATGACTTACATAACTTTAACAGAGAATTCACAGCGGTTAGCTCAGAAAACGCGGCTTATCGCCCACCATATCGCTTGGTAAGATGCGCAATCAGGGGTTTCGGCTGCAATTTTCTCGGTTATATTGCTGTAAGTCGTTAATGAATCCGGCCCCACGACAGTGAACCAGCAGTAAGGGGGCATATCGTCTACGAGCGGCAAATGCGCTTTTCTGAGCTTCTGGATTTAGTGGAAGTATCTCCCATACCGTGCAGGAAGAGTAAAGGCTCAGAAGATGGGTCATCTTCGTCATGTAACAAGGGTCTGAATTCATGGGAACGGCTACAGAGGAGCAATCTGAGGGACAGAAGTACTGAGCAGCACAAACCAATGACGTTGCTGAACGGTCCGATAAGAATTTTTATGACGTGAGCGGGTTCACGCCGATAATGTACGCAGCAGGTCCTAGATGTTAGCGTACTTTATGTTTTACAGATATTGCTTTTCGTAGGTCAGTGCAAGCCGCGCGAAGCGCGCAAGTGCGGGACACAAGTGCGGGAGGAGCACTTGTTTCTTCCTATATAATATACATTCCAAAATCAACCCTTTTTTAAGAGATCTTCCTTGTGGCCAGAGTTCATGCTCAAATTTTTTTCAAAAAATAAAGATTTTCTACCTGAACGGAACGGTGTCTAGAGCTGAGATATAGCTCTATAAAAGCTCAATTTTTGATTGATGCATAATGAGAATTTTTCTAGTTTTCTGAATGCCGCCCGCATTTGTATAGCTCTTAGAATTAAAGGAGTTATGATCGTTTAACTACGGGTACTTGCAGTCTGCGACCTCGTGGGAAGGCGAGGTCTCACGCAGTAGCCGGTTCTAAAACGATTATAACTCACTTATTTTTGAGAGGTATGCAAATACGGGCAGCATTTGAAAAAAAGAGAAAATGCTCTTTCCGATAATCACAAAATCGCTTTTCAAAAAAGGCATCTTCGTGCACGGCCGCTGCGATTTTCAGCAAGAATTTCCGCAAAAATCGCAGAGAAATCGCATGTCCCGGACGCACATCAAGACCATTTTTTCAAAATTTTATTTTGCATTCTTAAGATAGAAGTATTTCTCTAGTTTTCCGAATGCTGCTAGCACTTGACAAGCTCCTAGAAGAAGTAGAAGTAAGCGATTTATGTCCGTTTCTGTAAAATCCAATTTTTTCGAGCAAGGATCTCATCCCCCGGCGGCGCAGGAAGGAACCTCTTTTGAAAAGCGTTTTTTTTGCAGAGCTTTCAAAATTGAGAGAGTTACGATTGGCACCTCACGGTCACATCGACGAGTGATCCATCCCTCTTGATCAAATCGAAAATACCTTCAGATGGGCTGCATTTTTATTGTGTATCAATCAAAAATTGAAAATTCGTAAGGCTACATCTCAGCCCTAGACGTCGTTCGCTCTGGCAGAAAATTCTTTATTTTTGAAAAAAAAGAAAATTTTGAGCATGACCTCACCTGATCACAAGGAATATCGCTTAAGAAAGGCTTCATTTTGGAATGTATATTGAGTAGAAATTATTGTTTTCTAAACTTATATATTAGCTCTAGAGATCAATGTTTTCAGGTAGAAAATTCTTGATTAAAAAAGTATAATTTTGAGCATGACCTCACCTGATCGCAAGGAAGATCGTCTAAGACTCGATTTTTTAAAGAAGGGCTATATAAAAGCTATGCTGCTGTAAACTCCAGTTTTAGCTCCAGTGGTAACCTTGTTCAGAAAACATTTTATTTTTGAAAAAAATACAGGATAGGAAAATCGCTCTACCTGATCGAAAGAAAGGATGCTATGGAGAGGCCTGATTTTTTCTTACACAAATTGAAGGTTAAATTTCCGCAAGAGCCATTTTCAGCTTCAGTAGTCATCCGTTAACTGATAAAAGTGTCGCGAAAACTGAACAGCAACCGATCCATTTGAGCTATTTTGAAAACTGCTTTTTAAATATTTATTATCTATTACTCAAATTATTATTGGATACAGTTTCAAATCCAAATAAGGTCTCCTTTCCATAGAAGAATCTGGGTGTTACCATGTAGTTGCCATGCCTAAAGAAATTTATTTATTTATTTATTTAAAGACGTGGAATGTAATCACACGTGTAAAAAATAAGAAACCGAAGAAATGAAACATAAACAGATAACTACACAGTAACGTCTGGTTGAACAATAAACAAATAGCTGCAAAGTGATATCTGCTAAATGTAACCAAAACAGTACAATCAGGGACACCTTCCAGGGAAAGACTAAGAAATGACAATAACAGGTCACTTCTTAAATAAGTTTACGGAAGGCCTGGATAGACAACCCCAACGACATTTTGTCATCACTTAGTAACGTGTTGAATTGGCTGAGGTTCCTATAGGTGAAGAAATTTGCCCTAATCTTTCTCTTTGCAACCGCGACGTTAAGCCGTAGTTTACCTCTCATAGATCTAGTCATCGGTACACCGAAAAACGAAACTGGATCTATGGAGAGCTTCTGAGATAGAATTTTGAACATCATGGTGAGATTGGTGAGATCAGCCTTTCTTCTTCTACTAGCCAGCGTTGGCCAATTGCTTTTGCCCTTTATAGGCCATAGGGCAGCTGCAAGTAGTTAACATCGTAACATCTCCAATATAGCTTTCGTGTAAAACTGTTCTGAACGCTTTCCAAGAAATTGATATCCCTCTTTTTGCACGGATTCCAAACAGTTTTTCCAAATTCCAATATCGGCCGAACATAGGATTTATAAACCCGTAAATACACTTGGGGATCCTTCGATCGTAGAAGCCTGACCAAAGTGTAGATGGGGTAGTTCGCTTTCCTCGCAAGTGTTCGGTAGTAACTGCTGAAGTCCAGGTTAGTATTAATCAAGAAACTTAGGTCTCGAACTTACCCTACAGGCATGAGAGTTGTGGATTGTAGTTTGTATGGAACCGATGTCTCACCCTTCGGACCAATTAGCATGCACTTGGTTTTCTCCGCTGACAATGGGAGCTCCCACTGTTTGGACCATTGTCCGACATACTCAATTGCTGCTTGGAAATCACTACCATCATCCATCCCTTTGATACACTTGTAAATCTTTATGTCGTCTGCGTACATCTTGCATACCACACCAAAACGCGAAATGGCAGTAGGTAACTCATACATATGTATATATATATATATATATATATATATATATATATATAACAAATTGCAGAGGCGATAGGACTCCGCCTTGTGGCACACCACTGCACGCAAGATATGAAGGTGAGAACTCATCTTCCACACGTACTTGGTAGGTTCTTCCGGACAGGAAATCCTTGACCCATCTTATAATTCTGAAGTGTATGCCTACCATCTCCATTTTGAAGAGTAACTTGGATATAGGGACCTTGTAAAAGGCCCTCGTAAAGTCACAGAAGGCCACATCTGTGCGACACTAATCCTCTACTGCTCGAGACCAGTCATTTAAGGCAGCAAGTACAGAGGTTTCTACATACCTCCTCTTCACGAAACCGTACTGGTTCTCTGAAATGACACCATTGTCCAAAAGATGCTCCATAATATGTTTCTTAACAACTTTCTCGAACACTCTCGCAAAGATGTGATACTTATAGGCCTATAGTCTTTGTCATCGTGAATAGGCGGTTTCTTGAGAATCGGTGTGATTAGCGCATGTTTCCACCGCAAAGGTGCCTCACCTTTCATGTAACTCAAGTTGTAAATGTGTTCCATAGAAAAAGCTAAATATACTGCAATCTTCTTTATAAAAGCGACTGGAATGAAATCTGAAGAGGTAGATGAGGAATTCGGCCACTTCTCTAGGATATCAGCAATTTCTTCCCTATGGAACCACAGAGAAGCCTGCATAGGAGGAAACTGACTGCAACTGCATTCTGCAGAGTAAGGCAATTCATCAGTGTGCGATTTATACGCCTTCTGAAATTTTAATGCCAATAGATTAGCCTTATCTTCATCAATAGAAACTGTGGTACCATCGTCACGAGTTAAATTTGGTATGACACTGGTCTGACCACGCCTGGAATTTATGTACCTATACAGTGCCACATTATCACCCGTTTCAATGATTTTGCGTTCCACATAGACACTATACTTAAATAAAGCTTTGTCCACTTTCGCTCTAAAAGGCCTAAATTTTTCTTGTCCACGTAATGATCAGATGCAAAGGCTATGGTCCATAAAGCTCTTTGGTTATCCGGCATCTTCTGGAGGTAAGGTAGGTAGATGTCGCAACTCCGCGTTGACCATTTTCATGGGAACAAATAACTCTATGACGTGATGAAGGATAGCAACAAACGTTTTGTACACATCATTAACCGATTCTCCTCTCCCAAGAACACCAATCCAATCAATACCAGCGAGGTATTGCTTTATACTGTTGTAGTCCGCATTCTTGAAATCTCTTACGAGTTTGTGTTTTTCATGCCTAGCTATGAGAGCCAGCTTAAAAACAATTGCAGAGTGGTCACTGTTCCCAATTGGCGGACAAGTTCTAACTGCGTTCATGAGATTCCGTTCATTGCATAGAAGTAGATCCAATAAGGAGCGTCCTCTAGTAGGAGCACTAACTAACTGTGCAAAACCGTAAGCATCGAATGTATCGCAAAATACCATTGACACGGCGCTCGGGCTAGAACCTCTCAGGTCTGGAATATTAAAGTCACCTAAGACAATGCTGCGGGGATTATCCACGGAAAAGTCACTTATGGCCTTTGCAAGCTGGTAGGACCCTCTAGCACTGCAGCTGGGTGTTCTATAGACCAGCACAGATTGCAAACATCATCTAATAAAGGGTATAAATCATTATGACTTCCCAACAATGTTTCCGTTAAGAGTACAATGTCATATTTATAGAGGCGGAGATTTGCAACTAAGAAATTAGAATTTCATACAAGCGACCTTACGTTAGCTTCTAAATAGGTGACATTTTCAGAAATATCCCTGGGATCCATCAGCAGTTCCTCGACGGAACACTGCACTGCGAATGAGCGCCACCAGTGTTGTTGATAGACAGAGCCGTCTGAGATTGGGAATCCACACCGGGCCTTGTATCCGGGGTTGATATCCTAATCGCAGAGGCCCTGGCTTGTAGGCGTGCTTCCCTCCTGCGCTTCCTCTCCTCCAGTGGTAGTGAGGGCCTGAAATAGATGCCCTTTGAAGAGAAGAAACGCAGTTTGGGTGCACACCGTACCGCATATTTTTGAAACCTGCTGGCGGTAACACAACTTTTATTAGTCGCGGAAAGTTGCTGTCCTTTCTTGCAGCAGAATGAAAACCGGTGGCAGTGTACCTTCGGTACACTGCCACCGGTTTTCATTCTACTGCAAGAAAGTCAAGAAGCTGCTCTACATAACTATAGTCATGAGCCAATCTTTCAGTAGCAGAGGATGAAGATAGTTCGGGGACATTCGATAACACAATCGACCTAGACATCTCCCTATCCTCATTGCCCGAAGAATGTTCAACCTCTACTGCTGGAGTCGGCACACTAGACTGACCAGGAAACTATCTCAACGGTAGGTCGGAACGGCCTAAGTGTTGCATATGGGCAGAATCGCCTCTCTCTGGGAAACAACAAAACGCAAATATCTCGACCCCAATACAACTCTACACAGAGTTAGGGACGACGGAAGTTGGGCCGTTGGCGGCGTTAGCCCTGTGCCTGGAGGCGGAGGGCGGGCTCAAGTTGGCTGGAAACGGCGATGATGAGCGAGCAATGGTGGCGCATTGCGTAGAGGGCGGCGTAATACCCATAATCGCCGTTTCCAGCCAAGTTGAGCCCGCCCTCCGCCTCCAGGCATATGGCTAACACCGCCAACGGCCCAACTTCTGTCGTCCCTAACTCTGCGCAGAGTTGTATTGGGGTCGAGATATTTGCATTTTCTTGTTTCCCAGAGAGAGGCGATTCTGCCCATATACAACACTTGGGCCCTTCCGACCTACCGTTGAGATAGTTTTCTGGTGAGAGGATTTCATAACGTTAGCTAGCGTTTGTTTTAAAAGCGAATTCCCCTCCCTGAGAGCTCGAACTTCCTCAACCACAGCAACGTTGCGATCGTTTGCAACTTTGATCTCGGCCCTGGTCTCCGGTAAAAGCTCTTCCAGAAGCTTCACATAGCCAGGGTCCTCCCATTGCCCATCAAATCTTGAAGTTGTCTCACAGCTCCATCACAGCTGGACGATGAGGCGTCCTTTTGGGACCTTGTTGACTTCCTCTGGACTGCAATTGTGTGGAGACGCGAAGGGGAGACCATTGTATCGATCGAATCAACCAGACAGAGCGACTCGCAAACGCGTTTTAGAGAGCAATATTTACCTCCGCAGGTGGCAAATTACGTCGAATGCGAAAGAAAAACTGCCTTCTTGCCACCGAAGACAACACCAGTCAAGCCACGGACGAAATCAGGAAGCAGATTTTGGAGAACAGCCAAATGAGCAGCACGAACACCAGCGAACAGAAATCAGCCGCCGCTCACCGCGCGAACGTGTGTGCGATTGATCGAACGCAGCTCCACACACAAAAATTTAGCTGTTAGCTAACCTCAATGAGAAGCTGCCACACAGGTCAGCCCAAGCCAAAGTGCAATGCGAGGGCCTCACTATGGGGTTCCCGCATTGATGTTCGCGAGAGTCCCTCAGCCAGGTAAGTTTAATTGAATCTTCATTTAATTGATTTATTTACGCCAAAACTATATCAATTGGATAATAATCCTACAATATATAAAAGAGCAAGCGTGTGGGTTGTGTGTGTGTGTGTAAAAACAACAACAACAACTGGAATTGGGGCACTGAGTAGCCGGACACGTCGGCAACCTGCATGGCTAGCCGTAGACGTGCCGAACACGTCGGCAACCTGCATGGCGAGCCGTAGGCCTGCCGATCACGTCTGCAACCGTGTCTGGGCATTTAGGTGATCATCGACGGGAGGTGTTCACAGCAGATGAGGCAATCGATATCGATCGATTATCGATTTTTTTGTGGGTGTCGTTCAAGCGGCACGAAACTTTAGCCCCGGGGTAATGGAGTTCAAAAAAGAACTTCGCTGAACGCGAAGTTCGTTTTTGAACTATCGATCGCCGTCAATCGATATTGGTCAAAGAATCGTTTTCTGTGGATGTCGTCCATTTTTTCGCTTTTTTCTAACTTGGCCCAATCGAGTTAAGATGTTCTTTCTGAGGAAACCGTGACATAGGTTGCAGCTAAAATTGATGATAAGAAGTTATCACTACGGCGAAGCCGTTGAGAAGCCGTCAGTGCGGCCGACAGGCCGGCTGTAATCTATATAGTAAGACAAGTTCTTTGCCGCAATGAAGGTGTGAAGGTCTAAAAGTTGGGAAGAGAAGATGGTGTTGACTTCTCGGGTTTTGGAGGAGAAGCCCCCAACCAGTCGGCCGTTAGGCCACTGTACGACTGGTAATTATAAAATTTATTATTTACGGACTTCTGCTTACAATACTTGCGAAAGAACGATCCCTCCAAGGAATTTCCTCCTAGGAACCAAATTGGAGTACGACCCCTTCTCCTCCAACTTGACCAAAAATACTGCAAGCGGAGCTAGCTGAGCGTTCTGTGATTTCCTCGCCTTTTCTGATCCGATTGATTCCAGCGAGCCGAGGCGGGGAGCGATCGAGGAGATGCGTGATGGCGACGACGGCGGCCGGCGGCATCGAGGACGACGGCGGCGGCGAAGAATCCAAGGACAACGAGCTCGAGGGCAACTCCGAAGGCGGCACGATGACTCTCTATCCCGGGACACTGTGATCCACTCTTTCGCCCGTGTGTCCACCGCTGCTATGGATAAACCTTGCACCGAATCCAGTGTTTCCACCCCTCGCACTTACTGGTAGCAGCGAGTGAGGGGTCACGTCCTCGGGAAAATAGAGGTACGACATTTTCAATCGTCGAGTGTTTTGTTCGGTTTCGCCGCCTCGTAGAGGCATACACAGATCTGGCCAATCTGATTTTGCCTGCGGCTGCCGGGCCAGTCGATAGTCGCGATCGTCTGCATCCTCTCCTCGACAATTTTTTTAGATTACGAGTAATTAGAATAGAAATCCGATCGGTTAGCTTGTAAAGCTATTCTTCAGAGCTCTCTTTTAGATGTATGTGTGTTGAGGTACCGTTAGCATGGCTGAGCAGCTCAGTGTGACGTCAAATGCAGAGATTCCGCAAGTAGCGGCGATTTTGCAGCACAGTGCTATGGTTAGTTCTCAGTACTGGGTGAGTCAACGCATATGGACACGTCGGTTAAAGCCATATGCCAGGAGTAGTGCGATGTGTGGCCCGAAGTGATTCTAAAGTGAGTTCGTTTAGGTTTTTCTTTGCATCATCCTCACCGCCACCACGAACGCAGCCGTCGCCCAGATCACTGAAACCATCCTGTCCCTCGACGCGTTCGCCGACCTAGCCGTTTGCCGTTACATCGCTGAATCGGTAGTGTTCGACGACTCCATCGCCGCGACTCCTGCCGACATGCATGAGGTCCTCAAACGACTACCAGATCTCTATAGGAACGAGTTGGAGGAAGAAGCCTTGGACGAATGTGAACGCTTCAGGGATGGCCGGATTGTGTTCGAGGCCCACATGCAGAATAGGGAGCGCCAGGAGATCTTGACAGAGCAGGAAAGGGAGGATCTTGTCCTCGCTGAGAGGGACGTCTCCGATTTGATTGACAAGGTCGTCGAGGTCATGTTCCTCAAGTACCAGCCGCAGGTCGTCGCAATAACGACGTCATCTTTGATGAATGCGACGGGAAAGGACGGCATATTTAAGAACTACCTGGACGACTTCGAGCTCATCATATGCGACGAGGCTTCCCAAGTACCAGAACCCGTCTTTGCCGCAATGCTGAGCCGTTTGCCGAGGGCGCGCCATATCTACATCGGCGATGTACACCAATTGGAGCCGTATGCGCGTTGCTCACGGCACTCTACAGCCGCTAAGTTCGGAGCGCGTAGACGTTCTAACGCGGGCGAGGGCCGTCCCTATAGCCCCCTTGTCACCACGTTCAGGGCGCATCCTCTCCTGAACGAGCTCCCTAACCACTTCGTCTACGCTGGACAGCTGAGGAGTGGAACGGCGGCTGAGGAGCGACACATGCTGCTGAACATGATGCGGTTCCCGAACCAGTCCCTACCGTTCATGTTCTTGGACGTCAGCGGTAGTTTCCGGAGAGCAACTCACTCTCATTTCAACGATGCGGAGGCTATGGTCTGCACCACTCTGGTAGGACGTCTTCTAGCAAGGGGCATCGCCGCGAGCAGTATATGTATAATCACGTTCTACAAAGAACAGCACCGACGGCTAGCGGATTTCGCGCGCGACACCGGCGCCGATCTGTCCACCGTGGATGCCATCCAGGGCAGGGAAAAGAACGTGGTCGTGCTGCTGACCACAAAGACGGACTTCCAAGCGGACGCGGCTGAATTCTTGGACGATCCGCATCGTATGAATGTGGCACTCACGCGCTGCAAGCACGGACAGTTCGTGTTGGGCCACCAGGCTTCGCTGGCGGTCGTGCCGTTCTGGAATGTGGTTCTCGCGTGGGCAAGGCAGCATGGAGCCATCGTTCCAGCCATGAATTTGGGAGACTACCTTCCACCAGAATAGGGTAGGTGTTTCTCAGTTTGCTTTAGAGATCGGTTCAGTTACGCATCTTTCAGCTAAATTATGGGTCACGATCTTTTTGGTAAAAAGGGGGAGGTGTAAGCGGAGCTAGCTGAGCGTTCTGTGATTTCCTCGCCTTCTCTGATCTGACTGATTCCAGCGAGCCGAGGCGGGGAGCGATCGAGGAGATGCGTGGAGGCGACGACGGCGGCCGGCGGCATCGAGGACGACGGCGGCGGCGAAGACCCCAAGGACAACGAGCTCGAGGGCAACTCCGAAGGCGGCACGATGACTCTCTATCCCGGGACACTGTGATCAACTCTTTCGCCCGTGCGTCGACCGCTGCTATGAATAAACGTTGCACCAAACCCAGTGTTTCCACCCCTCGCACTTACTATACGACCCTCCCCTGCGAACTTGAACATGCTCGTGACTACCGCAGAGAACGCAAATGATCGTACAGTGACACCTCACGTTCACCACCTCGAGATCGTGCAGTTCTGTTAGATACAGTACATCACGGTGTATCTCATACTACCGCTCGCAGTCTCCAAATTGTGTTTCCTTCGCATTTCCTGTAAGTGAACGACAAAACTTTTCAACACTCCTTTCACATCCCAGCACCATTCTTTTGGGTCTGCTGCTGAGACAGAACAAATATAGTCGCTGCGTCCTAACAGTAGCATACTATCTATTATAACAATCAACATAGTAGCTCGACTTGTCTAATGTCAGTCTAAGCAAAAACTTATAAACATATGTGTACAGTTCGAAGAGGTTACATTACTCCTCGACTCTGCTGCAGAAAACAGCTTTAACTCTACCAATGCAGCTCAACGTTTGGTGGCGATGTCCGTTCCTCCGCGTGGTGCCACTGGAAACTGCCCGCTTTTGCGAACACGGACACTCGATAGCAGGCAACAGGCCGTTGTGACAGGCCGGCCAACGAAGACCCACATGGTGCATGACAGCTGTCACACCACATGGTGCATGACAGCTCAAGTGTTTAAGATATTGCTACGGCGTCCGCGGGAGCCAACGCGCACGCGCAAAGCTGGGAGAGTGTGGAAAGTATGCGAGGGTTCCTGGTGCAAGGACGGCATCGGGCTAAACTGTGCTAGTCCAAAAGTCCCGCCGCTGTCAGACTACTCCTTTGGAGTTGGCAGAGGCACCTGAGCGAGGAATAATTGACTTCTGTGCGGTGCAAGAGAAGATATGGTTCTGTAGAAAGTCACGGGACACAGGCCAAGGCTTAAGGCCGTTCTGTGTGGCAATTCCAGAACCACCACCGGTGTTGGTATTTCCGAACGCTTCCTAGACGCGATTACATTTTAACGACCGCTTGACGAAGATCGTTTTCGCTGCTGAAAGGCGAATGTATGACCTCTTCTCTGCGTATACTCCGCGGACTGGCTGCTCCGAAAGAGGTAGGGATGAGTTTTGGAGCCTGCTTGATGAGAAGACAGCAGAAGTTCTGTTCTGGACGTAATTATTGTTGATCTTAACGTGACATTGGAGCAGCAAAAGACGGTTACAGCTGTCATGGTGGTTTCGGTTACGGTTCACGTAAAGTCGATGGTGGGCGCATACTTCATTGATATGCAGAGTCACACGACCTCACCATCGTGAACAAGAAATTTCGAAAACGCGACTCCCACCTTATCTCGTTTTATAGAGGAACACTAAAACGCAAATCGACTTTGTCATTATGAGGGATCGAGACCAAAGGCTAGTCACTGACGCGAAGATCGTATCCGTACGAGACGGCTGCCACGCAACATCGACCGCTGATCTGCGATCAAAATCGCTCCTCCTCTCTCTCACTAGGCAGATCGAGCGTTGCGGTACAGCAAGAATTAAGCGGTGGCGATTGAAGGAGAATGAATGGTGGCGATGTCCGTTCCTCCACGTGGTGCCACTGGAAACTGCTTGCTTTTGCGAGCCGAGCTAGTCACGGACCATCCAATGCAGGCGACAGGCCCTAGTGACAGGATTGTCCCCAAACATGCTCTGTCACATTATATGGTTGATGACGTTTCAGGGCTTTCGAGATAATGCTGCGGCGTCCGCGGGAGCCGGCGCGCCCGCAAAGCCCGGCGAGTGTGAGAAGTATGCGTGGGTCCCTGATTCAAGGGCGGCATCGGGGGACAACTGAGCTAGTCCGAAAGTCCCGTAACGTAAGCAGGACCGCGTGGCCACGCTGAATATGGGAACGTTGACTGGCCGCTCGTGCGAGTTGGTATAAGCACTGGAGAGCAGAAGAGTTTATTTCTGTGCGGTGGAGACGAGGTGGTACTGCTGCAAGTCGAGGGGCATTGGCTGTGGCTTCAAGGCAGTACCAGGACCACCAGAGGTGTCGGTATGATCGACTTCGAGCGTTTCCGTGACGCGATTGCAAACGTAGAACGTTTCGATGACCGCTTGATGAAAATTGTTGTCGCCGTAGAGCAGCGACGATGTCGTTTTTTCCCTTTTTTATGCTCCGCAGACAGGTTGCTCCGAGAGAAAAGAGATGAGTTCTGGTCCACGCTAATTGAGGAAGGATGCGGAAGTGCGATCACCAAATATAGATGTTGTGGCAAGTGACCTTAATGGTCACGTCGGAGCAGCGAAATACGGTATCAGCTGTCATGGTGGTTTTGGCTATGGGTCACGAAACGCCGATGGTGAGCGCATACCTGAGTATGCAGACTCGCACGACTTCACCATCGAAATTTCGAGAGCGTGAATCCCACCCCATCTCCTTTTACAGCGGGAACACCAAAGCGCAGATTGACTACGTTCTTGTTAGGCGTCGGGACCAAGGCCTTGTCACAGACGCGTAAGTGCCGTATGAGACATCGTCACTAACTGCTCGCTGAAGATCACACCTCCGAGGTGTAAACGTGTCGAGAGCTGCGATACGGCTAGAATCAAAGGTGGCGATTGAAAGCAAAGGAAGCAGCTGTTATTTCTCGCATTCGGTTGATGACGGGAAAAACTGTCGACCAAACCTTTTAAGAATGCTATCGAAGCGATTACTCGGGCTGTACGCCTCGATCTCGGCACAACGAAATCTGGACGATGTTGGATCGACAAACGGGCTTGGCTTTGGCTGACGATGTCAGAAAGAAGCTCGAGAAAAGAAACGGCTGTATCACACATTTGTCGGTGACAGAACAGTATGTAATTGGCGGAATTATCGAGAAGCGAGGAAAGCCAAAAAGAAGGCGTGGCCGCTGCTGAAGCCGCGCACTACGCTGATGTGAGCGAAAAACTAGAGGCGCGCGATGCTACCTTTACCGACTCGCCAAAGCTCGCTGTCACCAAGCAGAAGACATCAGAAAGTTCTTTGGCACTAACAATGAGAACAGTCATCTTCTGATGGATCGTAAGAGGGCTTTTGAAGCGATCGCGCGACTACTTCGAGGAAATCTCGAATGTGGAATTTGAACACCCTGATGTTTCTTTTGTATCACCGGTATACGATCCCATTCAGAAGATCACAATGAGCGAAACCAAACCAGCCCTGATGAAGATGAAGTCAGGCAAAGCCACTGGTCCCGATGACCTGCCGGCCGCCCTATGGAAGCCGAAGAGCTGGTACCCTACTGACTGGCTGACAGAGTTTTTCTATCAGGTTGTTGCTGAGAAGAAAGGGCCTGAGAGCAGGCAGCAAAGCACGACCATCTTGATTTGGAAGAAGAAGGGCAGTCCTGCGGACCACTCTAGTTACCGTCCAATTCGCCTTCTTTCGCACACAATGAAATTGTTTGAGCGAATTGTCGATTGTGTTTGTCGCATTCGGGATGTTATCCAGCTTTCCACTAATCAGAGTGGTTTCATCTCTGGCTGTGGCACCGTCGTTGATGCCATCCACGCCGTTCGTCTTCTGCTAGAGAAGCAGCGAGAGAAACATAAACCGGTGCATTTTCCCTTCCTGGACTTGGAGATGGCCTTCGACCGCGTTCCGCGAAAAGCCATATGGTACGCTTTGCGATGTCACAGCCTCCGTCAAGAGTTTATTGAGAGGGTGCGCATCCTCTACTCGAGCCCAATATGCCGGTTCGAGCACCAGCGGTCTCCTAGATGGAGTTTCCAATCTCTGTCGGAGTGCACCACGGGTCTGCGCTCTCCTTACTGCTCGTGGTCGCCGTTGATGCAATTACACGAGACCTTCAAAAGGCAGCTCCCTACGCACTATTGTATGCCGGTGACGTGATGCCTGCATGTGAAGACAAAATCGAACTCCAGCGACAGGCACAGGAATGGTGCGATCACTAGGCGTTGCTCGGACTCAAGCTAAAAGTCAAAAAGACGGAATACTTGACGAGGGGTGTAAATGAGCACGGATCCATCAAGATCAGTGGTACTGAGCTCTGACGGGTTACATCTTTCAACTATCTTGGATCAACAGTCGCGTCCGATGGCGCCCTAAAGTTGGGGTGAATGCGCGTGTGAGTGCAGCCGGTCTAAATGGCGCTCATTAACTGGGGTGCTTTGCGACAGGACAACATCTGAGCACCTCAAATCGTAGGTTTATAGAACAGTCGTTCACCCGTTGTGACGTACGGTGCTGAGTGCTGACCCGCAACGAAGGAAGTTGAAAGTGGCCCCAGTGTAATGGAAACGAAGACGCTTGACGGCCGGAGTAACGCGATTGGACCGCGTTCGCAATGACACGACAAAAGTTCGGCGTCGCCCCGATAGCCGACAAGTTGCTCGAAGCCCATCTATGTCTGGTATGGCCACGTCGTTAGCGCTAACGACGACACCGTCCGTAACATCGGCCTGATCTTGAAGTCTCTGAAAAATGGCCCCGGAAAAAAGGTTGCACTTGGACTTAAAGATTGCTGGTGTGCATCCCGATCAAGCCTTTGATCGGCAGTAATGGCGTAACCACATCATAAGAGCGGACTCCGCCACCATGCGGGAACTTGGCACTACAAAACCAGGACGGCGTAAGGTCGATAGGCAGTCAATGCTGTGGAATTACGAGGTTAAAGAAAAATTCCATGAGAAGAAGAGGTTATGCCATGCATTCCTCAGCGACAAGACAGCTAATCTTTTGCGATACGATTTTTACAGGATGTAGTTTCCCGTTTGGGGAGCACAAAACCGTAGTTAATTTTTTTCGGAATGCTCTTCTGTGGTCGAAAAAAGGCGCGAAGCTCATTACGCCCTGCTGTCACCCAAGCGAACGTAGTCGGCGGCGCAGCGGGTAGCGATGTCGCCTCTCGGCCGGGCCGAGTAGGTTTTACGGTTTGACCTCCAGTGTCTCCATAGATTTTGCACACATCGGGTCATTATTTTTATGTGTTTGCGTGATCACAGGAGTCAATTTGTGCACAATTAATGCTTTTAGTAAGTGGAAGTATTTGCCGGTATCAAACAAAATTCCTGAACTATCCCGTGAAGTGTATGTGTGTGCATTTATGGTATCGTTGTTAATATGATACAGTGCAAATACGATCTATTGAGAGGAGATCAAATGCAAGCAGAAAAGGGTACATTTAACAATAATAGCACATAATAATAACGACCAGATGTACGCAAAAACTATGGCGACACCGGGTGTCGAACAGTAAAAACCCACTTGGTTCAGCCGAGAGCCGACACCGCTATCCCTGGCGCAACCGACCACATTATGTTGGATGGCAGCAGGGGGTGAAAAAAATTCGCGCTGCGCTCAAGTTTCCACACGTCCATTTTCGGCCACAAAAGGGCGTTCCAAAAAAATTAACTACGGTTTTGGACTCCTTACACGGGACCTTACATCCTACAAAAACTGTATCGCAAAAGCTCTGGAGGCTCTCCTTGTTAGCGTCTACGTATGATCTCCTATGTCTTCCTGCGCCTTTTCTGGCTCCCGTCAAGTCTTCATTCAGGAACTATGGATGGAGTAGCTAGGTTGGGATGCGCCATTAAATCAGGCGCAGCTACAAAAATAGTCGCAGTTGCTCGCAGAGCCTCAGCGAACCAGTTCCGGCGTTACCAAGGTTCATTATCACCGCGTCAGCAGGTTAGTCGGTTCGACCTTCGCGTCTTCGGAGACGCCTCCAGGCGACTATACGCATGCTGTGTGTATGTGGTTTGCCGCACAACAAATTCTGTGCAGTAAGCATTGCTCATGACCAAATCGCACCTTAACAGCACTCACAATTCTATGTTCAGAGTTTTTGGCTACACTAACCAATGTCAAACTTACCTATTCGAACGCTGCACATATTCTGAGAATCACTAATAGCGCTGAATTGGGTTCATACCACAAAAATGCTCAAAACTTCCATCGCAATCGTGTTGCTGCTATTCGTAGCACTATAGCTACGTTCGGGACTCAAAACGTCCGCGCTCCGTTCCACTACGTAGCTTCATACAATACCGCCCGCGTCGCGCGGTCAAAAAGGCGGTTTGCGACGGAAAAATCCGTCGCAAACCGTCGCATGCTCACAACTCCTTCAATTTTAAGCTATTTGAGAAACTGTTGGTACCGTTCGATTCACCGCCTCGAGATCTACACAAACATATATAAAACTTTAAAATAACTGCAGCAGGCTTTTGCGATTAGAGCACCTTATTTTCCAGCAAGTGCATGAGACGTGCAGTGTTTTCGAAGTATCTCAAGCATGACGTGCATTGTCAGTGCTCTGTCATGTCCGTGCACAATGCATATGGGATCGAACCTATCAATCGAATGGGCGGAAGCATGCCCACTAGGTTTCTATCTTCGCTTCATGAAAAATGTAAAGCCTTCAAGACTATCTTGCAGTGTTTGAGAAATTTATAAGAAATTTCCGGACGCCCTACATTGCTTCAATCTGTCCCGGCGAGACTTAAGTGTGCGTCGTGTACAATGCGTATAGAGATGAACCTATCAATCGAGTGCGTTCGACAACTGGTAGAGTGAGCGATAGAATCGAACCTTTCAATCGAAGGGGCGACCGCTTGTAAATTGCACGCACAGGCGAGTTCGTAGCGCAATAACTCTTTCAAGTTCAAATTGTTTCGGCTGCAACTCGTAGGTCTTGTGGGCTGTAACACGATCTAGTAGCACATTAAAGTAGAACGGTGTAGCCTAGGAACAGGCAATGTTGCAGAGAAGCGAAAATGCAGGTGAGGCTTGTGTGACGCATTTTTTTTCGATTTCAGTGGTCTACTGCGGGAAGACCCGGCGAGTAAACGGCCTTCAAATGCGCGTGCTAACAGAGTGCTAGAGGTACTTCGCAACGACGTGCTCAGCTCTTCTCAGCTTTCTAAATTGCCTTAGCCTCAGCTGCCAGTTTAAAGCGGCGGAAGATAGCGGTTAGAGTTTCTTGCTCTCTTACTCGTCCAGATTTGGGTTTTCGACACTCGCAATAGAGTCATGCTGTTCAGCATGGAAAGCGCTATCGAACTGTACCAGTTTCGACCAATTTTGGAAACATCGATTTTTTGACAGATTTGCATCGAGGACGGGGCCGCCTTACAGTTTCCTGAGGCCGCGGCAGATGGAGGTTGACATCATTGAAAATCGATATCTTCGAATTGGGCCACGCGTGATACCATTCGATAGAGCGTTTCATGCTGAATTGAATGGTGTTATTGGGAGTAGGGAATACTGTAATATGGACGAGTAAGAGCTAGGAGAACATCAACCGTTGTGCTGATTTGCACGCGCGGGCGTGTTCTGAGCGCGAAAACTCTGTCATGTTTGCACCTTTCCGGTTGCAGCTTGTAAGTTTTGTAGGCAGCCAAATGTTCTAGCAGTGCTCCGAAACATAGCAATGTAGCTTATGAGTGGACAAAGTTGAAGCAGTGCGAAAATGCAGGTGAGGCTTGTGTGGCACGATTTTTTCCAATTTCAGTAGGCAGCCAGAGAGCTAACGGCCTACAAATGCGCAGGTGAGAAGAACGCTAAAGGTTCTCTACGACGACGTGCTCACAACTCCCTAGCTGATTAAACTGCCTTAGAACAAATTGCCATTTTAGGGCGGCGGAGTTTTAGCGTTTGAAGTTTCCCGCGCCATTATTCGCCCACATTTGAGTTTTCAACACTCGCAATAACACCATTAGCTTCAACACGAAAAGCTCTATCGAACTATGTGAATCTCAACCAGTTTCAGAGAAATCGACTTTTGACCTTTTTCCATTGCGGACGGGGCGCTCCAGGCCGAGCTTGTGTCAAGCTTGCGCGGACGATGAGTCATCGAAATTCGATATTTTCGAAATTAGCCAAATTTTCTCGTCCAAACTTCGTCGTAGAGGTTAAATGGGGCGCTGATTACGAACCCGACGTCCGTTTTTGAATATTCCGCCGATTTCGGTAGGTTTTGGATTTTCTTCTGGATAATTGAGGGTGATCGGGTCAGGATCACCGATTTTGCTCAAACTTCGTGTACATATTCGGAGTGCCGCACACGCCGAGGTTCATTTGGACGATTACGGCGGGAGACCGCCATTCCCTGGGGGTGATCTGTGAACTGACAATGCAGTCATGCTTGAGATACTTCGGAAACACTGCACGTCTCATGCACTTGCTGGAAAATAAGGTGCTCTAATCGCAAAAGCCTGCTGCAGTTATTTTTTTAGGCCACCCACGTCGAAAACGCGGAGACCTGGTAAAGTTTTATATACGTTTGTATAGGTCTTGAGGAGACGAATCGAATGGTGCCAACAGTTTCTCAAACAACTTAAGATTAAAGGAGTTATGAGCATGCGACGGTTTGCGACGGATTTTTCCGTCGCAAACCGCCTTTTTGACCGCGCGACGCGGGCGGTATTGTAGGACAATCACCCATGCCACGCCACTTGAGGACTCACAACGAAGAAAGCTCAAACTGAGTAGAACTGTAGTGGAACGGGCCATCGTTGTTGTGCAAACCACCAAGTGGATGGTGTCACAGCACCGTCGATTTCCGTATACCTCGTCTTCAACGCGCAGGGGAAGATGTCCATTCAGAATACACGTGCACATGTTATCTTCGTAGGAAACGGTAAGTTTGGGTTCGTTTTACCATTTAAAAATTGCGTCTGCACTACCACCCGTAGCAGCGGTATCAAACTTGGGCACAATTAAGCCGCCAGACGTAGCAGAAGCCCGGCTCATCCTCGCGCAATATCGCGAGGGCGATGAAGACTTAGAGTGTCTAAACATCGCCAATTTCAACGATATATGCACACAAAATAACCTAATGTTTTGCTCATATCGTATCTGTCCTTTAGAGACCGCTCCAATACTCTTGCTACCTCAACATAGGTTATCGCACCTTATAGTACTTCATTATATCATCTCAAAAATCACGATTCCGGCACACATCATACTATCCCAAACATACGAATTCGCTTCCTCATTCCATCAATTCCTATGTGAGTTGTCAGGACACTCCGCACCTGCATAACTCAACAAAAGGAAACGTGCTATTCTTCCTTTGAAGCAAAAGATTAAGGGAATTGGAAAACTAATAGTTCTTCTGGACGAGTCTGGCAATCGTTACATGAATGTTGCCAAAAAGTAGCATCGCTAACAAGATACTTCTTCTCGGTGTTCATTTCTGACTCTATCACTTGCACTCCTACTATCGAAGACTGCACAAATGTTTTAAGTGTGATTGTTCAGGATTCATAAGAATTACTAAGAATCTTGAAAGCGCTCAAAGGATCAAATTCTGTTTCGTATAATTGTATTCCGCAGACAGTTTACAAAAGAAGAGCTCTTTCTCTATACAAACCTTTGACAATGATTCCTAATAGCTCGTTAATCCTTTCTGAAGTACCTGAAATGTGGAAGAGATCAATAATTACTGCCACATCAAAAGTTGCTAACGCAAATTTAGTGTCCTCATATCGATCTATCAGTGTCGTTCTTGCTCTTATTAAGATCTTGGAAAGACTTATTGAGAAACTGTAACTAGGTTAGAAAAAAGAAAGGTGATTTCACAAGAACAACATGATTTTACAAGTGGCGCTTCTACTGTTGCTCAGCTGGCTGACGTGTGTTTCATTGAAATCGTGCCCCAAATGAAGGTCATTTTGTCGGCGATGCCCATTTTGATCCATCGAAAGCCTTTGACAAAGTTTGTCACTTGAAACTTCTCCATAAACTTAATCATGTTGGCATTCGGGATTTTGTTGGCGTGGTTCCGCTCACATTTAGAAAATAGAAGCATGTGTGATTAGGTTGAAAAATTGTTTTCTAAGAGCTATCTATGCATCAGCGGAGTACCCCAAGATGGTATGCCATAACCTTTACTGTTTCTTATCTACACATATGGGTTTCGTTCAAAAGTGAAAAGGCGTCCTTAAGTTAAAATACAGTTATATGCTGATGACATCAAGGTTTATGGAATCCACAATGATCAAAACAACGCAGAAATCCGCCATGTTTTATCACAATCTATAGAACGAGTGATGGATTGGGCTTCCGTTTGACAGACTCCTGTGAACGCCTGGAATAGTTCTCCACATTAGCAAAGATGCGAGCATTTCGTATATGAATAGAGACATTCTGTTTAAAACTGTTACAGGAGTGCATGATCTAGGAATCTACATAGGTCGTCAACTAAACTTTAAATCACACGTTGACAGAACTGTTAAAAAGGCGTTCTCCTCTCTTTTTTGCATTCTCAGAAATTTTCAAAGCAAAGGGCTTTGAAAATCATATGTCCTGCCAATCTTTGAATATGGGTCGCAAATTTAAAGTCCATTAACCAAAAAAATGCAAATGAAACTTGAAAAAGTTGAAAAGGTTTTTACCAAGTGTTAGCGTGGAGATGCTCATCAACTGCAGCTACTTCCCCGATGCCAGTTTTAGGGAAAGGCTAAATGTGTTTTGTCTAACCATAAGAAGCCTTCTTTACAAGCGCACCTTACTCAATGTCACTATTTGTTTCAAAGTTCTCAAAGGTAAACTGAAAATAAAGCCCTCAAAATACTGGATATTTAAGGCCTTATTTATGTTGCTTTCAGCAGTTCGCCGGATTCATCGCATGCATATGTTAGACTCTTTATTTTGTAGGGGTGCTCGCTGGCTCCAGATGTTACCAAGTGGCATATATCCATGTTTTAGAAAAAAGATTGAAGCAGAGAGATTTTATTCCAGCTCTGCAAATTACTGTCTGCAGAAGTACTTCGGTGTATCATAGCCACTGAAAAATTCATGTATAATATTACTTAAGTGTTGCAACTTTTTTCTCCAGAAGACAGTGGGAATCACTATTATTGTCTCTTGCAGACAACTGTGATGATGTGGAAGCTCGTTACTGAGTGCTTCATGGATTGTTTCCGCTTTCATGATTTTTACTTACTCTTAACAAGTATCTTATAGCACTTCAATCGCCTATTGGGTTCTTTTGCACAATATCTCTGTTCCGTTCTACTCTCTATATTCTCTATGTATTCTACAGACTATTATACACTATATACTGTTCTCTTTACATATATGCATATATATATATATGTTCGGTGACTTACACCGACTTTGAATACATAATGGACGATCAAGAACAGTATCCTAACATATGTATAAATAAAAATAAAATGGATAAATGAATAAATAGGTAACCTGTAAAAGGGCCAATGCAGTTTCGTAAAGTGTGTACTGATATACTGCCTCTGCCGCCAAAGCGCATATGCCGGTAAAGACCGTTTCAGATTGTAGCACTCGATTATCTTGGTCCTCTGGCCTGTACAGGTATGATTTCAGGCAAGGTATGGATCTGCCCTGCCTAACTAAGTGCATAGCGACAACAGCGATACACTGGGAAGTGTCTTAGACAAAACTACGCAGGAATTTCTGTTCGAATTTCAATGATTCGTGGCACGTAGAGGATCTCCAGATCTCGTCTATAGCGACAACTCCTCAACTTTCCACGCAGCGGGAAGCGCCACTACGACCATACTCTAGTCGTCAGCTTGTGGCACGGAATTCTACGCGAGACACAATATCACGTCGAAGTTAATCACGCCGCTTTTGCCATTCAAAGCAGCCTACAAAAATCTGTCGGCCGTGCAGTTCTACAACTTACGCAGCTTCAAACCGTAGCAACGGAGATCGAAGCCACGCTAAATTTGCGTCCGATAACTCCGTATAGGGAACAAGATGTGTTCGTTCGTGTTTTGCGCCCATCAATTTCCTTACTCCAGAAATCGACACCATCGCCGAAGCAGTCTGAAGAGTTCCTAACCACATCCCATAACTTGACCATATGGTACAAGGAAGCTATAGCAGTGCTCAACCAGTTTTGGGAAGTCTGGTGCAAAGGCTATCTTGCAGCACTTCGCGAACGCCACCAGACGCGGTCATCAACATCAAATCCAACCCGATACCTCCGCATGTCGGTTACGTAGCTCTCTTAGCCGATGACAAAGTCTCCCGAGGACAATGGAATTATGATTTGGTAGAGAAAGTTCGCTTCGGAAAGGACATCTCCATTAAGTCGCTTGACGTGCGCACACAAAACGGTAATACTCTTACCGGGGCAGTTTTAGCTTTTTACCCGCTTGAAATTACGTCTGCTACTACAGAACCGAGCGCGCGAAACGGTATAACCAAAAAAACCAAAAACAAAAAAACCGCTTCGAACGCATCCTTACTGCGAAAACTCCCATGTCTTCGTCAACCCTCTTCCACGTAGTCCTATCCAACATCAAAAATTATTGTTTGCTACGATGCTTCGAAATGACAAACTACCTCCTTGTGTTTCAGTACGCCAATGATGCGCAGGTCTCCGGACATCTCGCCCCCCATGACCACAGTCTCAGCGCACGAGCCCTGTTTTGTTTCGCGTCTCGTGACTCGCCACACCCCGGTTGCGGAGCTACTCGCCCCCGCGAGCGCTGTTCCGAACGTGGCAGGTTAGACTACAGACGGAAAAGTCCGGCCTTTTCTGTGCATCACGCGCTGCAGACGACGCAATTCGATGCCACTGATTTTGATTTTGAAGCGGACATAACACTCCGAAAGCACTAGAACGTACGTAGGAACTACTGAACGTCTGCCTCGTCGACCCACGCATTCCTTCGTCTGTTCTACTGACTGCATCAACTTTGAGGACGCAGAAGACGAAACCCGTAGCAGAGAGAATAGTAGGAATCAGGCTGGTTAGGTGATTCTCGATTTTTTTTTGCCGACGTCGAAGCGTTTTTTGCTATTTTGTTTTACTCTTTCATTTATTGTGCTTATTCATTGCACCTGACTCTGTTGTTGTGATTTTTCACATTTTTCCCCTCTCTTGCTCGCAGCTAGTCTTTCTTTTCATCTTAAGCGCTCGCACGCGCCCGCTTTGACGCGCATCGCGGTGGACAACCGTTCCTTGACAACCGTTCCTATTTCATTCCTTATTTCTTGAAGCCGACTGCGGGTCCATTTTAACACGTCCGCCAAGAAAAAACCTAACCAGCCCACATTTTGTTTTATCTAAAATTAACGTCTTCTCGCACTTTCGATCTAAAATCGTGAATTTCGAACTAAAATCATAAACTACTATTATGGCGACACAGCCTCCGCAGTCGTATCGATCAACCTTACATGCATTGTGTCGATCTCACCGCAGAGGCATAGTATTTGCAAATAACTTCGCAGCAAACAAATCCTCATGTTCTACATTTAATTTACTCCAACTTACACAACTTTGGTACTTACTTTATTTATACGCTTTACTTCTAACACTCATATTCGCTGTATTCATTCATATTTATTTCGCTCGTGCTTGTCGACGTATAACCGCGTTTATATGGGCCCTTCCTGTCTCTTAGCAGCATAACTTTATGATAATATTAGAGACTGACCATTTTGGCTCATCTTCACAATCATCATCGTCCAGTGCAGTGGCTGCCACGGCCGTCGTCACCACCATCATAATGGCCGGCACCACCACCGCAGCGGGGCCCGTCGGAGTCGCCACCAAGCCAGCCCACAACGCTCTCACCACCGTAGCTGCTCTAGGGTTACGCACCACGTAGCGCACGTCCCAGCAGTCGCATCTGCGCAGAGAGGGCATACGCCCAGCCGCGCACGTCGTGGTGAGGAGCAACGATGCACGCCGCAGCGAGTTTCGCAGCAACGGAGGGAGAGGCCTTCGCCGAACGCCGACCAGCGTTCGTCGGGAAAAAGGACATCCGCAGGCAGGCCTATAGTCCTGCCCCAGATCGCCGCGTTAGTCCTGTCACAGCAGGCCGCTACCGCTCGCCGTCACCCGCAGCAGTGGGGTTCTTCCATCCTTCGCCCGCAAAAAAGCGCCGCCCCCTTCATCCCTTCAGGGTGGCTTCGGACTCCGTTACCGGTAGCAAGGTACCAGCGCCCGCGTTCGGCCGCAGCGAGCGACAATCCTTGCAGCGCAGCGCAGTCAAATCGGGCCCCAACGCTGTTCATCGACGGGCGCCCATGGTACCTCGCGCGTCCGCAGCCGCTCTCTAGAAGCCTCATGGAGTGCTCCTTCCACGAGGAGATCACTTAAGCGCCAGTTGCCCCAACGATCGCAGCATTCGCCATCGCATCTTTTCGCATGTCCACAGGAAGCCGCTTCGTGGGCGGTGGACATCACGTAGATGCCAACTGCCCAGAGGCAGATGAGCAAGAGGGGCATTGCCACTTTTGGCACTTAGATAACCACCACACGGCTTCTGCATGGGTAACCAACATGTTATCCAAGATGTTCCGGCTGATAAGTGGCATGGGGTTATGAGCAGAGCGCGTAGGATCGCAGTAAAGGTCCACGAATTTTGTCGTTGCAAGGAGGAATTCGAGGCGAGTCGCCTCTACCGACTGCCTCTAGACGAAGAGTGAGAGTAAGGAATCATCTATCTTTTCTCACACCTACCCTTCTTGTAAACTATACCATCTTAGGCCTTTTCTTTGTGCACGTACTTATTTCCTATTTTTGTTCCTTGCTCGTTCATTGTTGAGGCCGACCTGCTCAGGCACCATACGACGAAGCCAACGTCGACAATCGTTCGTTGCGTAGCGATCAATACCACGCTCAGCACAATCCATCTCGCAGCAAAGGACACTGCAGCAAAAGTAGTCCACTACTACTTTTTCATCAACTGCTACCTTAACCGATCTCACGTCAATTCCGCAGCAGAAGTCTATGATCTCAGCAACTCTACTTGCGCAGCAAGTTGCACTAACTCGTAGGACCTAACAGATCCGACCGCAGCCGACTCGATACCCTTCCCTGGACTACACCTGCCATAGACACAGGGACGCACGCAGGTGGTATCACCCGCCACTGTCGCCAAAGTAACCCTCGTAGGCTACGTTGTTAACCTGTATGTATATACTAGAAGGTAACGCAGAACCTCGCCGATACCTCGCACGACATCTTTTTTCCGCTCCTCAGTGTCGTGACTTCCGTACGACAATTGAGGGGTGGGGGGGGGGGGGGGGAAATCGGGCCCGGCCGCACGGGTGCGTGCTCCCCGTCACCATTCGACCGCAGCCGTGCGGACTACCTCATCGTCGTCTCTCCTTCGCCCGCTACACCGGTTATTTGCTACCCGATGGCTATTCATTACGTCGCTAAGGCATCCTCCTCGTCGGCTCCTTCCACAGCTAACATCAGGATCGTTCCTTACCTGCCCGTGTCTCGCCACGCCGTCCATCGACCGAGCGCTAACCACAGGACGCCGGACCACCCTCAGCAAGAGGACATGGGATCGTCGCAGCCCGCGAGTGATCGGCCGAATCGGAAGTCGTCAGGTAACCGCACAACGGCTCCTCCACGGCACGGGCTGCCCACAAACATGGCGGTCCACCATGACAGTCCGCCATGTGGGTCCTTATAAGATTTTGCCCCACCGTAGGACCTGGTTGTGGTCCTCCCTCGACTCGTAGGAAGTTGTATATCATGTATTGGTCCTAAGCACACGTCGAATTCATATATAACTGTTTTGTTCTTATGCTGAAGACAATATGATAGGTATATCCGTTGATATCTCGAAGTGTATGTGTTATTGATCGATCGATCCATATAAGTGAATGGTCATGCAATCCCGTAGACGGGAGCCGTACCGCGGAAGGTTGAGTCTATCGGAGACACAGTGAATGTGAACACTTAGTTCACAGGACCGGAACGTAATAAGCAGGCAAGTATAGGTGCGTAGAGAGAGACGCTCCCTTAGCACTCTTAACGGGTCATTGGGTCCGCAGGGCCTATAGTGTCGCAAAAGGTGATCGTGGGTATAGGCGAGCTCGTAGCGAGCCGGGATCCATTCGTAGCCAAATCCACGACGACGGCACGGGGTAACGTCCTCGCCCACCCATGCTAAGCGAGACTCCACCCGGCGTCGCGACAGGAGTCACTTCACTTGGTCTCTTGGACAACGACGGCAAAATTGAAGCCCAACTATTCTAAAAAACAAGGCGCTGAACTAGCCTACGAGAGTATCTTTCTTTGCAGTTGCCTAGTGAGAAGAGGGATTTTTCTGGCAAATGTTTCGCTTATCTAGCGGCGATTCTCCCAATTAGAATATATCCAGTTTTCTAAGGGCTACATAGATCAAATTTAAGTTATTGCGCTTGCCTTCCCATAGCCTTAGAAGGTCTTCGTGAGGACCCAGAGAACCGAAGGATCTATCTAGATGGGTGCGGTCACTGAACACGACTCCGTGAGAATGGTGGCAAAACCGGAAGCAATCTAGTTCAAAAAGTCAACAATAAACATTGGCGGTGCGACCCTAGCTGGAGGGGGCCATCCGCAATTGGATTTTTGCTTCCATCTCCCATTCTCATTCTTCTTCTTCATGGGCCCTCACGCGATGAAAAAACCACTGTGCTCGTGAGGAGATCATAGGTTGATGGTGTTAGATCATAGGTCGGTCAAACCACGACCAACACTGCCTACCCTAAGAAGTCCGCCTGAACTAGGACTACACTAAACTGACCCAGAGAGGACATTTCTCTGTAATTTGTTAGCTGGGAGAGACCACTCTGTTCGTGTTGAGAATCAATGGCCCGGCTCGCGTCCCCATTCGTTCTGTGGGAACGAGGTCACCAAAGAAGCCAAGTTCCCGGAAGGGTGGTAGAGACCACAAATGAAATTAAGCCACGTCCCCTCTCCGGATGATGGGCGCCCCGAGTTGTTGCCTTACGCCACTTAGCACCGGGCACGCTTCTAGATTGGCGCACGCTCATACCAAAAGCCATATATGGGACTACGAGTGTGCTTTCTTGACCACGCTTGTATTGAACGAGAAGCAATCCCCAACACGAATGACCCACAGCAATATCAACCGACATATGGTACCCGCCAAACCCAAACTGTCCGGGCAGTTCTACATTCCGGCACAACATTAATTATTAAGGACTGCACAGTTTAGTACACGATTTGTCATCTACGAATAACACCAAGACACAATGTCGGAAACACCAGCGAGAATATACAGGGTGCGGCGTTTAAATCCTGACAATCTAATGCTTCTCTTTCAAATAATTTATTGGCATGAAATACTGTGAAGGATGGGCGAGGCACGAGGCCTCGCAGAAGTGATCTTTGTTGGGTATTTGTGTGTTTGTAGAATAGTTGTGTTATTCTATGTAGTGTTCTGTTAGTAATTATGTATGTTATTGCAGTGTTTCTGTGTTTTCCCAGCAGCGGGATCGATCGATCGCCGTCCGCCTCGCCTGTGCCCAGCGCCGGTCATTCGGAGGCGGCGGGGCGGCGCGTGTCTACTTAGGGGGCCGGCCTTCCCGCGCGCGCAACTCTATATAAAGAGGGCCCGAGGGCGCCGGGGTCAGTCTGCAGTGGTGTCAAGGACGCGAGCGGTCGGCTCGGAGCAATTCTGTGGCCGTATTCATGAACGTTCCCGGGAACGTTCAAGGCTTCCCGCGGGAAGCGACCGGGGCGGGAAGCAAAATTTCGTATTCATGAACCTGGCGGGAAGCAACGGGAGCCTCCCGCGCCGATGGCGGGAGGCTCCCGGCCTACCCACACTCAACCGTTCGGGAACACCGGGAAGCTGTCAATGAAGAGGTGTGTGTAATTGCACGCAATAGGATTTCGATGGCTGTTTTGGCATCGAAAGCCATCTTAACGGGGAGTTATCTTCGCCGTTCGTCACGTAACGTTTTCCTGGGCCATCTTCGAGGGTGAGGGGTGGATATTCTCTTCCTATCAAGTGCGATTGCCGCTTTCGCAATTTATTAGTATAAATTGCTTGTTAATTTAGGAAAGAGATAAATTGAAAGGCAAGTGCTTCAAAATGCATAAAACTAGACGATATTTGACACTACTAGCCATGGTGAATCAAAACTCGAGACACGAAGAAAATGAAGAATCGACAATCTTCAATGTTCCGGAAGCAAAAAGTTTTGCTGCTGAGAAGTGCAGCTAAAATATGCTCTGCAATCTATGTTAACCTAGAAATGCAGAGTATCCCAGAAAATGTCGTCACTGTCTTATAGCCTACTTTAAAAAGCAGAAAAAACAAACTTCCAATGGCTGGCTACGAGACGTTGAACCATATGGGGCTTTGATGAGACAGTAAAAATTCTCTAGATTTGCAACTTTTTGATAGAAACGTGATTTTTTCAAGCCGTCTCAGAGTTCGATCGCGGTAAAGGATCACAAATTATTAGCGATCTATGTAACGAACGATGAAATTATGCTTCATGCAAGCTACACGCGAATTCTTGGCTGATCATGGAGTAATACTTTCCAGTCGCAAATAAATTTTGGAGCGGATCAGAGCTGACTTTGTTGAAGAATTTCATCACAAGGCAGCGATCGTCTACCGGAGATGCACTATGCAATTTTCACTTTTCTGCATTTGAGTCTGGTGGTATTTGAATGCCGTTTCGGCCTGCGTAATGCATTCTCGCACCACTCGAAATCATGTTAGTCTTTTATTCGTTGTACACAAATCTGGCGTTAAATTACCTAGAGATCGCTGAAGAAGACCTTCGTAGAGGCGAAGGAATTGAACCCTACCTTGTTCGAGCATATATTTGCAGTTCCACTCATGTAATCTCTAAAAAATTGATAAAGCAATACCGTCAAACACTCCACACACAGATTCTGAACGGCTGCAGGAGGTGCCTATTGTCCAAAATTAGGCAAAAAATACACAAATTGGAGTGTGCTAGATGTGAGCGTCTAGTCACATTTACGAAAATTTACGATTTACGACTCAAAAATTGTCGTAAATCGTAAAAAAATCCTCAAAAATCACCGTAAATCTCAAAATCGTAAATAGTAAATCGTAATTACGCACACCCCTGGAAATTTAGGAAAGAGGTAACGCAAACTAAACTCCCGACTGAAAACGGAAATCTCGAAATGTTGTTGTTCTTAGTGTTGACTGTAATGCAGCCTATTCCCGTCCACTGCGCTTCTGAGCCACAATTCCGTGTCCTTGAATTCCGGTAAACCCAGAAATACTTCAATATTCAGTTGAAAACCCTGTAATTTGAGAAATTAGTTTTTGAAATCTTGCAATTCCCGCCTCCGCTGCGAATCTAACTCGCGCGTCGCGGTCGCTCCTGCTTCCCGGTCGTTCATGAATAGCGACGGGGTTGCGGGAAGCCGGGAGCGGGATGCGGCGGGAGCGGGAAGGCATCTCTGGCCTTCCCGCTCCCGCCGTTTCATGAATACGGCCACTGGTCTCGGTGGTACCTGGCGAGCGGCCGGGTCGGAGAGGAGCGCGGGCACAGCAGAGGCGGACGGACCGACCCCTGCTGGTGCCATAAGAAGCCAAATAAATCGATTTCCTGACCGGTGCAGGTCACAACCCTAGACATCCAGCTCCCGGGTGAAACACCCCGGCGTTACATAGGGGCCGAATCAAAGGACAGGGGATCGATAACCCCACCGCCTGAAAGCCGCGAGGAGCGGATACGGCGCGAATCCTGCCATAGACTGGGCAGTGTAGCAGGTCTTGTCGGCCGCTGACCAGAGCGTGTGGCGCGGCGTCTTCGCTGGAGCTCTGGCAGAGGTTCGTCCTGTGGTTGCGTGTAGAAGCGTAGCGCTGGGGCGTTCTTGCTGCCGGTTCTCTGGTGTCGGCGCGCGTAAGTGGTCACGGTTGACGGGCCGTGCTACAACTGCGTGAAGTCTTTGCTGCAGGATTCGCGAGGGTAGTCGCGCGCGAATCGTGGCGCACAGTGAAAGTCGACAACGCAGTCAGTCGGTGCTTTGCAGATGTCAAGCGCCCCAGACATGACTATCGAGGAGATCGAGAAACTCATTCTCGAGGAACCATCCCAGGCCGACCAGATTGCGGCCATGAAGTCGATGATAGAACGCCTTATGGCCAAGGTTGATGACATAAGCAATAAGGGACCCGCGCAGGTAAGAGAAATGGTCAGCAACGTCTCAAACTCCCTAACCGTGATGCGGGGAATACCATCCAAGGTGGAGCAAAGCACCAAGGTAAAGTCTAAGAGAGGACAGAACCAGCTGCTGGAAAGCATGGGTGAGGAGATCGAGGCCCAGTGTGGGGCGCTCAAGGACCACCTCGGAGGGCTGCAGCAGCTGGGAGCTGAACTCCGCTCGTTGAAGGCGCTGGCCAAGGAAGTGCGGGACGCACTAGAGCAGCGATTTCCTGCTCGTGACAATCTCGTGGTGCAATGCGGTTGCCCTTCACCAGCGCCTCGCAGCACGGGTAGAGGGATGGAGGAGCGCCATATACCTGTGGAGATCTCACACTCCGTGTTTCAGGCGGAGCAAAGTGAAAACGCTGGGAGACCAGCGGTGTACGAGCAGTTGAATACGGCCGACTTCAGCGACGTAGTCTACCATGCAGGTTTCGATCCACTGGAAGCCGCACAAGGTAAGCGGCTGGAGGAAATGCGCACTAGCAAGCAAGAATTCGAGTTGTTCCAGCACGAAAACATGACCGCATCGCCGCCGAGGGCCGCGAGCCAGATGACGGCGAGAACAGCCACAGCGCCAGGTGAGTCGGGTAACGCAGAAGGAGCGTTGGGCGCTATGTTTGCGGCGATGACCCTACCTGACGTAGACACGTATAAGGATCCCCAGGGAAAGAATTTCAGTGACTTCGTGCTGAAATTCCGTATGAAGTACGGTAGCATAGGGTTGAGGGACGACATGCTATCGCAGCTATTGTTGTCTAAAATGGACGCGTACCCTAAGGCAGTGGCCCAGGCCTTACCCAAGCACGTACGTGACGGAAGTTTTGAGGATCTGGTGAAGGCGCTCGAGGCCAAGTTGCGGGAGGACGACTTGTCCACTCAGCTAAAGGCCTACCTGGAGCAGAAGCACCTAAGGAAAACTGGGGCATCACCACGTACTGCGTCGAGTTAGAAAGGCTAACGCGGAGTGCGTACCCAGACCAATCAGAAGAAGACCTGTCACGCACCAGAGCCGGAGAGCTGGTAAGCCAGTTGACCAACTGGCCGGAATATCTCCAGCTCTACACGGCGATGGAGATCGCGCCAAAGGAATCGGCCTACCAGATGGTAAAGGTCATGGCACAGCGTTGCGAAAGAAGTAAGCGCATGGCGAAAGCAATGCGCGAACAGATAGAAGGACCCGAACCGAAGCGGCCGGAAGGAATGCGCAGACGGGATCATGCTACATCGGTGAACCGATCAAAGTACGATCGAGGAAGAAACCCGGGTAGCAGTGCGGATTCCCAGCGTGCCCAAACACAACCTGAAGAAAGGAAGTGCTACAACTGCAACAAGTTTGGGCACTTCTGAAAGGACTGCGCAGAGCAGAAAGCCGCGCGAGCCGAGGATAAACACACAGAGCGGCTGAACCAGAAAGGAAGCCGAAGATCTTCACAGCCTCGCTCAGTAGGTGGAGGTGCGGAGCCACGGAAACAGATGGCCTCCACGAAGATCTAGTGGGTGCGCAAACCACAGCGCAGGTACAATTGTTGGGCATGACGAGAACGGCCCTTCTGGACACCGGCTCGCAGGTGAGCATCATACCACTACAGATGTTTGTGGCTGCACAGCAAAACGAGTATGATCTAGATGCCGACGTCGAGGAGATTGAACTCGACAGGAGCAAACGGGTCTACGACGCCTCAGGCAACGCCATGTCGTTTAAAGCTGCCGTACGGCTTTGGATGCAAGTAAGCAAGGGCCTGAAGCAAAGAATCGGCTTATTTGTAATGGCCGGCGGTGATGACATGCTTGTGTTAGGCACTAATGTTTTAGAAAAGTTGGGTTGGAGCCTGCCACCATTCGCACAGTCGATGCCAGGTCGAGCAGAACTGTCTAGAGGAAGGAGGTGTCAGCACAAAGAAGCAAAAGCTAAGGAAGCTGCGGTGCGGCAGCAGAGATTGAAAGCTTCTAAGACTGTCACAGTGGCTCAACGACTATGCCTGAAACCGGAAGAGACAAAGGGTGTCTCGCCACGTTGTGACGACATGAAGCAAGAGGGAGTGCTGCGGTCCTCTGGCGAGATCCTTCCGGATACGGAAGGGCAGGGTGCTCAACACCAAACCCAGGTGCCTGTGACGAATTTCTTTGCGGGAGCAAAGATGTTTCGTGAGGGGGAGGTGATGAGCACGTACGAAGGCACAGAGATGGCTGAGCGCAAACCACTACCGCATGTCGGGAAGGAGCGCGCTTCAAGGTCTACCAACTCTGTCAGCTCTATCTGTGGCAGGCAGACGGTTTATACCCATCCCCGTAGGGAAAGTGGAGGTCGCTCTGCTGAGATAAGTCATGCTGCAAAAGCGGTGTCTCTCCAAAAACCTGAAGCGAAGAGAGATCCGAGGAAGGTCCGCTTATCTCTTCAGGAAGTCTCACAGAAAAGCAAGAAGACTCCTGCAGTTGTATGTGTTCCTCAACCTCGCGTAGTCCAAACGCCGTGTAAGAGGGTGATAAAGAAAGAGCCAGTCGGACGATCGATACTTGCTAAGGAGAGCACTCGGCTTCAGCTGTCAAAGGTTGACGGCGATGAAGTCGACTACGTGAAGACAGCAATGGGCGATGTGTGCGCAGAGTTTACCAGCTACCTCAGCGCACTGAAGAGGCGCTTGGAAGCTGTGGTACGTTGCTACTACTTGGAGGTGGTGGGCAAGCACAAGGCCACAAAGTCGCGTGGAAAAGAAGGAAGGCCCGGAAGAAATGAACGTAGGATGCGAACGCCAGTGGTGAGGGCGAGAATATCTTGTTCATTCGAGGCTGCCTCGAAGGAGCTGAAGAAGCGGCGACGGCAGGACAAAGCCGCAAGAGCTCGACGAACACGGAGCGAGTACCGCCCAAGCTTGTCTGTGAGGCCGGATCAAGAACGTCCGCGGCGAGAGATCATGTCTGTCGAGCAGCATCCATGCGGCGTGGCCCAGGCCCATGGCGCCCTAGGGAAAACACGGAAAAGGAGGACTTCCAACGGACGTAAGGATCATTGCGACGACCACGCGCGAGCACAGGATGGGCCTCGAGCCCACAGACGCAGTCGCGAGAGGGATCGTCGGTAGTGCTGAATCGGGACGATCCAGCCTTAAGGGGCGGCATGTGAAGGATGGGCGAGGCACGAGGCGATGTAGAACGGATCAGCATGGTATGGAATAGTGCGCGTTGCTTACGTATCGGTGGGCTGATCATGAGGCAAATTTTAGAGCCATTGTTACGAAATCGAAAAAGCGAGCAAATATAACATTACACGAACGACAATAATTCAGCCTTTCGTGCATCAGGAGAGAAGCATGCAAGAAAATTAATTCAGCGATGAAAAGACAGAAAACTTATTTTGCAAAGTGCAAAAGACATGATCCGTATCTAAAACCAACATAACAGAAGAAACAGTACTCCGCTCTTCGTGCTTAATAAGGTCACCAGTGATGACATTTTACTCAAATCTAAGCCACGGTACTTTTGTTGTCTTCTCATCAAGTAGGCACCAAAACTCATCCTTGGCTCCATCGAGGCAACCACTCTGCGGAGCATGCACAAAGAAGAACTGATATTGTCGTTTCTTCGAGCGACAACAACTAACAAGTGTCCAATGATAAAACCTCTCCACACTTGAGATCGGTCCAAAAAAGCATTCTGAGACAATGATCCCAACGCCACTGGTGGATCTGCATATTACTTCTGGATCTTATAGAATAATGTAGAGCCTTCTCCCACGTCTCTTGACATGCAGTAAGACCACTAGGCTTCCTGCGCAGCGCAAAAATCAACTTTTCGTCGGTGCAACGCTTCTACTATCTCTCACAGAGACCTGCCAATGTACCCACATTCAGCGTTACCACACGGATCCTGGTTACGTTACGGGAATCTTAGACTTTTGGAGTGCGCGGCGGCTCCCTTGGACGACGCAGCCCTATTTCTGAAAACAAGAGCTAAAATAGATCATGTGATATGACATGGGGTGTTCTAAGCTGGTCTATCACAAGAGTTGTCGCCTTCACTCAGGGTCCGTGTTCAGTTTAGCCTGCAAAGGCGTACCCAGAGGCACCACATGAAGGATCGACATCATCCCCCTTGTTGTTGGAACTGTTGTTCTTCAAAATCATGTCTAAAGACAGAAGGTATCCGTTTCTGTGTTTTTGATTTTTTTTGAAGACACTAGATCTTATACAAAGCAACATGCAGGTAGGCAGCATTCACCAGCACGCGACTTGCTGCTGTGTTTCGCGCTCGCGCTCCCAACCTCCGATTTTTTTTGGAGCTTCGAAGATGAGATGCAGCATGATTAGTTATAAAAGGATGAAAAGATAAAAAGCGGTGCCACCCAATTTCTTTTTCTATGCTCCACACACTCTACTTCTACATGGATGACGTAGAGGCACTTTGAAAGCGAATGCCTATATCACATAAGGAAGCTGGAATCGGGTACACGCGATGGCCGTTGCTTTCACCGGCGGCGCACCACGCACCTATGACTAATTATTACGAGAAATTAAGGAAGGTAAATACTGTCTTAGGCATATGTTTGAACGGCGAAAATGAATACCACAATGAGAGACTCCATCTTTCAAGTAGTAGAAAAGTATGTTCTATGTTTGCTAAGTCCTTGAGCTCAAAGAGCTAAGGGCCCTTAAAGTTGACTCTAGGATCGCGTGCACACGTGCTAAACTACTGAGAGTGGCTGAAATTTCAATAATGGATATCATTTCCGTGATCAGCGCCCCAGATAATTCTCTCAGGCAAAGTTTGGGTGAAATTTTTTTCTACCTCTTTTCGAGCTTGACCAAGGAGCTAGAAGTCGTGGAAGCGCAATAGTGTCGCTTCAGATTTACCCATTATAACCGCACCAGCGTCCATCGTCGGCTTCGCCGGCGCCGAACGCTGGACGGCCACGCCAGGCTTGCCGGCTTCGCCTGTTTCGGGAATTGCGGGCCACGCTGGGAACGTAGCCCAAACGTAGCTGGGGATGCTTTCTCAGCCAGCGTCCGTCGCCGGCTTCGGGTATGGCGGGCAACGCTGGGAACGTAGCCCAAACCTAGCTGGGGCTCAGGGATGAGCGGATTAACCGTTATCCGTTATCCGTTATTCGGTTTCCGGCGGGTTTTGGCTTATTCGTTTCGTTGTTCGCTATCCGGCCTAAAATCGCCGGATAACCAAGGACAAAATCTGGCTTACGACTGCTTATCATTGGCTGAATTAATTTAGCCTTCTGCTTATTACGGTTAGTTAAATATAAGGACAATTTTTTACAAATCGTTTTGTGTTTTTTGCACTGATGATTAAGATACGTTTGCCTGCTATGTTGGTGTCTTTTCTAAGGGTTAGTTTCCTATGGCATGATTAGACTAAACTACAGTTATGGCCGTATCTTTTGATCAAATCCCGAAAAAGCCGTGTTTTCCTGGTTTTTGCGTATTTTTATATAACTCGCCTAAAATTCATTAACTTCAAAAAGAAACGATATATTTCAGCTCAGGAGCTTGAGCTCTATCGTATTGTATACATTGTTTATATGAAGGTATGGAAATGGCCGAAATTGAAAACTTGCGCTCCATTGCGAAGGGCGGTCGCGGACGAGTTGTCGGTCGCAGGCCGTCGAAAACCGTTGCGTGCTCACAATTCTTCTAGTTTGAAGTTTTTTGGGAAACGGTGGGTATCGTTCGATTCGTCTCTTCGAGGTCTATACAAGCATTTGTACAGCTTGGCCAGACCACCCACCGCGATTTCGCAGTGAGTGGTCAAAAATGACTGGGGCGGACCCTTTGAGATTGAAGAAGCTTATTTTTCAGGACTTGCATGTTTTCAGAGTATATCAAACATGACGTAAAGTGTTCCGTCATTCCAGCAATTCACTGAGAGTGCGCCGTGCACTATGCATATAGGATCAACCTATCAATCGAGGGAGGGACAGCTTGCAGTGTGAGCGTTTAGGGAGCTTTGTGAGAAATTCTCAGCAGCCCTAGTTAGGAATTGCTCTAGCACAGTCTAGCACAGTCCACTCCAGTTAGTAATTGCTCCAGCACAGTCCCAATAGAATCGAATCTATCAATCGAGTGGGCGCGACAGCTCGCAAATTGCACGCGCGGGCGTGTTCGGAGAGCAATAACTCTGTCGAGATCAAATCGTTCCGGCTGCGCTAGCGGATTTTGTAGGCAGCAGAGAGCCTTAGTAGTCAGCAGAATTACAGCGTTGTAGCTTCTAAAAAGGCGAAATTATAGCGGTATGAATATGCATGTGAGGCTTGTATGGCCTAATTATTCCCGACTTCAGTCGATCACTGCTGGAAGACGGGATGAGCCAACAGCCCACAAGCGCGCAGGAGAGCAGAATACTGAGGGCACTTTGCGATTACATGCTCATAACTCCCCTGCTGCCTAAGCTGCTTCGGCCCCATCTGACATGAGCGGTGGAGGGCAGCGGTGAAGTTTCCAGCGTTGATTCTCGTCCATATTTGAGTTTTTAGCACTCGCAGCAGTGGTAACATTCTGTTCAGCTCAAAAAAGCACTATCGAACGGTATCAATCTCGTCCAATTCTGAGAACATCGATTTTTTGTCAATTTCGCATCGAATACGAGGGCACTCCACGCAGCGGCAGAGGGGCGATGACCTCATCCAAAATTGATTTTTCCGAAGCGGCCCAAGTTTGGTACCATTCGATAGAGCTTTTCATGCTTAATTGAATGGTTCGGCTAAGAGTAGCGAAAACCGTAATCTGGGCCAGTAATAGCGGGGAGAACATCGACCGTTATTGTTCTAAATTTGACACGCGGATGTGTTCTGAGCGCGATAGCTCTGTGAATTGTGAAGGCAGCAAAAAGTTCTAGTAGTCAGTAGTCTGCTAAAACACAAGACTCTAGCTTATTATTGGACAAAGTTACAGCGCTGCGAAAATGCAGTTAAGCCTTGTGTCGCACGATTTTTTCCAAATTCAGTCGACCCCTGCGGGAAGACGCGGAGAGCTAACGGCTTACAAATGTGCGTGCTAGCAGAACGCTAAAGGGGCTTTCAGGTGACATGCCCACAACTCCCTAGCTTATTAAATTGCCTTAGTCCCAGCTGCCATTTCTGGGTGGCGGGTTTAGCGGTTGAAATTTCCTGCGCTCTTACTCGCCGCAAATCACTGTTTTTCCGAAAGTCAATAAAACCATTCAATTCAGCACGAAAAGCTCCATCGAATGGTACCAAACATGGGCCGGTTCGGAAAAAAACAATTTTCGGTGACGTCTTCATCCCTCTGCCGCGGCCTTAAGCGGCCTCGTCCTCGATGCGAAACCGTCAAAAAATCGATGTTTCCAAAATCAGTCGAAATTGATACCCGATAGCGCTTTTCATGCAGAACAGAAAGGTACCATTGCTAGTGTCGAAAACTCAAATCTTGGCGAGCAAGAGCGAAAGAAACTCTAACCGCTATCTTCCGACGCTTTAATCTGGCAACTGAGGTTAAGGCAGTTTAGACAGCTGAGGAGTTCTGAGCACATCGTCTTGAAGTTCCTTTAGTGTTTTGCTAGCATGCGCATTTGCAGGCTGTTTGCTCTCCGCGTCTTTCCACAGGGGTCGACTGAAGCTGGAAATAATCGTGCTCACAAGGTTAACCTGCATTTTCGCAGCGCTGTAACTTTGTCCAATCGTAAGCTACATGACTGTGTCTCAGAACACTGCTAGAACTTTTTGCTGCCTACAAATCTCACAAGCTGCAATCGGAAAGGTTCACATTTTACAGAGCTATCGCGCTGAGAACCCGCCGCGCGCGCAATTTAGCACAACAATGGTCGATGTTCTCCTCGCTCTTACTCGCTCATATCACAGTTTTCGCAACTCTAAGTAACACCGTTCCATTCAACGTCAGAAGCGCTATCGAATGGTGCCCAAATTGGCCAGATTCGAAAGTAGTGATTTTCGTGACGTCATCGGCCCTCCACTGCGGTCTCACACCCGACGCAAAATTGTCAAAAAATCGATATCTCCAAAATTGGTCGAGATTGACACCGTTCGATAAAGCTCATCGAGCTGAACGCCGCGAGTGCCGAAAACTCAAGGACGGAAGGAGTAAGAGCTGAAGACGCTTCACTGTTGCCATCCACCGCTCTAAAATGGCAGCTGTAACTAAGGCAGGTTAGGCAGTTGGAGAGCTGTGAGCGCTTCCTCGTAAAGCAGCTTAAGTTGTCTGTTAGCCCATGCATTTGTAGGCCGTCAGCTCATGGCCTGTTCCCGCAGTGATCGACTGAAATCGAAAAAAATGGCCTGTACAACCCTGACCTGCATTTTCGCACCATCGTAACTTTGTCCATTCATACATTGCTGTGCATTGGCGAACTGCTAGAGCTTCTTGATGACTACAAAATCCACAAGCTGCAGCCCGGGGGGGGGGGTTCACACTCGGCAGAGATATCTCTCCCCAAACACGCCAACGCGTGCAATTTGCAAGCAGTCGCGCCACCTCGACTGATAGGTTCGATTGTACATGCATTGTTTTTCGTGCACTTCAGATGCAAGCTGGACAGTCTTAGAGCAAATCCTGAGTAGGGCGGCTGGAAATTTCTGATAAAACTCCTCAAACTCTCACTCTACAAGCTTTCGCACCCATCAATTGATAGGTCCGATTCTATATGCATTGTTCACGGCGCACTCCAGATGCAAGCTGGACAGTCTTAGAGCAATTCCTGAGTAGGAAGGCTAGGAATTTCCTTTAAAACTCCCAATACGCACACATTGCAAGCTGTCGCTCGCTCGACAGGTTGTCGCGCTCAATCGATTGATTCTGTCGGGCCTATATGCATTGTTCACAGCACGCCATGCCGTCAGTTAGTTTCAAACAGTAGGTCAGCTCGTCCAAATGCGTGGATAGGCTCCTTCCATCAGCCTAAAGTCCAAAAGTTGAGGGCGCACCGCCCTAACGCGACTTGCATCCGGAGCGACACGTGGCGAGCGGAAGACGGCGCTCTCCGGCGCCCTTTTGCGCCGCTTCTCATCTTTGGCGCCGCTTGTTCTTGTTGGACGCAGCGGCATGTCCGGTACTGTACAGCAATTCCTGAGTAGGCCGGCCGCAAATTTGTGATAAAACTCCCCAAACGCTCACTCTACAAGCTGTCCTCCCTCTCGATTGATAGGTTCCATCCCATATGCATAGTGCACGGTGCACTCGAAAGGCTAGCTGGACAGCCTTAGAGCAACTCCTGAATAGGGCGGCTGAGAATTTCTCACAAAACTCCCTAAACGCTCACACTACAAGCTCTCCCCCTCGATTGATAGGTTGATCCTATATGCATAGTGCACGGCGCACTCTCAGTGGATTCCTGGCATGACGGAACACTTTACGCCATGTTTGATATACATGCAAGTCCTGAAAAATAAGCTTCTCTAAGAGCCCGTTCCAGTCATTTTTGCCCACCCACTGCTAAAACGTGGTCTGACAAAGCTTTATACATGGTGTGTAGACCTCGAAGAGACGAATCGATCATTAGCAACTGTTTCTCAAAAAACCTAAAACTGAAGGAGTTATGAGCATGCAACGGTTTTCGACGACTTGCTACCGACAACTCGTCCGCAGCCGCCCTTCGCAATGGAGCACGATTTTGAACGAAAAACTAACCTTTGAAAAAATTCGGTTGAACTTTGAAGGTTTTGGCAATTTTCTAACGCTTTCTGATAGAGCTTGAACTGCTGAACGGGAAAATTCAACTTTTTCGGCATTTCTGAAAGGACTACGGCCACAACTGTACCTGCTCATAGTGGATTTTAAAATGTAGAACGTTTCCTTGCTCATTTCTGTTTGTAGGGTTTTCACAAAATTTCTTCTAGTATAATGTACGATCTCGGAAAACCAGTCGACAGAGGAGGAAGGGATAAATGTTCATATGAATCAACTCGTTTAAAAGATGTGTCAGGTATTCAGCTTCTAGTTCTTTGAAACTATGCTTCCAGTGTTTCCACTGATAACTTCCTGTGGCTGGCCGATGTACTACTACTATTTACCAGTACTTTCATCTTCTCTCTTCTCTCTTCTTCTTCTTCTTCTTCTTCAGCGTTTGTCCCGCTTCGTCGCGGGGTCCGCTCTTCTGGTGTCACGACGCCACCTTTCCCGATACTGCGCTTAATCAGGGTGGACGTCAGTTACTTTCATGTCCGTGTGTAACGTATCGGACCAACGCTGCTTTGGGCGTCCTCTAGGCCGCTTTCCAGATACTTCCAACTCAAGGCCTATCATGCGGACGCTATCTTCTTTCCCCCAGTCAGCTATCGGAGCGACATCGAACTTCTGCCGAATATCCTCGTTTCGGACGCGGTTCATGCGGGTGACCCAGCCGTCCAGCGCAGCATCTTCATCTCCATGACGCTGAGGCGTGTTTCAACTTCCTTAGTCGCAGGCCAACACTCACCGCCGTACATCGATACTTGCCGGATGACTGCTCTGTAGATCTTCGACTTGAAGCGCTCTGGTATCTTCTTGTCGCAGAGCACGCCAGTCAACGAGCACCACTTGGACCAAGCTGTACTCACGCGTGAGTTCACTTCAACCATCAAACCGCCGTCAGACGCTATTGCAGATCCCAGGTATTTGAACACCGAAGTGCGTGCAGGCTCAGTACCGTTGATCTTAATGGATCCGGACTCGCTCACGTCAGTCGTTAGGTACTCGGTCTTCTTGACATTCAACGATCGCACCAAGCTTGCACCTGCCGCTCGAGATCACCTTTATCTTCGCAAGCGAGCATCACTTCATCGGCATAATGGAGCGTCCATGGGACGGGCTTCTGAAGATCTCGTGTGATGGCATCCATGACAACAACAAAGAGGAGTGGAGAAAGCGCAGAACCCTGGTGCACCCCAACAGAGATGGGAAACTCCATTGAGGTTCCAGCTGCAGCTTGCACTCTACTCTTTGGGCAAGAGTACAGCACCTGCACCCACTCTATAAGTTCATCAGGTACGTTGTGTTGTCGCAAGGCGTACCATATAAGCTCACGCAGTACGCGGACGAAGGCCTTCTCAAAGTTGAGAAAGGCAATATGCACCGGCTTCTACTTCCCGCGATGCTTCTCCACCAGGAGGCGGGCGGCGTGTATGGCATCAATGGTCCCACAACCAGACACAAAGCCGCACTGGTTGTCGGAGAGCTTGACGATTTCACGAATTCGACTATCGAGGATTCGCTCGAAGATCTTCATGCTGTGCGAAAGCAAGCGAATCGGACGGTGCTTCGAGCAGTCTGCAGGACTGCCTTTCTTCTTCCAAATCGAAATCGTCGTACTGTTATGCCAACACTCCGGTACTTTCTTCTCCTTTACTACCTGGCTGAAGAATTCAGCCAACCACTCAGCAGGATACCAGAGCTTTGACTTCCAGACATCGACTGCCAGATCATCCGGCCCTGTCGCTTTACCGGGCTTCATCCTCTTCAGAGCCGCTTCTGTTTCCTCCACGGTAATCTTTTGAATGGGGCCGTAAACAGAATCCGCAGAAGGGATGGCCGGATGAGGAAACTCCATGGTGGAAATTTCCTCAAAGTAATCACGCCATCGCTTCAGCGCCTTTTTGCGGTCTGTTAGAAGATGGCCGCTCTCATCATTGATGCCAAAGAACTTTTTAATGTCCTCGGTTTGTCGATGAAGGGTCTTAGCAAGTCGGTACAAATACCGCTCACCATCGCGCGACTCGAGCATTCGGTAGACATCACCATAGTGAGTCTCTCTCATTCGCCACCACTTGATTCTTGCAGCACTGCATCGCTCGACCTGCTTCAGCCTCGGTGGGGTAATCTTAAAGGTGCAGATCAGTGGCCGGTGCTGTGGGGCGACCGTCTCATACGGCACGACCTTCGCGTCTGTGACAATACTTCGGTCGCGATCCTTCACAAGCACAAAGTCTATCTGAGACTTGGAGCTCCCACTATAGTATGAGATGAGGTGGGAGTCGCGTTTTCAGAAGACGGTGTTCACAATGGTGAGGCTATGCTATTCCGCATACTCAAGAATACGCTCCATCGGCGTTACGAGACCCGTATCCGAAACCACCATGACAGCTATACCTTCGTAGCACCTGCCCATTAAGGTCACCAGCGACTATGATGACATCTTTCGGCGGTACCTCTGCTGTCTTCTCATCAAGCAGGCTCCAAAACTCTTTCTTGGCTTGGTCGGAGCAGCCAGTCTGCGGAGCATACGCAGAGAAGAAGTGATAGAGTCGCTCGTTAGCGGCGACAACGATCTTCATCAATCGGTCGTCAAAGCGCTCGACGCTTACAATCGAGTCACGAAATCGTTCGGAGACGATAACTCCAACAGCACTGGTGGTCCTGGGACTCCTATGTCCCTTGATCTGCGGCAGGACCACCTCGTCTTCTGCGCCGCACAGAGATCAACTCTTCTACGCTCCAGTGCTTCAACCAACTCGCACGAGCGGCCCGTCAACGTACCCACATTCAGCGTTGCCACTCGGGTCCTGCTTACGTTACGGGACTTTCGGACTAGCTTAGTTGCCCCACGATGCCGTCCATCAGGGACCCTCGCATACTTCTCACACTCGCCGGGCTCTGTGAGTACGCGTCGGTTCCCGTGGACGCCGTAGCACTATCTCGAGAGACTTGAACTGTCATGCACAATGTGATGTGACATGGGTCTTCGTAGGCCGCAAGTGGCTGTTGCCTGCATTCGAATGTCCGTGATTAGCTTAGCTCGCACAGCGAGCAGTTTCCAGTGGCACCACGTGGTGGAACGGGCATCGCCACCGTACCAGTACTTTCATTTAATAATTTCAGATCATCTGTAGGTTTACGGGTAGTTGTTGAACAGTAGAGAAAGCCGTCGAGGGGCTGTGAATGCAATACTGGGGTACAACCCTAACTCGGCTGACGTTTTGGCACAACCACCTTCATAATTTGAACAACATAAGCAAAGCTTGAAAGAGTACTTGTCCGTGAATGACAGCGGATTATAATAGCTTCTTATGCTAATGGAAAGGCGAAATGAAGGAGGGCGGACAGTAGAGAAAGCTGTCGAGGGGCTGTGGATGCAATACTGGGGTACAAGCCTAATTCGGCTGACGTTTTGGCACAACCACCTTCAGAATTTGTACAAGAAAAGCAAAGCTTGAAAGAGTACTTGTCCGTGAATGACAGCGGATTGTAATAGCTAATGGAAAGACGAAATGCAGGAGGGCAAAACAACCAGACTGACCGTGATTGGGGAATCAGCCAATAGGCTGAGAAATCGCTCTTGGATGACCGTAAATGTTAGTGAATGATCTGCATGAGTCACGTCTATTTCTATGCGAAGATGTTTACCAGATTTTGCCCTGCCTTCGTAAGGACACTCGTTGTCCAACGCCTTTTTCATCTTATTTTCGAATCAATATGAAACTACTGTAATTAAAATGATCATCGAATTAGCTATTCCTCTGCTCCTATCCAGGCTAGGAAGAATACGCTTGCGGCAGCCGAGATAAGTCTGTTTAACAGAATAGGTTCCACAGTTGATGAATTTACTGCCATGCCCCCCAAATACGCTTAGCAGCAATTAAGTCTTGTTCGATCTGGCAAGAATTAGTGTTGAAGCTGATTAAAAAGTAGACAAAAAGCGACTGATTTTAATGACTGCCCCACTACGGCTCAGGTAACCCGAAGGATCTATAACTAACACTCTATTGCGACTAAAAAATATGAATAAAGGACATAAGACGACGTTAGTTAATTCCTTTGCTTGATGCGCTTCGCATTCTACTTCTACGGGACTTGGTGGAGGCAGTACGAATGCCCATTTGGCCTATAGAACGGCTTGCGGTGGCCAGCATATGGAAAGTCAGTGCATTATTCTTCACGTACAAGCCTGGTACCAGCTCATCAAGCTCAAAAGGGTGGAAGACTTGGTTTATCTGTAGGGGGATTCCGAACCAAGAACATTGAATCGGAGAGCATGCGATAGACGGCACCTCCAACTGCGCTACCGCGCGCTTTGATGAAAACACCAATATGAAGGAAAAAAGTGGCTTATTTGACATGTGACGTGTGACGGACAGTATTATAACTCCCAACCTACTGAAGGAGAAAGAATGGTTTAAAATTAGTGCTAATTTTTGTTGTTTGTTCGTTATCCGTTTTTCCGTTATCCGGCCATTTTTGGGCAAAATTATCCGTTATCCTATCCGAGTTTCAAAATTTCATTGTCAGCTCATCCCTGCTGGGGATGGTTCCTCAGCCAGCCTTGGCTGCCAGCGAAGCTGTGTAATAAAGCATCCCTAGCGTCGAAGTCGTACGTGTTGAAACGAACGCCTACTACAGATTGATTGATGCCTTGGTGAATATCAGTACAGCACTCAGGAAAATGTCCGCAGCACTTCTGCCTCGTCTAAGGTTGTGTTCAGAACCTATTGCAGCTCGTCAAGCCTAATCGAATTTCTGACGTTTCTGTCCAGTCGTCGTGCTTTAACCCACGAGGTGTGATGAATTTCGGAAAGGGTGACTTAAGACAAAAAACTATCCTCCTCTGCATGTAGTATTATGGAAACTGGTCGAAGCACTGCCGAAAATGGAGGACCAAGGAGCAAGGCTTGGTTAAACCGTAGTCGAACCGAGCGTACGTCCGACGAACTTCCTTCGCTGACCTCTCCTGGTCCACTCCTTAAAATTGGAGGACACAGGCAGGTAGAAATAGCTTAATAATCCAGCGCGCGAAGTATGTATTTTGTTGGAATCAAAGTAAACAATTTCCAAATCAAAAGGGGCGTCTTCCAGATCATGACGTTGACCAATCAATAATATCGGTTGATATTGATTGCTTGATGGAAGCTTCAACATGGTGGCTGATTACCTGGTCAACCTTCCGCCGGTCATCATAATCATGGAACACTCACACCGATCAATTAAGTCTGAGAGAGAAAAGTGAAATGATCGATAATACCGATCGATATAAGGTCTGAGAGGAAACGGATGTCAGCGCTCAAAATACAGTAATATCGGTGATATTGCTTGCCTGTGCGATACTTCGTCATGGTGGCTGATTTCCTGATCGACCTCCCGTCGGCCATCGTAATCACGGAACACCCACCTAGATCGATCAAGTCTGGAGAGAACCGATAACGCCGCTCAAGAATGGATAATATCGATCGATATTGGTTTTCTGAGCGACTAATAGGACTGACTCCCCGATCGAAACACCATCGGCCATCATAATATGCTGTTGCTAATGTTAGGGAGTCTTCTGCATCCCGACGCCGCTATGATGACAATTGCGGCAAGTCTTCTGAATCCTGGCACCCGTTGAGCGATGTCTGCAGCACATCCTCTCAAGCACCAAAGTCATAAAAGTCAGTAATTCTGTAGTTTTATAATCACTTCAGTCAGAACCCACAAAAGCGAACAAAAAGGATCAGCCGTAAGGTGCGGAAACTGCAGTAAAGATCGAATGCGAAAATGATGGGGAAGTGAAGTGTAAAGGTGGATAAATCCGTACTGAGCGCAAAGGTACACCCAACAGATACGTCTTTCGAAACCTCATGGATTGTTTTCTGATTTCCATCACTCTGGTCGATAAATACCCTAGATGTGATCAACATGCGCCGTCTGGAGTTCATGTGTCGTCGGCAGTAAACACCCGCTGTCGTCGCGGGCCCCGGACAGCGCGGCGGACTTTGGACAGCTTGGTGGGCTTCGTAATGATGGTAACGATAATGACAAAGATGACAATGATGACTCCGTAAACCACTAAGATGCAATGGACCGATCAACATCCTCCGCCAACAGCTAATGTGCCGTCAGCAGGCCTCACCCGTTGTCGCCGCTGGCCTCGGGCAGCGCGGCGGGCTTCGGACAGCGCGGCGGGCCTCTTACAGCGCGGTAGGCTTCAGAATGATAGTGGTGATAATGATAAAGATAATAATGATGACTCCGTAAACACAGTAGATGCTATGAGCCGATCATCATCTCCCGTCAACACCTTATGTGTCGTCATCAGGGCAGGCACGTTGTCGCCGCGGGCCTCGGACAGCGCGGCGAAGCTTCAGACATGACTCATGCCTCTCCCGATTATATATAGTAAAGATAGTGAGAGCATACAATCATGTGATGGCGAGTCGTCGTGATCAACTTCTTGAAATATATCTCTGCACCCCTATCCTCAATTTAAAAAATCTGTGTATACTTAACAATTTTTAAATGGTCAGCTCACCAGACGAGTTTCGAGATCAACTGCCGCTGTGCGCTAGAAGATGATGCCGACCTATACTCGCTAACCCGCTGGGACCGCAGTAGCTACCTGCCTGCCAGGGGTGTGAGTAATTACGATTGACGATTTTACGATTTACGGCTATTTCTGCCATTTTTTACGATTTACGACTTACGACGGTTTGGATCGTAAATCATAAAATTTCGTAAGTGTGATCTTTGATCAGCAACCAATTGGCGTCCAAATTAATGGGCTGGGTTATAAGGATGTACCCGCTCTAATCATCCCCTCTTATAGCTCATTCCCACTTCCATTTAGAGGTGTTTTTCTTTTATTCCTAATGTGTTACTGTGGTAGGCGATACCCCTGTGCACAGGCTTCTCGAATCTGACTTTCTGTACGCTTAATTAACTTCATTTCTCTAGCATTGTAAGGGCTGCCGTTTGGAACCGGATAGGTTCAAGTGGAGAAAGAAGTGCAATACAATATCATGCTATATAATATTGCGCTAAGCGATGAGTCATAAATTATCGATTTTTCTTGGACATCGTTCAGACGATCCGATAGTTCAGTCCTGGGGGTATTCCAGCTCATAACTATATAACAATCCGCTAAGGGCCATCGTTCGGCGAAAGTAGGTGAAAAATAGGAGGGAATAACGGGGCGCAAATAAAGGGGCGCGAAAAGAGCGCAAAATACCCAGACGTCTTCCAACGTGCCTGGAGATTCAGAAAATGTGCCGAACACATCGCCCAACGTGCCTGAGGATTCAGAAAACGTGCTGGAGGACCAGGTCCAGTAAGGGGACAGGGTGTACCAGTAGTGCTGGACCACATTAGTAATGGGGGATGAGTTCCGATAAGGGGGAAAAGTAGGGAGGACACTGCTATAGCGGTCCCGCGTGGAAAAATTTTCTGTTCAACATAGCATTAGAAGCTGTGGGAATCCTCGGTTCTGACCAGTGGTGTGCGTTTACCGGTTAACGATTTACCGGTTTAACGGATTTACCGGCATTTTCGCGATAAATTCTTTTAACGAAAATTTCCGGTAAATTCCCAAATAGGTTCTCAGATTAGGCGATCGCCAGAGGAATAACGAGAAGATACGCTCATGTCTTGTTCCCGTAATTTAGTCCAAGATGTAAGGCATGGAATGAACTCCGCTAGTCTACCTGATCTCCTGCTGGACTCTTAAGCTGTTTTCCCGTATAGAAGAGAAAGAAATTCGTTATCATATCACATTTCGTTGTTTTTTTTGAAGTGTCTGGCTTTGCTCCAATGTACAGCTTAATAGTTCAAAAAAGTGGTAGGTGAAAATCATTCTTTCATCAATGAAATGATGATAATTGTGATAATTTCAAAAAGCAGTTAGACTTTTAATTCAAAAGAAATATAGCAATATTTGATTGAAGGTTAGATTTTTCAGAAATGTTTTTGTAGAGTTTTGATCGAGCTTTTATCTTTTTTAAAGCACTCACAATATAGATCATTACACTTGTGCATTGTTGGGCCTCCGCTTGCTTTGTTTGCTTTAGTATGACGTATGCATAATAAAATGAAGATGATATGGTTTTTCTGAGCGTGATGATGTTTCTGTGAGAAGATTTATGCTTTTTTTACATTGCCTCCGCTTAAAATCATTGTTTTGAAGTCATATTAAATTGTAAAAAATTAACGGATTTACCGAATTTACCGGGATTTACCGGCGAATTTCCGCGTTAAAAAATATGCGGTAAAAAATTTACCGGCGGCAAGTCAGCGCACACCCCTGGTTCTGACATAAACGCCTTTCGTCGTGCGGCACCAAATCGATTAAACGCTCAGTATCTATCGAAAATGTCGGTTCTTGCCTGAGGTTGACCGTTTGAGGATGAGGAGTGAAGGTGCCTGCAGTCAACTTGACGCTAGAGTAAAGTGGAGGACCGTGCTTAGAGGCATAAGGGGGGTTGTCGAATGACCCAGAGAACGAAGGCACTGATTAGCAGGAACATCGACATCACTGAACCGTCTGGAGATGATATCGATGTTGATCGTAGTGGTGGAGATTTGGATTGCTTCATACAAAGCTACTCAAGGAAGGTAGAGCAAGGCAGGAACATAATATGGTTCTCAAATATTGCTTTTTGTACTGCTAGGGAGGGAAGAATGCTGCATAATTAGAGCAGCTAACTTGATGTGATTAGCTTAGTAATTCTGCAACATCGCACGAAGCGCGCAGGTGCGAGATATGCTGATGGGCGTGACTGAGCATTTGTTCAAAAAATAAGCCCCTGTCTAGGAGGCTGGGGAGGTTGGGCTCCTCCGTTTCCGGTGCAGAACTAGCAAAGCACATTGCATTCCTACTCGAAGGTTGTTCCATTTCAGCCCACAGAAGGACATTGGAGGCAGTTTCTTAGAGAAAGGGAGGAGTATTCGAGATCCACGTCCTGTTCGGTAATAGAATCTAGTCAAATTATTTGTAACGGATACATGCTAATGCTACCGAATAGAGTTGACGCAAATCACGATCGAATTTTTATTCGTGATTGCAAGTGAGGTCTATAAAGTTGCTATTCTCGTATGGAAATGATAACCCACTGATGTTTCTATCGGTTTACATTGTACTTTATAGGGCGAAGCAAACTGGCGCCCAAATTGCGGTAAAACCGACGCGCAGCGTACCAAAAATGGATCGAACTGGTTTTAACAGGTTTGATCTCCATTTTCGGCGGAGTGATTGAGTTTATCGTATTCTCCCTATCTAATCCGCTTACGATGCTGCAGACTCTCGGAGAGCAGACGTTCGTGACAGAACTGGCGAAGGGCAGCTCGAACGAGTGCTGGGAGTTATTAAATACTAGTGCAATATTATAAAGTTGTCGAAATCTTACTGATGCAGGCTTGAGTAGGAAACCGGCGCATTGTGGTGAAATGATTTTTAGTCTTGACAGCGAATTTTTCGCATGCGGTAAGGCTCGAGGTTGTCTTCATCTTCGCCGTTCAGACATACGCCTGAAACAGTTCCCTGCTGAGATAAATCTCTAAACCAGCTTGTGTTGTCAAAGTTAAGTCCAAGTACCATCATTATCAATTGTTCAGAGCTGATGTATTGGGAGCAAATGGTGCTGCTACCTTGAGGGTGATGTGTTAAGTACTAAACCCTATAGGAGGTTTCAGCAATCTACTTGACTAATGATAAGTACCACGAGATATGCAAAATCCCCACCAAAATGCGGCGCTTGGCAACTAGACGAAGAAGACAACGACTGCCGATGTAAGCGAATGTGCATGCCTATTTTCAGTGTTACAGGCAACGCAAAGTGTGTATTGTTTATAATGGCGTGTTCGAACAGCAATGAAAATGTTTACTGGCTCTGGGACCGTATGCTTTACTTATTACATAAGTGATTCGTAATCGTCTCCCAATTGTTAATTTGCGGGAAGCTCATATTTCTGATCTTAATCGCCTTGATTGAAGAGGGTAAGCAATGTTATGAAGATTTGGTAGATGTCCACAAATAGCATCAATGCTGCGAAGACGTATTCTTCTGGCGAGATCTCATACTTGCGTCCGCCAACAATCAACTAAAAATCAAGCATGTGTGCTGGAATCAAAGCTGTCGCTCTCCCATGCTCTTACCTGGATATCGAGGGCTAAATAGACCATAAATAAAACGCAGACAATGGCAGAATAAGCAATGTGAAGTGCCTGAATCACTACTACTCAAATCACTCAAATCACTACTACTCTAATCACTAGTGTGCAGGAAAAAATGTGTCCTCATATTGTTTCGAGTAATTTGAATTTTGACTGAGATATTAATCTTCTCTGGTTCGCGTACGCTATCTGCTTGACGTATTTGCTGGTCCCAATAGGTGGCTGGTCACGACTGGCTCGCCTTCTTCAATGCCTGACAAGGATAGTCTCCAAAGTGGCGGTGAGCTTTGCGATGCAATTTTTACAGGATGTAGGCTCCCGCGTGGGGAGTCCAAAGCCGCAGTTAATTGTTTAAGGAATGCTCTTCTGTGGCCAAAAAAAAAGCGTGTGAAAGCGCGAGCACGAAGCACATTACTACCTGATGCCACCCAAGCGAATGTGGTCGACTGGCGCAGTGGGCGATGTCGCCTCTCTGCCGGACCGAGTGGGTTTTACGGTTCGACCTCCGGTGTCTCCATAGTTTTTGCACCTCGGGTCGTTATTATTATGTGTGTGCGTGATCACAGGAGTCAATTTGTACACAATTAATGCTTTTAGAAAGTGAAAGTATTTACCGGTATCAAACCAAATTCATCCCGTGATGTGTATGTGTGTGTGTGTATTTATGGCATCGTTGTTAATACGATACAGTGCAAATACGATCCATTGAAAGGTAGATCAAATGCGAGCAGAAAAGAAGTGCATTTAACAATAATAGCACATAATAATGATGATGTACGCAAAAACTATGGGGACACCAGTGGTCTAACCGTAAAACCCGCTTGATTCGGCCGAGAGGCGACATCGCTATCTACTGCGCAGCTGACCACATTGGGTTGGATGGCAGCAGAGCGTGATGAAATTCGCGCCGCACTCATGTTTTCACACACCTTTGTTCGACCACAAAAGAGCTTCTTCTTCTTCTTCTTCTTCTTCTTCTTCTTCTTCTTCTTCTTCTTCTTCTTCTTCTTCTTCTTCTTCTTCTTCTTCTTCTTCTTCTTCTTCTTCTTCTTCTTCTTCTTCTTCTTCTTCTTCTTCTTCTTCTTCTTCTTCTTCTTCTTCATCATCATCATCATCATCATCATCATCATCATCATCATCATCATCATCATCATCATCATCATCATCATCATCATCATCATCATCATCATCATCATCATCATCATCATCTTCTTCTTCTTCTTCTTCTTCTTCTTCTTCTTCTTCTTCTTCTTCTTCTTCTTAACCGTCTGTCGCGCTTCGTGGAGGGGTCCGATATACTGGTGTGATGACGCCACCTTTCCCGATCCAACGCTATATCAGGGTGGACATCAGCAACCTTCAAGTCCATATGTAACGTATCAGACCAGCGTTGCTTCGGACCTCTAGGTCACTTTCCTATTACCTCGAAGTTAAGGCCCATCTTGTGGACGCTGTCTTCTTCTCCACGCAGAACGGTGCCGTACCGTCGTAAGAGAGCTTCTCGCATCTTGTCAGCTATCGGCGCGACACCGAACTTCTGCCGTATGGCATCGTTTCGGATGTGGTCCATGCGCGTGACTCCAGCCGTCCAATGCAGCATCTTCGTCTCCATGACGCTGAGGTGCGTTTCAACTTCCTTGGTAGCAGGCAAGCGCTCAGCGCCGTACATCGCTACCGGTCGGACGACGGATCTATAGATTTTTGACTTCAAGCGCTCTGGTATCTTCGTATCGCAGAGCACGCCAGTCAACGAGCGCCAGTTGGCCCAAGCTGCACTCACGTGTGAGTTCACTTCAATCATCAGATTGCCATCAGATGCTATGCTGATCTCAGGTACTTAAAAATCGAAGTGCGTGGAAGCTCGATATCGTTAACCATGATGGAGTTGGACTCATTAACGTCTGACGTTAGATAATCGGTCTTCTTGAGATTCAATCTGAGTCCAAACCGCTCCAAGCGATGACACCAAGCTTGCACCTCTCGCTCGAGTTCACCATTATCTTCGCTTGCGAGATTACGTTATCAGCATGAAGCAACGTTCAAGGGACGGGCTTATGAAGATCTCGTGTGATGGCATCCATTACGACAACAAACAGAAGTGGCGAAAGCGCAGAACCCTGGTGTGGTTCGAAAGAGATGGGAAACTCCATCGAGGTTCCAGCTGCAGCTTGAACTCGACTCTTTGGACAAGAGTAGAGAATTCGCACCCACTCTATGAGCTTTTCAGAAACTCCATGATGGCGTACCATATCACTTCACTCAATATGCGGTCAAAGGCCTTCTCCATCTCGACAAAGGCGACATGCACTAGCTTCTGTTTCTCGCGATGCTTCTCTATCAGGAGGCGGGCGGCATGTATGACATCAACGGTTCCACCGCCAGCTACGAAGCCGCACTGATTGCTGGAAAGCTGGACGATGTCACGAATTTGTCCGTCGACAACTCGCTCAAAGATCTTCATGCTATGCGAAAGCAAGCGAATCGGACGGTAACTGGAGCAGTCCGCAGAACTGCCACTCTTCTTCCAAATTGGAATCGTCGTACTTTGGCGCAAACACTCAGGTACTTTCTTCTCCGCTATAACCTGATTAAAGAACTTCGCCAACCACTCAGCAGGGAACCAGTACTTGGACGTCCATAAATCAGCAGCCACTTCGTCGGGCAAAGTTACCTTGCCTTGCCTGTTCAAAGCCGCTTCATTCTCCTCCACGGTGATCTTCTGCACGGGGCCGTGGGTTGGAGCCGTTGAAGGGATGGCTGGATGAGAAAATTCTACTGTAGAGATTTCCTCAAAGTAATCGCGTCATCGCTTCAATGCCTTCTTGCTATCCATAAGTAGATGACAGTGCTCTTTTTTCGGAATGCCCTTCTGTATTCGATCCATTTCGACCACAGAAGAGCATTCCGAAAAAATTGACTAAGTTTTGGACTCCCCACACGGGACCCTACATCCTGTGAAAATTGTATCGCAAAAGCTCATCTCCACTTTGGAGGCTCTCCTTGTGAGAGGATGAAATATGTTAGGGATCATCACACCAAACATCGCGTCCTTAAAAAATTTCTGTTTCTTGAAGTGGTCGGCCGACAGATTTGAGATGATGTATAGGAAAGCGCTTTTGGTTAGAACGGTCTGCCGGTTACATACGAGCATCCACATTTTCGGCTTATAGTGTGGCCGTTGGCACCTCGCATTTAGGCTGTTTTCTTCATCGGAGACCAAGGTCTTCATAATGGAGATATTTGCAACCGGAAGATACCCTCTGCTTCAACTCTTCATTCGCTTGCTTGAGAAGGGTACACAAAGAAAGCATAAATTTCGGCGTGTCCCAGACAAAGTTGATGAGTGGTTTTCGATGGAATCAGAGCGTCGGGGAACTTACTAGCTCCAAATGGTCTCCATATTTATGAAGGAACGATGGCCGTCGGATAGATGTGTTAGATAGCTGCCTGCTACACATGTGCTTATGATGTGCTGATGACTCACATTCCCCAGACCGGAGCTGGTATGTTACAAAGCGATAACCAAAACCCAACAAATGGAAGCAACGTGTTCTCCGTGTTTTCTCAGGAAAACTTCGTGAATAAATGTTTACCAGGCTTCTGCGCCAGATAAGTCTGCAAGGAAGATCAGCCCTAAGCAGCCCAACCTCTCGTCCGCTCCACGTATTGGGGAGTTCTAAAAGTTCCCCAAGGAGATGTGGATTGGAGTTAGTACATTCAGGTTTTCGTAATTCGTATGAACAAGAGCCATAAGCTCACGCCTATGAGGTCCTTGATGGAATAGACAGCAACGTCAGATTCGTTGAGCACTTTTAGGGCGTGCAAAGACGACGAACTGGTCGAAAGGTTAAGCAGCTTAATAAGGAGTGATCAACCGTACAATCACCCTCGGCACATAATCATAAAGAAACAGCACGCTTTTGCATAAACATTTGCCCCCTCCAATTTTATAAAAAGACTGGCCTAAGAAACACTTTGCATGGGCGGTTCACGGAAGGAAAAGGCAATGACTCTCGAAAGGAGTCCTGATGAGTAGGTGACCTTGACGATCACGCTGTCCACAATTGTTTATCTGCATGCAGAGAAGATAGGCTTGAAAAGGCCGGCCTACCCTTGTTTCGAAAAACCGCTTCGTTTCTGATGCAACTAGCACCTTTGATCAGAAGTGTCTGAGTAGTTGTAAAGTCCTGTTGTCGGTGCTGATCTACCACTTAGGAATCTTATACCCACTACTCCGCGTATATGATCGTCCCCACGGAAACTCAAATGTGTGGTTTTCTGCTCAGGTAGGAAAGGCAACTGCATCGTATGGTGATCTCTGCACTTTAATATAAACAAGTAGCTTGATGTGAAAAGAAAGCATGAAAAGCTACCACATGATCCACTGTCACCAAGAAAGGAAATGGGAGTGAAGGTGAAGAATTTGGAGACGAGGACTAATACTCTGTGAGCAAAACCCGTAGTGTGCTTTGGATCTACACCAGGGTCCCCCCTAGGGAACATGTGGTCAAGCATAGGCTTAATGTTGAAAAGTGAGGAAGAAAAACAAGACCAGTCGTAGCCAGTGTCAAACGGAGAACTGGTTCGTGAGGTCGAATATGATTAGAAAATTTCTCATCCCATTGAGAGTGGGTCAATCCCGCGTCGCAGCGAGGCACTGGAGTACGCCGTAGACCTTAGGACTGGGCCAGGCCTCATATTCCGGCGCGTGGAAAGGCGGGACCAATACCTGGACGCCGCACCGCTCCGCCACCTCTGATTAGCCGGCTCCGGGCGCTGGAACGGCGGGCGGTTATCGATTGCTCACGCTGCTGGCCCAACACATGCACAATAGGGACAAACTACAACTCAATAAATATTAGGAGCATAGCACAAACAAGCCACAGAATGACTAGATCGGCGAGTCTTCGGTACTCGCCGACTCGTCACAGTATTTGTTTATTTGAATTATTTGTCGTGCCACCGTTCCACTTTTGACTAATCGAGATGTCAAAAAACTTGAGCTATGAACATAAACTGGCGAGCGCTCGCTTGCTCATTTGTTGATTTGCTCAGGTCAATTTTTCAATTATCGATAAGCACAACCGCAGAAGATTCCTTAGTTCCGTTTAGTGCTTCCCTTTCCTTAATCTTTTATGAGAGTCAAACTCACCTTTATGTAGACAAAAATGCTCAGAATAGCGGCAACTATTCCCAAAATAAAGACAGCCGTGCCAACAACAAATATTACAAAGATGTAGCTGAATGAATACATATTATAGTTAGGATTTAAGTCAGTATACTTGTGAAGCAGCTTTAGCGCTTTCTTCTACTCACAACTCGCCATTATCCTATGACTTTTCCCATCCATCCGTTTATTGACTCATTTTTCTCGTACAGCGGAGCTGGTTATTGCAGATTATGGGGCAAACCGCCCTAACGCAGAAAGAAGTGGGTTAGTAACCGAACATGAAAGGGTTTGAAAGAGATCTACTGCTCGGTTTGAAACCCTGCTATGTCTCACTAGGGAATGCTGTCAGCTTCCCATGGAACTTGGAATTGAGACCTATATCACGCGAAAGAGTTCGAGACGCTGATCACAGAGTATGTAAACCAAATTTGCTCCTAAGCGAGTTGCGGCCGGCGAAAGCAGCGTTGTTTGCCGCAGGTTAGGAGCGCTCAATCAGAGTTGGGCGCAGTGTTGCGTAATCAGAGGTGCGATTGGCAGCGGCAGCGGCGCAGTGGTAAAGTGCTCGCTTCACAGGACAGGGGTCATGGGTTCGGTTGCCGTCGATGTCGAGGATCTTGCATTTTGTGACCAACCTTCGACGAGACTGTCCAGCCTGCCCTTGGAGTGCGTTGTGAACAATGCATACAGAATCGAACCTATCAATCGAGTGGGCGCGAGAGCCTGTAGAGTTAGCGTTTGGGGAATTTTACCGAAAATTCTCAGCCGCTCTGCTCATGAATCGCTTTAAGACTGTCCAGCTTGCCTTTGGAGTGCTCCGTGCACAACGCATATAGGATTGAACTTATTAGTCGAGTGGGGCAAATTGCACGCGCGGGCGTGTTCGGATCGCAATACCTCTGTCAAGTTCGAATCCTTTAGGCTGCAACTAGTGGGTCTTGTGGGCAGTAAAATGGTCTCTAGCAGTACATTAAGTAGAATGGTGTAGCTTAGGAACAGGCAATGTTACAGGGCTGCGAATATGCATGTGAGGCTTATGTGACGCATTTTTTTGCGATTTCGGTGGACCATCGCGCAAAGACGCGTCGAGCTAAGCTCTGGTTTATAGTTGCGCCTCTGCGCGGCGCGGCACCATATCCAGAATAGATATCGACCGGGCGGCGCGAAAAATCGATATCTATGGCGACCATCACGCCGCGCCGCTTGGCGGCTCAAGTATAAACCAGGACTAACGACCTTAAAATGCGCAGGCAAGCAGAGCGCCCAAGGCACTTTACGCTGACGTGCTCAGAACTCCTCAGTGGCCTAAACTGCCTTAGCCTCAGCTGACAGCTTAAAGCTTCGGAAGATAGGGGTTACAGTTTCTTGCGCTCTTACTCGCCCAGATTTGAATTATCGACATTCGCAATGGTACCTTTCTCTATTCAGCATGAAAAGCGCTATAGAACGGTATCAATTTCGACCGATTTTGGAGACATCGATTTTTTTGACAGTTTCGCATCGATGACGAGACCGCTCGAGGCTGCTCGAGGCAGCGGCAGACGGACGATGACGTCATCGAAAATCGGTATTCTCGATACTGGCCAAATTTTCTCGTCCAAAATCATCCAGGGGTTATTTGGGGCGCTGATTACCAATCCGACATCCGTTTTTGAATACTACGTCGATTTTGGTAGGTTACTTCCCAGGGTGGTCAGGTTAGGATCACAGATCACCCTCAGTTATCGTTCCGGTCTCCTGCCGTGATTGTCCAAATGGACTTCGGCATTGTGTTCGGCACACTGAATAAGCCCCGCCCCTATGCGGAGTTTGAGCAAAATCGGTGATCCTGACCGGACCACCCACAAACGGTAAGAAACCTACCGAAGTCAACGGAATTTGCAAAAACGGACGTCGGATTCGTAATCAGCGCCCCAAATAACCACTAAATGATTTTGGACGGGAAAATTGACCAATTTCGAAAATATCGATTTTCGGTGGCGTCATCGTCCGCGCGGGCTCGGCCTAGAGCGCCCCCGTTCTCGAAGGGAAATTGTCAAAAAATCGATTTTTCTTAAATTGGTCGAGGTTGACATGATTCGATAGAGCTTTTCGTGCTGAAGCTAACGGTGTCATTACAAGTGTCGAAAGGTCAAATATGGACGGGTAAGGGCGGTGGAAATTTCAACCGCTGCTCTCCGCCGCTCTGAAATGGCACCTCGGGCTAAGGCAGTTCAGGCAGCTTGGGAGTACTGAGCACGTCAGCATAAAGTACCATGGGCGCTCTGCTTGCATACGCATTTTAAGGCCGTTAGCTTGACGCGTCTTCCCGCAGGAGTCGACTGAATTTGAAACAAATTGTGTCACATAAAGCTAACTTGCCTCTTCGCACCGCTGTAACTTTGTACGGTCATAATAAACATTACTGTGTTCCAGCGCCTACTAGAACATTTAGCTGCCTACAAAGGCCACTGGTTGCAACCAGAAAGGTTCACACATGGCAGAGTTATCGCGCCTAGAATAGCCCGCGCGTGCAGTTTAGCACAACAACGGTCGATGTTCTCCTCGCTCTTACTCGCCCACATTACAGTTTTTCCTACCCTCAAGAACATCTTCCAATGCAGCATGAAACGCTCTATCGAACGGTATCAAGCATGAACCGATTCGAAGATATCGGTTTTCGATGACGTCATAGTCTCTCTGCCGCGGCCGCAGTCGGCCTCGTCCTCGATGCGAAACTGTCAAAAATCGATGTTTTCAAAATCGGTCGAAATTGATACCATTCGATAGCTCTTCTCATGATGAACAGGAGGGCACCATTGCGTGTGTCGATAACTCAAATCTGGGCGAGTAAGAGCGCAAGAAACTGTAACCGCTATCTTCCACCGCTTTAAACTGTCAGCTGAAGCTAAGGCAGTTTAGGCAGCTGAGGAGATCCGAACACGTCAGCGTAAAGTACCTTGGGCGCTTGCTTGCCTACACATTTTATGGCCGTTAGATCGACGCGTCTTCGCGCAATGGTCCACCGAACTCGCAAAAAATGCGTCACACAAGCCTCACATGCATAGCCTCGCAGCCCTGTAACATTGCCTGTTCCTAAGATACATCATTCTACTTTAGTGTATTAAGAGACCGTTTTACTGCCCACAAGACCCACAAGTTGCATCCGAAAGGATTCGAAATTGACAGAGGTTTTGCGAACCGAACACACCCGCGCGTGCAATTTGCGGCCGTCGCCCCACTCGATTGATATGTTCGATCCTATATGCGTTGTGCACGGAACACTCCAAAGGCAAGCTGGACAGTCTTAAAGCAATTCATGAGCAGAGCGGCTTAGAATTTCCAGTAAAATTCCCCAAACGCTAACTCTACAGGCTCTCGCGCCCACTCGATTGATTGTGTCCGGCCTATATGCATTGTTCAACTCTATTGATTTATATGTCAAAAGATAAAGCTCGAACTGCTGAGCTCAAATATATCTTTTTTTCACAAGTGCTTGACCTTAACAGAAGCTATTTAAAAAAGCCGCTTTGGAACGCTCCAAAGCGTTCTTTTCGACAATTGACCAAATCGTATGCGCAGCATTGTATGCGATAAGCGTCTCGAGCTCTTTCACGCGAAATATGCGAAGTTCCATGGGAAGGTGACGGCATTCCATGATCAGACATTTGGTGCGCAATAGCAACACGTGCTACGGGGGCTTGGCCGCCTTTCCTGCTCGGTTCCAAACCCTTTCATGGTCAGTTACTATCCAACTTAGTGTCTAAAACACGGCAGGGTTTCATAGCAGTAGATCTGTTTCAAACCATTTCATGATCGGTTACTAACCTACTCTTGTCTGACCAGGGAACTATCTGAGGTGTAGGTCTGAACCAGCGATGTGATGCATATGGGCAGAAGCTCCTCCATCTCAGAAGTAACAATATGCAAGTATCTCGACCCAAGTACAACTTTGAGCAGAGTTGCGGCCCTTGAACCTGCACCATTGAAAAGGAGTGGTGAAGCAAGCAAGAAGGCTGGTATCTTATCACTTTCGAGTTCATTGTTCTCTTGAGTCCATGTGTCGACGGGACGATCGAGTGGATAG
>OX375866.1:48057924-48092078 GCA_947359475.1 Heligmosomoides polygyrus bakeri | reverse complement strand
GTCCCCGCGAGACCTTGGAGTGCCCCTTGGACAATGCATGTAGAATCTAACCTATCAATCGAGTGGGCGGAAGCTGTTCAAATGTCGTGCTAAACAGAACAGCTTGTCCTTTTTAGGTGCTTTAGTGCACACAATGACAGCATCTAATACAAATGCTGACTTTTTATGAAGAAGCGGGAGTGCGCCGTGCACAAAGCATATAGGTTAGAACCGTTTGAAATTAGATTAGAATATAAATTTCCAGCCGCCTACTAAGGAATTGCTCCGATCTGTCCCTGCGAGGCATTGGAGTGCGCCGTGGACAATGCATATAGAATCGAACCTATCAATCGAGTGGGCGAACGCATGTTTATTGCGCTTCAGTCTCCTCTTAATGGAAAATGCAAAGTCTTCGAGGCTATTTCGAACCGTTTGAAGAATTTTATAAGAAATTTTCGGCCTTTTACGGATTAACTCGGTGGCTGAAGTCCGCCATTCTGGAGCTGCCGACCTGATTTCTTCATCTTTGTGCACTAATAGGGCAGGTAGTGAGCCACTACCGGCTGAGTCACCCCACTGCCAATGGTGTTGAGGGCCGTATCGATCGATCGGAACTTCTCTCTTCAACAGACAATGCCTAACACTAAGTAATTGTAAGGAGGGTTGTAGACTTTCATTTTTCGGTGTTCTTCCAACACCCACCTAGTCGCGCACGTGTTCAGCAACTACGTCTAATTATAGTGTTATCACAGACATTTGAAAATCAACTTTATTCGCCTACTTTTGAATGACATGAAAAACAGGGCGAACATCCAAAAAGAAGGGGACGGATTGGAGTGAATACTGAGGAGGGCCCGAAATTTCATATAAAATTCTCCAAACGGTTCAAAACAGCCCGCGCCCCGTCCTCGATGGGAAATTGCCAAAAAAAATCGATTTTTCTGAAATTGGTCTAGATTGACATCGTTCGAGAGAGCATTTCGTGGTGAAGCTAATGATCGATAACTTAAATGTGAGCGAATAACGGCGCAGGAAACTTCAAACGCTAAAACTCCGCCGTCCTAAAATGGCAGCTGGTGCTAAGGCAGTTTAATCAGCTTGGGAGTTGTGAGCAGGATATCCTAAAGAACCTTAAGCGTTCTGTTCGCCTACGCATTTGTAGGCCGTTAACTCTCTGCGTCTTCCCGCAGGGGTCCACTGAAATTGGGAAAAATCGTGTCACACAAGGCTAACCTGCATTTTCGCACCCCTGTAACATTGTCTCTTCCTAAGCCACATTGCTGTATTTCAGCGCACTGCTAGAGCATTTTGCTGGCTACGAAATCCACAAGTCGCATCCGGAAAGGCTAACAACTTTACAGAGCTATCGCGCTCAGAACACGCCCGCGCGTGCAATTTATGACAACAACGGTCGATGTTCCCCTCGCTCTTACTCGTCCACATTGCAGTTTTCCCTCACCCTATAATGCTGTTCAATTCAGCATGAAAAGCTCTATCGAATGGTGTCAAGCATGACCCAATTCAAAGATGTCGATTTTCAAAGACGTCAACGTCCGTCTGCCGTGGCCTCGAGCGGCCTCGTCCTCGATGCGAATCTGTCAAAAAATCGATGTTTCCAAAATCGGTCGAAATTGGGACCGTTCGATAGCGCATTTCATGCTGAACAGAACGGTACCATTGCGAATGTCGAGCACTCAAATCTGGGCGAGTAAGAGACGCAAGAAGCTCTAACCGCTACCTTCTGCCGCTTTAATTGGCAGCTGAGGCTAAGGCAGTTTATAAAGCTGAAAAGTTCTGAGCACGTCGTCGAGAAGCACCTTAAGCTCTCTCTTTGCATACGCATTTTAAGACCGTATGCTCGCCGGGTCTTCCCGCAGTGGTACACCCAAATAGGAAAAAAATGCGGCACACAAGCCTCACCTGCACTTTCGCACCCCTGTAACATTGCCTGTTCCTAAGCTACACCGTTCTGCTTTGGTGTACTGCTAGAACGTTTTACTGCCTACAAGAGCCACGAGTTGCAACCGAAACGATTTGAACTTGAAAGAGTTATTGCGCTCCGAACACGCCCGCGCGTGCAATTTGCAAGCGGTCGTCCCCCTCGATTGAAAGGTTCAATTCTATATGCATTGTTCACGGCGCACTCCAAAGGCTAGCTGGACAGCCTTAGAGCAATTCCTTTTTAGGACGGCCGGAAATTTATGATAGAACTCCCTAAACGCTCACTCTACCAGTTGCCGAACCCACTCGATTGATAGGTTCGACCCTATATGCATTGTGCACGGCGCACTCTCGGAGCATTCCAGGCATAACAGAGCACTGACAACGTACGCCATGCTTGAGATACTCCGAAAACACTGCACGTCACATGCACGTCCAGGAAAATAAGGTGCTCTAATCGCAAAAGTCTGCTGCAGTCATTTTTCAGGCCAGCGACGGCGAAAACGCGGAGGTCTGGTAAAGTTTTATATACGTTTGTGTAGATCTCGAGGCGTTGAATCGAACGGTACCAACAGTTTCTCAAATAGCTTAAAATTGAAGGAGTTATGAGCATGCGACGGTTTGCGACGGATTTTTCCGTCGCAAACCGTTTCTTTGACCGCGCGACGCGGGCGGTATTGTATATCCCGGTAAGTTTTTCGAATTTTAAAAGATTTAATAGCATTCTGAAAACGAGACGAAAAGCGCTTCCAAACCATACAGAAATTAGTTTTTATCAGGGAGGTCTTCATAGGTGCGGGTGGGGTTCGAATTCTGGTCCATTGTTGCAAAAATACGTGCCAAAAATCGAACCCCCCTCGCCCCGTATGAAGATCCCTTTTTTGAAAACTGGTTTCTATATGGTTAGAAAGCACTTTTCCCTATTTTTCAAAAAGCAATTGGGATTTTTGAATTTCAAAAAGCGAACCGAGTTATGATCAGATTTGTGAAGAACTGCTCGTAGACTCTGCACCGTCGATACTGGAGTCATTTCATAAAAATGATCATAACTCGGTTCTTTTTTCGAAATTCAAAAATGCAAATTGCTTTTTGGAAAATAGAGGAAATATGCTAAGTGATCATGCATAAATCATTCTTCAATAAAGAGGTCTTCATAGGTGCGGGTGGGGTTCGAATTCTGGTCCATTGTTGCAAAAATACGTGCCAAAAATCGAACCCCCCTCGCCCCGTATGAAGATCCCTTTTTTGAAAACTGGTTTCTATATGGTTAGAAAGCACTTTTCCCTATTTTTCAAAAAGCAATTGGGATTTTTGAATTTCAAAAAGCGAACCGAGTTATGATCAGATTTGTGAAGAACTGCTCGTAGACTCTGCACCGTCGACACTGGAGTCATTTCATAAAAATGATCATAACTCGGTTCTTTTTTCGAAATTCAAAAATGCAAATTGCTTTTTGGAAAATAGAGGAAATATGCTAAGTGATCATGCATAAATCATTCTTCAATAAAGAGGTCTTCATAGGGGGCAGGGGGGTTCGATTTCTGGTCGATTTTTGGCAAAAATCGACCACAAATCGAACCCCACCCGCCCCCTATGAAGACCTCCATGTTGAAAAATAATTTTTATATGGTTTGAAAGCGCTTTTTGTCTCGTTTTCAAAATGCTATTAAATCTTTTAAAATTCGAAAAACTTACCGGGATATAATTATTTATACAAAATCACTTCAATTTTTTTTCGCTGAAAAATCGAAGGCCTCTGCCCCGTATGAAGATCTACTTCTTGAAAACAGATTTTTACACTATGTAAAGGTTCTTTTCTTCTGGTTTCTAAAAATCCTTTGGCTTTTTCAAATTGTGGAAACTTACCGAGTTATAGCCATTTTTGTGAACGTCGAATTTGGTCGCTCCCATGACGTCGGTGCCATATCGACCAGTGGTCGATCCAATCTATTCGTTTCTGAAAACCATGATTTTTTCACTGTGCATTGAACAAGACCTGTTAATTTTTGTGGCAAGATTTCAACTGTGTGCGCGATCTGGTTCAGGTAAAAAATTATTTTTCATGAAACATGAGAGTTTGCAAATCGATCTTCCCTGATCATATCGGAGATCACTGTGAAGAAGCTTATTTTTTGATTGTATATTAATCACATCTTGAACTCTAAGATGGCACAGTTTTCACTCTCTGATGCTCTTCCTCCAGAAGGTAGAAATTTTTTGCCGCGAGAAGTCCATCCTTCAGTGGCGATCGGTGATATCGGATAACGCAATGGCTCCACGTAACCTACCATATTTTGGAGTTTGTGCGACATCTCTGAAAATTCACAAAGCTTTTAAAACAATAAGAAGTGTGGGTTCTATGCTTTAAAAAGCAGGCTGTAAAAATAGCGGCCTCCATGTAATTAACGGTGTCGAAAAATTTCGGCAAATCATACAAATCGGAGCGTCTGTTCATACAGTGGATCCTTTCAGAAAAACAGGTTTTATTGCCGTTGTCAAACTGTGGATTAAAACTTTTATGCGTACAACTCCACTTTCTTATGCTGTTTCTGCAGAAGAGAGAAAATTAGTTCCGTGACAAGTCCATCCTCCGATTGCCATTCGGTCATCGCTTCGAAGAGTGCTTCCAAAAATCTTGTAGGAAAAGCACTTATTTTTCCTTAGCAATTGACAATTCAAATTTTATAGACGGCAATTTAGGACGTAGATGTCGCTCGTCCAGGCAGAAAACTGTCGCGTTCGTGACTGCCTGAAAAAAACTGAAAAATGGAAACTTTTCATTGACTCCAAATCTGGGTGCAGAAAATCTTTATTTTTAACAAGTAATACAATCTTTATTTGAAACATTTTTATAGTAATTCTTACAACTTTGCTGGACGAATGAGAGACTCCACGCCTTCGTAGGCATTCCTGAAAAATCCATCCTACGGTTGCCGTCCCGTCATCGCTTCCGAGTGACTAAAAAAAATTTGTTGACAAAGCACTCAAGTCAGCTTTAGAAATTAACACTCGGCATTGTACAGAGTACAATTTCGAATGCAGATGTTGCTTCTTCACGTACAGTAATGTGCCGTGTCCACGAGATGCTCGGAAAGCCTGAAAAGTTGAACTCGTTGTGATTAATTTGACAACTGCTCTCAAAAGTGCTTTACTTTCAACTGTAAAGAAACAAAATATTATTATCAAAAGATTACATACACAAAACCTTTATCAGCGTTTTTTCTAACAAATTACTAAATTAAACAGTTACTTAGTAACACTCTTTCTTGAACTAATCTGACACAGTCGATGCTGCACCTGGAAAGAAGTACCTATTAAACGGTACAAAAACCGCACAAAAAATTTAAAAAATTCGATGCGGATAGGAAATAAAACGGTGGTTTACACAAGGGGAGGGGTCAAACCAGACCCACTCTGGGAGGGGGGGTCGTAAATTTTCGGCAAAAATCGAACCCCACGCTTGACCCTGGAGGGCGCCCGAAGCAGCGCTGGGCTGATACGTTACATATGGACTTGAAAGTGGCTGGTGTCCACCCTGATCTAGCGCTGGGTCGGGAGAGGTGGCGTCATTGCACCAGAATAGCGGACTCGCTACGAGGCTGGACAAATGCTGAAGTAGAAAAATCAAGGGCTTCGGCTGTATTTTCTCTGTTAAATTGCTGTTGATGAATCCGACCCCTGCATTTTCTTTCTGATAGAACCTCCACAAATCAGGACCACGCAAAATAGCCTTTCTAGAATTTGTCTCATCTCGACCACGACTAGTACCGTTGGAAAAGTGTGCTGATTTGAATGCTGTTTGTCAACAATCGTTGCTCTTTTATCTCTATAAGGAATCTTGTGCTTACAAAGATTTCTTCGCATTGGTCCACCTCGGGCCCTCACATTTGTTGATCTCAAAGCGATTGATGTACCACTTCTAATCCGGTTGGTCGTCGAAAAAAAGGGCTTAGCAACGCCACTCTCGTCCCTTTTACGTTCTCGAAATTCTTCTAGTTTCTTCTCACTCAGCGGGCACGAAGATCATCAAAATCACGATAAGGGCTTTCACGGAGATGTGCGGACAAAGCAAGATAGATGCCCTGGTGTTTTCTCTGCTTCCCGGTTATCCAGTGAGTTACGGATTTCTTAGAGCGCCCAAAATGACACTCATATTGGTTGTATACACCCAAAGAGCAAAAACACTACCTGGTAATATCAAATGATGTCTGCGTTGCAAACAAGATAATTGCAGCACAACATACAGTTGTGGTTAGAAGAGCTAGAAGCACTGTCGTTGGTGGCACAAGAGAGCATATCACCATCAGCATTAAACCGGCAGAAAACGTCTAAATTTAAGGATGATGGCTGTTATGTTTTTTATAACGTTGTAAAAAACAATTGAATTAATGTTACAGCTTTTGCATGTGTTTTAGTAGTTTGATTTTTGATTGGAGGCACTACCTAATCCCACTCTTGTTTTTTATGGCAATACATTTTTAGAGCCGGTTGTGTTTTACAAATATAGAAGATGCTTTCACAATTCTTCGAGCTCTAGCTGTGTCGATTTGGATACAAACAGCCGAAATCTTGGCATCGCATTAAAAAAGAGCCTACGGAAGGAGTGGTTAGCGCCTGTTGGAAAGCTGACACTTCGCCAATACTTCATTGACGACCAGGGTCAGGGCCTCTCGCCTCCAAACATTTTTTTGGGGTCTTCTCCCTAAAATAGAGAAATTAAAATGCCTTAAACGTAACCATTTCCTTTTTTGAACTTTCTTGCCCTGACCTCAGCAATGAAATTGATTCCGTTCATTTGTTACGTTACTACATACATTACGGTAGAACAGTGAGGTGGATGCAGTTCAAAAAATGGTTGCTGTGAAGCCTCTCCACTCTCAATGGTATTACTGCTAATTATACTTATGCTCGAATGACACATTCGAATAGATATTCGAATGATTTTCATTCGAATTTGAATATTCAAATTCGAATATTCGAAAAACCGCGTTTTTCGAATCTGTTCAAATTTGCATGTTGAAAAAATCGTAATTTTAGAATGTATTCGAATTCGAATATTCAAAAATGTCGTTTTTCGAATGTATTCGAATTCGAATGCTCGAAAGTTTTCGGTGTTCGAAACCGTTCGAATATCTAAAATGTTCCAGGAAGCCAAATTTATTCGAGTATTCGAAAAGTGTCATTCGAATACCCATCGAGAATTTGTGTAACGGCGTACGTTGGAGAGGGTTGTTAGATTTTTCAGGTAATTAGGATCACCAAAACAGTTCTGTGTCTGAATCAAAGCTTTGGTGTGATAGCAGCCCGGTGCCGGGATACTGAGTGCCTCATCGACTCTGGTCACTTCCCGGAAACCTTTCTGTTAAAAGGGAGAATTTCCACATCGTCTTACAATGTCGAATGGCACAAATATTTCCACGCAGAATTGCTGCAGTAGTGAATGACCGATCGCAGACGCCTAATCATTAGATATTTTTTCGTCATCGGCGAAAAAACTATCTAATGATTGCCTGATCGATCTGTGACACGTCTTCCGATTTACATCGGCGGCAGGGCTTCTGAATTCAAGCGCGCGCTGAACAACATCTGTAGCACGATTTCTGAATCGCAACGCACGCTGGATACGTTCATGACATCAATAATATCGATCATTGGTGATTGTTTGATCGAAAATTTCCCCTGCTGTGAAACCTTTCCATTGGCAGTCATAATCATGTTCTCGTACCCCGATCGGTTAACAAGGGAAGAGTCTGAAGCGTATGTTTGAACGGGGAGAGCAAGTCATATAAGAAAAATTCCACCCACCAATTAGTATAAAAATGTATTTCTTTTTTGCCAGATCGTTAAACCCAAGGAGTAGGGGTCCTTGAAGTTATAACGGAATCGGTGCGTCACCAGTTCGGGGGTCTTGTACGCTCGCGATGCCTCTGCCGTCAAGCAGCTCGAAGCGCAGTGGATACTGATGTTGCTTAACGCGAGGGAAGTTGAGGGTTCGATTCTTCAGCTCTGCAGCAGCATAGCACTTAAACTAATTGGCTGAGATTTGAGGGATTCTGACGTCTATACCATTTTCAGACGTTCCTTGTCCATTTTTTTCCATCTGTATGCTGCAGAGAATAACTTTCTTGCGACTTGTTCATTACTGAACGTTCAACATCGGTGATACACTGGCACAAAGTGCATGAAACAGAAGCGCGGGTCACAATACGGACAGCGTATAAAGGCTACAGGCTCCTCACTATTTGTTTCCCTACATGGATCAATAACATCGGGCAAATCGTGCTCGGATTTTCAAAGGGACTAAGGTGTGACGTCACAGGTGGTTAAAATGTGAAACAAGGTCTGTGGATTCCTCAAGTTGACCTAAACCGTTGATATTCTCTTTCCCTCACCTTTGCCTGTTAACTGGAAATCAGAGGTCTGCTGAAGGCTTTCTGAAACCTAACGCTAACAATGTCGCCGATGCTCGAGTGATGATCGATCTGCTCACGCTGAAAGGTGTCCTGCCTTTACACATGGAGCCTTCGAGGAAAGATATGAAGCTGGCCGGACGGATGGCTAGCGTACTCAAGGACTCCGAAGCACGTCAACTTGAAGTTGACGAAGACGAACAGAGCTGGAAGTGTTGGGGAAAGACGAAGAAGATTGGGATTCGCAAGATGAACTGATAGACGTGGAGAGGCAAGCGAGTAATGGACATATGAGTCTCTGCTTTATCCTTGGAAAGAAGTCTGGTATCAGTTCAGGGACCCCGAAGGGATGCAAGGATTGCTTGGCCTGGGCGAGACCCGAACCAATAGCCTTTGTTTGGGGTGCACGCTACAGCCTGCATCTTCGGCTGTGCTTCCATGCACCTGCAAACATACAGTAACGTGAAACTACAATATGGACACATTTTTGTCTAAGCCATTTGGTAAAGAAAGGCGTTGTGGTACTTAGCGGGTTGGTGCGGGGTTGAGATTGCACGTGGTCATGGAACATACACACAGACACGCCTTCTGTGCTCTCTCCGCTGACGCTTCAGTGGAGGAGACCACATGGGAAAGAATCCAAGGTCTGGCTGGTCTAGCCTACTCGTTTTAAGATACCGTGGCAGTGTGCAGAGGGCACCAGCACGTTTAGTACCGACGTTATTGTTTCCTTTCCTCTTTTACAGTGACACAGTGCTTAGACTTGTTTTTCGACCGGGTGTAATCGATCGATTTTATCTTTTCGCTTTGAACTGGTCACGGGAAGTTGGAGTCGCGTGGATGTGTTAGGTATCCGCCAGACTTTACAAGGTAGCGGGTTTAGATCGACTGGCTGTTATTTAACGTTCGATCTTTGTTAAGTTAACCGTTCAATCAATATGTTCTCTTGAGAATAGTTACATTCACAAATTCATCTCAAATAAGAAATATCTGTTTCTACCACATAAGTTTTTGAACAGTCGGTCAGCCACCAATTCCAAAAATGTTCGTTTTGAAGTGACCTCCAAGCTTACAGTGGCTGAAGCAGATTGTGCCGCACTTAAAGGTCTTGAAAACCCTTCTTTGTTCCCATGAGGAGCGCTTTACAATAGCCCTTAAATGTCTTGAAAACCCATCTTTGTTTCCATGAGGAGCGCTTTACAATCGCCCTTAAATGTCTTGAAAACCCTTATTTGTTCCCATGAGCAGCGCTTTACAACACATAACACGCTACAACACGCTTTACAGCATTTGTGAAAAATTCGTGTTCCAGCAAAAAGAAATTTTGACGCCTCCATAATCCCTTTGATTCTACTATGCGTAAGTTCTCTACCTCATTTTCACGATGCACAAATTATGATAAACCGCGTTTATGAGACGCCTGTCGATAAAAACCTCGTGCTTAAATATGAAGGGATCCGTTGTGTCGTGCTTCCATTTTTCTTCTGGGCTGTCGCCTATCATGTCTGTCATGCTGCCCCACTTTTCATTCGAATTCGATTATTCGAAAAATTTCGAATATTATAATTCGAATATTGGAAATTTGAGTATTCGAAAAACCGTAGTCTTCGAATTTATTTGAATTCGAATATTCAAAAATTACCTATTTTCGAATGTATTCGAATTAGAATATTCAGGAAAATCACGTTTATCGAGTGTATTCGATTTCGAATGCTCGAAAATTTTCGGTTTTCGAGGGCATTCGAATATTCGAAATTTCGCGAGAGCACAGGTGTACTGCTAATCGCGCTGTAAAGGGCCTAACCTGTAGAGGTACCAATATTATCAATAGATGTTGTCTGTATATGAGCGCTGCTAGCTTCTGACGGTCATGATTTTCGAGTAATCCTTGTCTTAGAAATAGACCAACTACCACCTTCGCTCTCGCACTCTCCTCCTACAACTTTCTGAATTTCATAAGTTTGATTAAAAAGTTTGTCGGATTTTTTTTCTAAAAAGACATATATTTCGGGATGCCTTGTAAGAATTATCCGACTTTGTGTTTAAAGGACTGAAAGCGCACGCATTTTTGTTTGCCACTACCAGGGATGTGCGGAATTTCCGTTCCCGCTTTCCGAATTCCGGTTTCCGGACATTTTGGGCTCTTCCGTTCCGTTCCGTGTTTCGCCTGTTTTTGGGTCGGAAGACGGAAACGGAAATGGGCACTGTTCCACACTGTTTTCTATTGAACACAATCAGCATATCAATTAAAAAGAGTCCTTCATATAATTGTGAGAGAAATACTGTTTGACAACTCTAGTATTAATGTTCTTGAAATTGGTTAGACTACCAAAAAAAGCGCTCAAAATGGCAACGGTTAGATGCAGGGCAAAATTAATGTGCTACAAAGGCTATGTATGCATTGTATGCTAAGAAAATGCACTCAACATTTGAATGATCATGAAATTCTTTTCCCACTAGCTACAAATAGCTACAAAACTTTGTAAACGTGAACCGCAGTATCATGAAAGAAAGGGTTCAGTGAAGGATGTGGCATTCGGTTGTCTGCTCCAAGATTACATCAGTGTTCCCAAAGGTGCAAATTCCAATTTTTAATTTCGTTTGGCGTGATATTCATCCATATGGAGTTATGCGATTCGTTTTTCAATGAAGCATCACGAATATCTACCATAAGCTGTTATTTTGACTGACTACGGTGACCTATTGAATTCTGACACAAAACTATTGCTTCGAGAACCATCTAGGAACTGTCTAGCTGTGTCATCTTGGGTGTAGGATTTCTAGGCTGACAAAGACTGAATATTCCTGTGGAAGTGTGGATCCACCATGACTAATCAGTCATCCAGTTAACATCTTAGATCCCAGAATGAATTCTGAGTACTAGTTTTGGGGATTACAATGTAACTGCTAATGTTGAATATGCAGATATCTGTGCAGTTACCACGCCGTCCATGGTGTCACAGGTTTCTAAAGTTGTTGAGAGGAATCTCCTTCCTGGTCAGAAAATGATTTAGGTGGCTAGTCCAGTTCTAGATTTCACCCGAATCAGTATTTTTTAATGCGGGTCTGTAAGTAATCTCGAGTGGTTAAGTTGTTTAAGTCTACCTCGAAAAAGTCAGAGAAAAACCCGTTGCAGGAAGTAGATATGGAAGGAGTGCATGCTGAAATAGTGAGAAATAGTGAAATAAGCCCCTGAATTTGTTTTCGTTTATTGGTCAACCATAGCTAAAAGGTTATCATAACAATATTATGAATTCTTGCTTCGTTATGTTATGTTATAATGAGTATGAGCAATAATATGTGGAAGACTCTGCTGCTCGCCAAGTTCTGAGCAAAAAAAGTGCAATAGAAGCAGCTTTTAACGCCGTTTCAGATGCACTTTTGAAAAAATGGCGAACATGTGTCACTTCCGTTTTCGCGTTTCGTATTCCGGTTTCCGGTCATTTTTGAGCGTTTCCGTTCCGTCTTTCGTCTTCCGCTTTTTCCAGAAAAATTTCCGCACATCTCTGGTCACTACACATCTCAGAATTCTTTCATTAGCAACAATAATTTCGAGTTGTTCAGGGCGCGTGTGGCGCAGTCGGAGGAGGAGCGAGTGTCGCGTGCACCCGATACCAGGTTCCTGGTTCGGATTTTCCGCCCAGGCCAACCAAGCCTTCCATCCCACTGGGGTCGGTGAATTGGCACCAGACTTGTCTGGGAAGGATAGAGCGCTGACTTGTTCATCGGCTGGCCACCGCAAGTCATTGTATGGCCATGTCGCCTCCACGACATCCCGTAGAAGTAGAATGCGCTGGCGCATCCCAGAAGGGATTGAGTAACGCCGTCTTTTATCCTTTATCCTTATCCTTAATTTCAAGTTGTTCAAGAAAGAACACATGCGAACTGTAATACCACCGCATATGTACCAAGTCAGGAGGGACGTGACAAACAAATTGTATGGTATGACCATAGGCGCAGTCCCTCTGGTTATAAAGCCGTAGGATGGGACCAACAAAACTCGTTGTTACGGTCATGACGTTCATACCGGAGTTAGCTTTTTTTTACACTAGTTTTGCGCAGATTTACCTAAAATCACAATGACTAGATTGCATCGAAATATGTAAATAGATATTATATGTCTTCACATCGTGAAGACGATGTGAAGGCATATAATATCTACAGAATATTGACGCTGCCTCTGTCTTTGGGGATACTTGTTGGGGTAAGTGTGGGTATAACATACATATGTCTCACATCCACTTCAACTAACACCAAACTTCTACCAAATAGTATCGTTTCGGATCTGATCCATGCGCGGACTCCTACCGTCTAGCGTCGAATCTTCGTCTCCATGACACTAGGGCGACTCTCCATTATACTTTTGTCCTCCAAAAAAAAAATTCGAATTTCGAACAATCGAATAACGTTGGATTTTCAAACTTAGATCACTTCGTACCATAAATCCAAGGTCGGTAATTTCCTCCACTTGCTGCAGTTCAAAATTTCCAATTGGTACTTTGAGTCAACAACCGATTGACCAAGATGTATTCTCCCCTAGAATTCGATGCTCTCAGTCGAAGAAGCGCATGCGGTTTCGCTCCAGAGAATCCGGATAAAATCTTGTAAAACGTGATAAGGTCAAACTTTTTTCTTCTGAGAGCTAACGATTCCAACCCTAAGTTGAAGTTGCGTGTATTACTAAAAAGGAGTTGCTCATAAAAGAAGCCAACAGTCATTACCATGATTTTACACGAAACGTTATTTTGCACACTTTCCAAGGTTTTTACACTAGCTACCTTCGAAGGATTGACAACCACAGTTCCATATTCTAACAACGGTCTAACATAGCTTTTGTGCGCCTGCAAGAGAAGGATGGGATTCTCGTAGAGAGACCTCGAAAGATGTTGTGCATCATGATTGTGGCGTTTTGTGCTACCTTTCTACAATGGGCATCAAAACCTAGATCACTTCGTACCAGAAATCCAAGGTCGGTAATTTTCTCCACTTACTGCAGTTCAAAATTTCCAATTGTGTACTTTGATTCAACAACTGATTGACCGAGATGTAGGACTTTTGTCTTTTCCTTTGATATCGGGAGATTCCATTCCAATGACCATTTGTTTACATCATTGAGAGTTGCAATTTTTCTTTATCTGACGCAGAGCTCACAGAGATATACAGCTTAAAATCATCAGCAAAAGTGGTGCACCTAACTCCGTTATCCGTCACAATTTTAGGTATTTCATGTGTATAAATGTTACACAAAATTTGAGAAAAGACTCCGCCTTGAGGTACACCACTTAAAACAGGTCTAAGCTGTGAAAATGTTGAGTTGACTCTGACGGAAAACGTCCTCCCCGCTAAAAATGATTTTAACCATGCTATGTTCCTAGGGTGAATCCCCACTTCCGTTAGCTTTACCAACAACTTTTGATGAGAGGCTCTATCAAAAGCATTGGCGAAGTCGACGTAACCTACGTCTACACCTCGTCCGTCATCAAGGAATGTTGTCCAGTCATTTAACGACTAGATCATGGCCGTTATAGTCGACCTATTTCTTTGAAAACCATGCTGAGAGCCTGAGATAACGACGCTTTCGTCTAGATGTAGCACTATTCTTTTCTTAAGAATCTTTTCAAATATTCTAGCAAAAATAGATGTTATGCTCACTGGCCTATAGTTGTTGGGATCGGAATGCGAACCCTTCTTTGGAATAGGTGTAACAAAGGATGTACGCCGCCTATTCGGCACTTCCGCTCTCATAAAACTAATTGTAAGATTGAATATCAAAGCAAGAGGTCCCACTGTTGAAGGCGCAGCGTTCCTGATAAACTGGAGAGGTATGTGGTCGGGTGCATCCGAACAGGAATTTGGCCATTTCGAAAGCAACTTCAAAATCTCGTCCTCAGAAAACCAAACTGAATCTCTCATCACTGGACATATAGGAGAAATACGAGGAACATCAGAATCCTCGTCAGCGTTGAATGAAGTTTGAAAATTTTTCGCAAGAACATCCGCCTTTTCCATGTCAGTTCTGGCTATGGTCACACTATCCCTAATTAGTCCGCTAAGCTGTGCTCTGCTAAGGTGTTTGCAAATCTAAAAAAGAGTTTTTATTTTTAATGTTGATCACTTTCCTTGCGACAGCGCTATTAGATTTAGGCACGCTACGGTCCAATTTTGTTCTCATTTTCTTATAATAAGTCCAATCTCTTGGATCACTACTACTTTTAGCTTTTTTCCATGCCCTAGGTTTCCTACCGGCAAGTCTATCTAAATGCTTGGAAGACTAGACTTATAAGAAATCTCTTTGAAAGGCACGAATAAACTTATGGTGTGCGAAAGAATTGCAAGTAGAATCTCATATTTTGCATCTATTGAGTCCACGCTATTGAGCGATCCAAAGAAGTCAACATTTCTTAGATACGTGAGCCACGTTGTTTTCTAGTGTCAAGGATGTTGTTTCATTGCTAGCTGAGCACTGTATTAGAAACGATTGTTCTTTGCACTCCAGCACTACTTCTTGTGCTTTGCCGGACATACAGTACGCCGTTGCTTTCGCTGCTTCGGAGCAACTGTAGCAACCCGTTACCGCGCTCACGTGTAGGGAACACGGAGTATCTGTCACAAGCTGAGAGAGCTCGATTTGATTTTTGGTGGAAATGAGGAGTGTAACTTCTGCTTCTTCCGTATCCGCTACGATTGTGCTAGTTGCTGTCAGATTGAGATGAGGTGCTATGATTGGCAGATTTTTGTGGAATTTTTCAGCTTATGAAGTGGCACTTCCTAAATTGTTTTGCGGCTGTGTGCTCAGCTGAACATATAACAGGAATCTTGAATAGGTTATCTAACATACTGTGCTCCGTTAACGATTGAGCAAATCGTCGTTCCTGAAGTGGGTGAGAACTCTGTTTTATAGAAATAACCTTCATGTTCCATCCACTCATATTAGTTTGCACATAGGGTTGTAGCCCTACTGTAGATTTCCAGATGCCGCTGGAAGAAGAAAACTCCAACTTACCTGTGCATTGAGGTTCCACGAGGTGCACTTAAAAATGTGATACCCTTTTTCGTTGCGAGGAATCTGTGCGATTCGGTAAAACATGCACGCCGGGAGAGACAATACTGGAAAGCAGCCGCATACTATTCCACCATATTGGGAGGTACAAATAGTGTAGCCGTTTATCTTCCTGCTTCTGCTAGTCCTGGGATAGTTTCGTCATGGCCCACGTTTGCGCACTTATCCCATAGGTAGGAGACCATAAAATGGCAACGTTTTTCGTAGTGCACCTTTGGGTACATGTCTCTTGTATAAAATAAGTCTGTTTGTTGCAGGCTTGGCTTGTTCGTTCAAACGTAATTTTGAGACTATAAATCGTTTGGTTGCGACGCTGCAGGTTGATACATGCCTTTTTATTGAGTTTGTTGAAGAGGAACTCATGCTCTTATTCGAATGTGCAGAAATTTGTCCTCAGCTGTAGACCAAGATTGGTATCGACCTCTTATTAGGCTTACGTTTCGGCGATGTCGCTGACGAAGGCTACTTTTTCCGCCGCTGTGAACAACATGGAATCGTCCCGACGTTCATCAGTCGGAAACGCATTCACGAACTATGCGGCCATTCCAAGCACGATAGAAGGATTCACAAAATCTACTCTACCTTACTACTTTTTCCGCCGCTGTGAACAACATGGAGAATCGTCCCGACGTTCATCAGCCGAAAGCGCATTCACGACCTATGAGGCCATTCCAAGCACGATAGGAGGATTCACAAAATCTACTCTACCTTACTACTTTTTCCGCCACTGTGAACAACATGGAATCGTCCCGACGTTCATCAGTCGAAAACGCATTCACGAACTATGCGGCCATTCCAAACACGATAGAAGGATTCACAAAATCAAGATGAAGGTTCCCAAGTCAACGATGCGGGGCAGACGAGATCATCTGTATATGTTTTTATCGAAATGTGTGTATAAGGAAATGTGCTGTGAAAGGCATGTACCGAGACGTCTTTGGAGGAGAGTCGTGAGTGAGTCGAAGAGCATTTGTCATTCTATTCGCTCTAAGGCAGAAATTTGTGTCATTGCGGATGAGCTGCGTGTTCTGACAAGAGCTAACACCTGCTGCAAAGAGCAACGCAGCAATAGTAGCAATTGTTACAAATGTGGATGGTTTAAAACTATCCAGTGTGAAATGAATCGCAGTATCGGCGTTATATGTTGTTTGCTCCTGGGAAAATCTCTTTTTGATTACTTTCTTCGCAGTAAGAACCATGGATGTTGTGAGCAGCATTAAAATTGTTAACATAAAGCCTGCTGTCAGAATTGCTCCGAGTGGTGAGCAGTATGGATTGCCCAAGAGAGCTAATGTAAAGACGATTTTGTCGTGACAGAACGATTGCCTTTTGCAGATTTCTTTATGAAGGAGAGTTATATCAGTGAAATGACTGGGGACTGTACATTGATGTCCTCGTCATGAAGAGATGGTGGAAGTGTGAAGGACGACGTTCTATTTCCTGTCATGTTCTGACATGCATTGTTGAAGCAGAATGTATAGGACTCTGATACCGGGTTTAGTAAAACGGTTCCTTCTTCACACATTGTAGGATCCGACGGTCCACGATGGCCAGGAGAAGGAAGAGCAGCGGATAATGTAGCGTTTTTGTGAAGATGCTGACGTTACCTATGGTTGCTCGTTCTTCACGCTGATCTTCTTCAGTAGTGTTGTAATACCTCACGTTCTGCTTTGCCTTTCTTGAAAGTGGCACACGACGAGGGGGTTGTGCGGTGCGCTCTACGTCACTGTCTTTCTTACTTGTCTCGCTGCAGATTTTTGATCCACTAATCTCAAGTGAGATTAGCTTCGATATCGTACAACGGCAAGTGTTTTTCGATGATGTAGGGATCGTGGCCGTGCGAAATAGACCATCAGGTTCTTTTATTAACTCTAATATACTTCCAAGAGGCCAGTTGCTGCGTGGAACGGGTGCATTCTGTTGCACAAGTACAACTTCGCCTACTTCTGGATGCAGGAGTGAAGAGTGTTTCTTCTGACTCGAAACCGTTCTGTGCATATCGCAGAGTTTTGCTAAATATTCGTTACCGTTTGGCCCAGAAATTTTTTGCTACTGAGAACTGCAGCGATTCCTTTGCCTGCTTTACCGCTTGGATTGCTGCCTGTTCGTAAGTTGGATCATTCTGCTCATCTTCATCTCCGCTCTGCGGGAGAACAAATTTTACGTTACCTTTTAGGATGTCAGCAGGACGTAAGGTGAGTGTTGTTGAATCGTTTGAATCAACATTGGCTAACGGATGTGTGTTGATTACGGCTTCTATGCATGCCAGTGTTGTTGCTAGCTTTTGATACGAGAATTTTCTTCGACCAATGGTCTTGCTGATGCACTTGTTGACTGTCTCCACAAGTCTTTCCCACACTCCTCCCATCCAGGGAGCTGCTGGAGGATTGAACACCCACTTGATATTATTAAATGCTGAATAGAACATAACGGAGTTCCCTAATTCTGCATCTTTCCCGAAAAGGGTGTCAATTACCTTTGAACCGAGGACGAAATTCGTTCCACAGTCTGATCGCATTATTGTGGGTACTTCTCGGCGGCTGATGAATCGAAGGAAGTTGTCGAGTAATGCCGATGCTGATAGGCTACCCACAAGTTCAAGGTGAACAGCACGGATAGTCAAGCAGGTGTACAGTGCAATGTAAACCTTGTCGTCGTTCAAAGTTGTGATCGGTCCGATGTAGTCACAATCTACGTGTTGAAATGGCTTACATACCACGATTCCGTCTTTTGGTAGAGGAGCCATTACCGGTTGCGCGAAAGGTAAACCTTCCTCTCATTTGCACACCGTGCATGTGCTTAGAATTTTTCGAATCTTCGAGAACGGCTTGGGTACCCAGAATCGCATCCTTTGGAGTGACAGGGTGTGTTTTCGTCCACAGTGCATGTTCGTTTCTTGTACCTCCGACACTACAAGTCTCAACAGATCGGATTCCTTTGGAATATAAATTTAGTGTCACGCGAGAATGCGGCGTTAGTAAGCCGAGACGTTGTTCTGGTCAGCTGATTTTCGTCACGCAACAAGCTCTTATCCTTGTATTTAAACTGAAGTGTACAGATATCAAAATGGTTTGTCTCCACACGGATTAGAATGGCTTCGCTGAGTTTAATCTCTTCTGCTGTAATTTCTTCTTCTGTGGAGAATCGTTGCACCGTTAGTGTGCGAACGCCTTTGTCCTTGTGTGTGTTCAGTTTGGATATCCAAGAGGAAAGTATTTTCATAGCACGGGTCAGGGCGCTTTACGAAGGTATGTAGCCAGCCGCATAGTTCCAGGTGGGAAAGATGTATTGAGAAAGATATAAGGAAGGAATATATTGATCGCTGTCAAGGCCAACTTGTGGGATCCACAAACCTCTTTTTACATTTTAATCAACTGTGACGTCTCATCCTGTTCCCCTTAAAAATCCGAGCGGGATGGTTTTTCCCGAAGTCATTGGACCGTGTAGGGAAACAAGCTGTGAAGGGCCTGTAGCGTCAATAAGTAGCCCGTATTTTGACCAGTCCTTCTGTATCATGCACGTTGTGCTTTGAATCGCTGGTCTTGAACGTTCACGCATCATTATGTTGAATACTTTTCTCACTGCCTTGTGGTTAAAAACCGGTCAGAAACAAGTCGCAAAAATGTTGCTCTCCACAGCACACAGCTGGAAAAGTGCGTAGAAAACTCTTGAAAATTATGTGGACATGCGGACGTCAGGTCCCCTCAAATTTCAATCAGTCAGTTGAAATGCAAAAAATACGTCAATGCAGGAGCACCCCCTACCCATCTCCATAGCATGAAGCAACACAACTATCCCGTGGGCCTCAACCGCTTGCCGGCAGTCGAGGAGACGAGCGTTCTACCCCTCGTCATCCTGGCACGCCCACCCCCAACCCCCTGGGCTTGCTCGAGAGTCCAGTGGCTGTCTTACGGATAGTGAAGAGACATTTGCAACGCCTCTGTTTAAAGAGTGGAGGAAGAGCGCCACTCCGCCTGTGAACGCTTCATTGCGTTCATTGAGGATTTATTGAGGAATTTTATCTCGAGATATCTTCGTGTGCTAAAAAATGTTTTTATTTATTTGTATTTTCTATGGAGAAATTTGTGTGAAAAGAGAAAGTTTAGTTTGTCCGTAGTTAAACGTCGCACATGCCGCCATGTCTCACTACCATGATTGTAGACATTTACTGCTAGTGACCTTCACTAAAAATTTTGATTCTGTCTGAAACTTTGTGGTGACTTCCAAGCCTCTTTGCCCACTTGCCATAACTTGATATTTTAATATAAGTAGGTTGCTGCACTAAAGTAGCACGCTTATTTCACTACTTTGTTCATTCGTTAGTGCGAACATGTATAAGTATCTAGTTTATAGGGGTGAATTAGAAACGTTTTCTTCGTCGAAGCAAATCTGCTACCAATATCGGTGCAAGGCGTTCCGTTGAGAGGCTTGTAATAGAAGTGAAGAAATTCATGCAAGTTGACTTACGAATACAGCCAAGACCATGATATTTGTAGGAAAGCTGCGAGCTAAGCTGTTACAGCAAACGAGTGTAAGATATGAGCTAATGAAGACTACCCTAAACAAAATCATTCTTGCAAGGACTGTGTTGAATTAGATAGACAAAAATGGCTCTTTATTACATTAGGTTGGCTGGAATGTTTTGGCGGTTTTGACTGGTTGTTTTACCACGGTCGTCACTTTCTTTCTTCATGCTTACCGGAATCAAATAAGCGTCGTTACAATCAGTTCACTTATTAAAATCGCGACATTGGCACCTCTTTTATGGTATACTAACCAATATGAGTATTATTTTGGGCGCTCTAAGAAATCCATAACTCACTGGATAACCGGGAAGCAGAGAAAACACCAGGGGATCTATCTTGCTTTGTCCACACACATCCGTGAAAGCCCTTATCGAGGTTTTGATGATTTCGTGTCCACTGAGTGAGGAGAAACTCGAAGAACATCGAGACACGTAAAAGGGAGGAGCGTCGGCGTTGCTAGGTCCTTTTATTACATGACCAGCCGGATTAGAAGTAGTACATCGATCGCTTTGAGACCAACAAGGGCCTTGTGAGGGCCTGAGGTGGTCCACTGTGATGAAATCTTTGTAAGCACAAGACTCCTTTTAGAGATAAAAAGCAACGATCGGTCCAATCCTTCTCTTGATGCAAAACAAACACCATTCGAATCAGCACACTTTTTCCAACGTGGTTCTAGTCGTGGTCGAGATGGGGCAAATTCTAGAAAGACTGCTTTTGCGTGGTCCTCATTTGTGAAGGTTCTACCAGCAAGAAAGTTCAGGAGCCGGATTCATCAACGACTTACAGCAATTTTACAGAAAAAAATACAGCCGAATCCCCCGATAGCGCGGCGAAGTGTTTCACATATCGCTTGATAAGGTGCGCTATCGGGGATTCGGCCGTATTTTCTCTGTTGAATTGCTGTAAGTCGTTGATGAATCCGGCCCCTGAAAGTGCTTAAAAAGGTGGTAGCACGTTGGAACCAGGTATGGTGAATATGGCAGGTGAGGAAGAACTTCAACACCTAGTTCATTTATTTTTCTCATGGTGATATGCCAAACGTATAGGCGGGCATGGTCGTACAGAAGGATGGGACCTCTTGACCACTATCGGCTGCAGCTCACGCAGTTTTCGGTACATTACGTCGATTCCGCCACACAGGACTTTGCTGGTTCGGCCTTGTTCCCAAAAACTGTCATGAATCACGCAAGCCACCGACCACCACACTATTAAGATCGTGTTTTTCTGGTGGGATTTCGGCTTTGAGAAGTGGTCGGAAGAGGGGGAGGTTCGTCGTTCGTCGACATCAACCCACTGTCATGATCGCCTTCGGTTATCGTACAGAACCCACGTTTCATCACATGTGACGACTCGATCCAAAGGGGGTCGCTTTGATTCCAAAGAAGTAAAGAAGGACAAACTTCGAAACGCTGCAATTTCTGACGATCATTCAAATCGCAAAACATCCACTTTTCGAGCTTTTTCACCTTTCCGAAGCGTTTCAATCTGTAACAGCAGCTTCACTGACTCCTAGTCCTCCCGCGATCTGTTTGTCACGGACTGTTTGCGATGAATTAGCTTCCTCGAAGGATTTCAAATCGTTGTCCTGGATTGCTTTAGGTGTGCCACTTCGAGACGTATCTTCAGGGTTGAAATCTCAAAAACGAAATTTCTCGAACCACTGTTCTCTCCAACTCTATTCGACTCCCTCTCGATGTTGATTTTCCGGGCTGTTTCGATGCGTATTGGCCCATTTGAACTTGAAACAAGATGTGTTTCAAAATTGACAATAAGTCAACGAAGAAATACTGTTATTAAACATAGGTGACACACAAATGAGTCCGACAGGTAGAGCGAAGCATTCCGTATTAGACACTTCATAAAAATGCAAAATATGTCGAGTACTGATTCATTAGTAAACGAACAACAAACGGTAGCAAAAAACCGCCGGAACTTTCCAGCCGACTTATATCCTTAAAAAAATCAGGCGATTGCACCAACAGTGCTATGTAGTACACCCAGCGATTCTCCTGCATCATTGATCTCAATTCACTGATCGCCACAACAGGTGATGTCATTAATACCACAATGAGGCACTGAAAATTCTCGCTAAACTGGTTGATTTTCATATGAATGCGAAAATTATGTTTATACAGAAAAGGTGCTTTTTTTCTAAGCGGCAGCGAACACCATACTGGGAATGTCTATGTAGAAGCGGAGTCCTGCCGCTGATGGGCAACCGGCCTGGGTTCGGAATTATAAATTCTGGTTGTAGATTCTCCACGTTCGACTGTCATGAAACCTGGGCCATATATGCTATTCATGTAATAAGACACAGGGAAGGTTTTAAAAAGAAACGGTACACATCAAGAAGTGTCCATACTTGCTCTATTTCGTTAAAAAAGCCCAGGAAGTCTGTCAGAAATCGTATAGAATGAGAGCGCTAGGCATGCTAGCATATCCACTATCACAGTAGGAGCTTCTAGGGTTAGCTCCCACCTTTGCTGTGGTTAGGGCAAAGTTAATAGAAGTGTAATGGATACAGAGTCTCTTCTTCTCTAGACACGGGAAAGGTTCTAGCAAAACGTTCAAAATAGCCCAATTCCTTCAATACCTGAGCTGAAATCGTAAATGGGCGTTTATGTGAGTTTCATCCCGCACTTCCAGCAGGAAGAGAAGATGGGAGAAGTTATTGGCGTTAGCGAGGCGACCGTACGTGAAGTGGCAAATGCTGTAATTATCTGGTGCAGTGGAGGTTCTGCGGAGCCCTTGCGCTTGGTTGGCTATACCGCGGTATTTTTAAGCTGAACAAATGTAGTGTAATTTTTTTGTTTAGCACTTGCCCAACAGTCTGAAGTCTACCCATTTATTATCCTCCATATTTATAAATTTGAGGCACAATAGGGATCTGAAGAAGTGCACTCCCTAACGGGGCGGACATTTTCGAGAGATCAGCCTTCGACAGAATAGAATGTTTCGTGGTATATTCCGCGTGCTGTTCTTGAATCTCGGCATATCTTTGAACAATAGAGAAGATTGTCGTCGAACTGTCGTGGAGAGATTGATATTGAACCTTTATTCAGCTTACGTTTTGACGTAACCGCCTTTATCAGAGTCTGGAAAAGACATAGGAAGCTTGAGAAATTACTCTTCCAAGTATGATTTGAAGTTTCAGCCATTAGAAGCTAAAAAATATCTAGACTACTTAGACTTTTCAAAGGCTTTGGATAAGTTGCCTGCAGTCAAACTATTGCTCAAAATGAACACTGTCGGGATTCATCCGAGGGTAACGGAGTGGATGCACAATTTCCTTTCAGGAAGGACATACCAGGTGAGGGTTGAGGGAGCACTCTCCTTGGGTTCAACGCCTACACTGGCGTTCCTCAAGGTGGAATGCTCTCACCTCTACCCTTTCTCCTATACACTTGCGAGGTTCCATAAGCAATCTCGAGGTTGGTGGCGTGCAAAATGTACGCTGATGATGTAAAAACATCCAAAACAATAGAGGAAGATCAGGACACTCACTCCGTCCAAGCAGTCCCTTGACTACATAAGCAGTTAGGCTAACAAGTGAGATCTGCCACATGCATCAGAGAAATCCTTTTTCTTTCCTTTAGGAGTGAATAATGCGGCAATGATACCTGTTTAAGTTACAAAATGATGATCTAAAGAAGACTGATTATGTCGAGATTTAGGTTTCTTAATAAATGAAAAAGCTCAATTTTGACATGCTTTACAAGGCAGTGGTCAAATGGCTAATTGTCGTACATATAATCTCTTCAAGATTCTAGAAGGCAAAAATCCTGAAATGCTTTTATTCGCCTACAAAACATACGTACGTCCCATAGTTGAGTTTGGTACAACGGTTTTCAACCCCGCCAAGAAAAAAGACGTTGATATGTTGGAGAGCGTTCAAAATAATTTTACACGAAAACTCACAATGAGATGGTTTGGCGTAGATTATTTGCAAATACCAAACGGCAGGGAAAGAATAGAATACTTGGACTAAAATCTTTGTGGTGCAGAATTAAGGTTGCTGACCTCAAAATGCTGTTTCAGATTCTCACGGGCAAACTTCAAATAAGCCCTTCACCTTTTTCGGAGGTCAAGTAGTGAGAACAAAAGAAGTAGGCTCCGTTTGCAGGTTCCCATTGCAAAAACCACGATCAGATCTTCATTTTTTACATATAGCTCAACTCTCTGTTTGCGAAAAACGAAAATCTCCTGTCCTTATCCATGCATATCATCAAGAAATTGCTGACATGCATGGATAAGGACATTGCTGATGACTAAATTCTGTTTATAACCACAGAGTTACAAATGCCTCTTATCTAGGTTTTGTTGCTGTTAGTGATTTTTTAAGTGTTCCTTTTTCACATTTTTTACGCGTGGTATCATGATTACGCTTTGAGTAAATAAAATATGTAAATAAAATAAAGGGAGGAAGAGACGACCCGACCCGAAGACAACCCAACTGGCCCTATATAAACAGCCAAAAGTTGTTGAGTCACCTAAAAACGCTTCCACGCCACGCGGGTCTTATGAATCCGACGTCTCAAACACCAACAGTTTATTAGCGGCACTACCAGAACCTCAAACTTGGATAATTAAACCAAAGCGAACAACTAAGTGTTAACAACAATAGTGTACGAAATAGAGGAATGTGTTTAACGAAGGAGTGAAATGTTAAACAAGACACTTCGAGAACCAAAAGGGGGCGATGAGGCACTTACATCCAAGGACCCTAGGATAATAGTAGCAAGGTAGCAGGCAGCGTTTGCTGAGGTCCACGTCGCACCCGAGTCTGTCCTTGAAGTCGCACTTATGTAATCAAGAGTAAAGTCGCAACCCCCTCTCCCCTTTCTTGCACTACTAAATCGCAAGTTCCTGGATTCAGCTGGAGACCGATGAAGGGCGGCAGGAGGCGGCAAGAGATGGTAGAAGACGGAGAATGAATGTTACTGCGCTCTGAGCTGCCGCCCTTTTATGTGCTTGGGGAACGTTTTAGAACTGGGCGTCAATATTCGATGGGTAGTTCAAATCCCGGTTGCGCGCGATCAGCGGGTCAACGGAACGGCGCTCGCACCCCTCAGCAATCGCTCCCTTAGTGGAATCGCATGTGTTTTGATGAAAAATACAAAAACTCGCGTTCCGCCATATCACCCTTCACGTGGAGAAGGATGTGGGTGAATGATGTCCTCTCTTCGGGTAGCCCTTCAGCGGCCTTCTGGCTAGCGCCCTCCAGGCCGGGTCAAGCGTGGGGTTCTATTTTTGCTGAAAATTTACCACCACTTTCCACCGAAGAGGAATTCGTACGACCCCTCCCTCTCTCTTCAACTGTTTTATTCTCTATATTTCTTGATTTCTTCAAGGTTTTTTGTGCACTTTGAACCTTTTAATAGGTTCTTTTTTCAGGTGCGGTTACGACACTGAAGAGAACAAAGAAAAGAGGTCACTGAACAATAAATGCTTTGATAACACAATAAAATTTTCTAAACTTTTGAATGTTATTTTTCGACACTTTAAAATAAAGATTTTCCGGTAGCGCATCAATGTGCAATTTCTGCAGGTTTTTTTTTCAGGATGGACACGACACATTTTTCTTTCTGAAGGAGCTATGTGGCCACCTGAAATTGTGCTCTAAATTTTTATTATATAAAATTTCGAGTGTTGCTTTCTGATGACGACTTAAGTGCTATCCTTATAATCTTTTTTGAAGCGCTCATTGAATCGATTACGGAGCTGGAAACGAATGGTGGTCGATAGGATTCCCATGGAAATAATGCTCTGCCATCCTAAGGAAACATCATAAAAAATCGAAATGCAGCCTGCAAAAATCCAAGCCCTGTGTATCGTCCTGCACAAAAAAGCTTCTCCGCTGCGATAACGATATGATTAGGATAGATCGTATAAAAATTCTCGTTTTCCATGAAAAATTATTTTTTAGCCGAATCACACCACCCCACACGGATAAATTCTGCCACAAAACTTCCAAGTCTTTATCAATGCACAGTGAAGAATCATGACTTTATGGATAGAACAGGTTCAATCAACCACTGGTTGCGCCAACCTCATCGGTGCAATAAAATTGAACGTTCACAAAAAGGTTCATAACATGGTAAGTTTTCCGGATTGTGGGCATTCTGAATACAAGAAGGAATACAATGGTGAGATGTGCAGATCGCTTTGGGTGAGGGTGAAGGAGCATGTGGAAGTGCTCAGCGAGTGCAGAGGCGCATCCCTTGGGGGAGTACAAGCTGCGAAGTCACAGTGGCGCAGTAATATATTTTGGAAGCACTTTGGATTGCTTTGAAGAATCCTGCAATCAAAAGGGAGGGATGGATGCTGCAACCCCGGAGTTGGCTCCATTTGACGACCCCTGTGGGGTTAATCCTGGAACAGGGTCAAGCTTGAGGTTCGGGAATCGAAGTGGGGGGGGGTCGTACTGTGGCCTCATCTGGAGGGGGGTCGTGCTCTTCCGGTTTTGGCAAAAGATTCTCTCTTATTCTTCAGTTTTTTAGGTGATGTTTTTGATTCTTAATAGGTTGTTTTTTCCAGGAATGCTTACGAAGGTGTGGTGTCTGTCCTTCGTCCCGCGAAGTCGTAAAAATTAATATAAAAAGTTCCAAATTCAAAGGGCTCTCGCCCGCAGTACCAGGAGCCGCGGGTGAGACCCGCCGGAGGGCGTGACCGAATAGAAATCCTGGATGAATAGGGTTTTCTTTTGTTTCCGATCGATGTGTATTTAAAACCGCGGAAGAACCGATATTTAAGACAATTTAAGCGGAAAATATAAACTTTTCTTCTTCCAAATTGCTTCGTTTCACCACCTATGTATATTCAAACAAACCTTTTTGTTATAACTCCTTCCCGGTGTTATAACAAAAAAGGTTATACATTCTAAACACTCAATAGATAAAAAAGGTTACACACTCTTAAAGGAATAAGAAAAATAGTTAAAGCTAAGAGGTACTCAATAGAAAGCAGTATAACACTAAACTGTCAAACCATCCTGATAGTAGCGTAATCCACATTTGGTGATGTAACATAAAAGGTGATATAACATAAAAGGTTATACACTCTTAAAACAATAAGAAAATCGGTTGAAGCCAAGAGGTACTCAACAGAAAGTAGCATCACAGCAGCAGCAACAACACAATACTAATACTAGAAGATACAGTGGATAGAATTCTTAAGAAACTTTCAAACGAGCATGAAAATGTTCCAATGCCGACGAAATCCATTCTGTATTTCTCCGTTCCTCCCGGCGAATGTCCGCAGTATTGCGTGCAGTAACCCTCGCGAGGCCGCACCACCCGCCGTTGTCATGGCAGGTCCGCGGCACCCGCAAGACTCTGCTGCTGGCCTTACACTCGCATAGTCATAAAGACAGTTCCTAACCAGCTGCGCCCTGAGATTAGCCGGGGTACCCCAACGACCCTAGCGATGTCATCCAGGTCAGCCTTACGTACTCGTTCCCGTACTTGAGCGCTGAGAGTGCACGAGATCTCGAGGTGGGGATTCAACAGCCTTACGGCTGTTTAAATAAAATCATTTGCGTTGTCTTCCTCACGGTTCGTCTCCTTCTCCCTTCAGCTTCTGATTTGACTGAAACTTGAAATGATTCTTGAACGGGTAATTTCTCCAACGCTTCTTGTTTTTCACAGGCTTTGAAGAAGGATGTTACGCCGAAACGTAAGCCGAATAAATGTTCGACATCAGTGTTGGCACGATCGATGACAATCTTCTCCACTTTTCAAAGTTTGCTTCGCACTCCTAGGCTCACCGCCGGGTTCAGGTCTAAGGATGTGGGTCCACTCAAGTGAATCTTCTACACATGTGGCGACCTTACCGTAGCCAAACCAAGCAGGGGTTCAAAAGGGGGACCAGAAGGTGGAACCAAAGAAGGAGGACCAATAAGATGAACTATTAACAAGGGAAGGATGTGAAGCGTAGGTCTGAACGGGGGGAGTGAGTCATATAGGAAGATTCCCCGCCCCTCAACTAGTTTAAAAATGTGTTTATTTTTGCCAAGTCATTAAACCCAAGGAGTAGGGGAACCTTGAAGTCACAATGGAATACGGCGCATCACGAGTTTGGGGGTCTTGTACACCAGCGACGCCTTTGCCGGCAAGCGATTCGGAATTGACGTTGCTTCAGTGAGGAAGGTCGGGGATTCGGTTCTTCTGCACTTTTGCATTTCAATTGACTAGATGAGATTTGGGAGATTCTGACGTCTATACAATTTTTAGACTTTTTTGATTGACTTTCCAGCTGTGGTATTCAACATGATGATGTATAAATGTTCAATATCAGTGATGCATAGGTACAAAGTGCATGAATCAGCACTGGGCACAATATGTGCAGCGTATAAAGGCTGCAGGCTCCTCACAGTCTGTTTCCGTACATGAACCAATGACCTCGGGGAAAACATCCTGCTCAGATTTTTAAAAGAAACCAGGATGTAACGTCGGAGGTGGCTAAAATGAGAAACGAATGTCTGTGGATCACGCAGATCAACCTAAACGACATCGATACTCTCTCCCTCACCTTTGCCTGTCACCTGGAAATCAGAGGTCTGCTGAAGGTTCTCTAAAACCTGAACCAACAACGTCTGCCGATGCTCGAGAGGTGATCCACCTGCTTACGCTGAAGTGTGGCCCACCTTTAGACAAGTAACCTTCAATGGAAGAAATCAAGCTAGCCGAACGGGTAGCCAGCATAGTAAAGGAGTTTGAACCGCGTCAACTTGAAGTTGACCAAGACTTTTTTCCACGGTTAAAGATCCTGTCACTTGCGAACAAATCCCAAGAAAGGTACCCTCCACAGCGTACTGGAAGATGCGCAGGAAACGTCTGAGAATGTTATAGACGTCAGAATCCCCCAAATTTCAACCAGTTTGTTGAAATGCAAAAATCCAGCAGCGCACAAGAACCAAACCCCCGACCTTCCTCTCATGAAGCAACCCCACTTCCACTGCTCTCCGAGCCGCTTGCCGGCAGAGGCATCACGGGCATACAAGACCCCCAAACTCGTGATGCGCCGTATTCCATTGTGACTTCAAGGATCCCCTACTCCTTTTGTTTGACGACTTGGCAAAAAAATAAACACATTTTTATGCTAATTGAGGGGGATTCTCCCTATATGACTCGCTACCCCATTTCAGACATATGCTTCAGACCCGTCCCTTGTAAGGGAGGATCAGCAAGCGGAAAGGGTGTCCAGACCGAAATCGAAAGTTGTTTCGCCCCGCAATGGCCATACCAGTAAGAAGGGAAGCTGTAAAATGACCACGAGGTGGACAAAAGCGGGAAAACCAGTAAGAGGCACAATTAAGAGGGGGTCAATAGAGGCAACAGGGAAAGGAATCAGGAAGTGGTAATATGAAAGGGAACCCAGCAACGGGAACCAGTAAGAAGAGACCAATGAAAGAGAGCAGCAAGGGATCAATAGGGGAAACGAGGAAGGGATCAGAGAGTAGAACCAGGCAGGGGGAACAATAAGGTGAGGGCAGTAAAAAGGCGTCCGGACCCAGGATCAGGAGACCTGTATATATATGCATTAGTATTTTGTATTTTTGTCCTAAAGGTTTTCGAATAAAAAGGAAAATGACGGTGGACCACCATCCCTAGACATGCATCTATTTGCATATGGCACTGTGCCGGAATGGTGAACACTAGAAGGAAAATGGTAGCCAAAATCACTGTCATATGTGTTCTCGCCCCGCTCCCAACATGTCCGAAATATGTAAATTAGTGTGCATAGATCTCAATTTTTCCGCCTGCCTTATCTACCAGCTAGGAAGTCGCTACCATGGCAGTTCGATCGGACAACTGCACATAGCTCCAATAACAGTTTCTGGTTACAGCTCTCTTCGTTGTTAGAATGCTTTCTCTGCTTTACCATTATCGTGACGATAGCGAACACTTTGCGAACGAATCCTGCTCTGATTGAGGCATTGTCAAATCCAAACTCGTCCTTGCCATATCGTTCGATGTCCGGCTAAATCATCATAAGTGTGAGAAAGGCCGCTCCTCAGAGTATTCCCCAAACATCAAAATCGCCGTTATATGGTAGGTGAGCTGGATATCTACTCTTTTTCTCTTAGCATAAGGGACGTTCAGAACTTCATCGCGGAAAGAAGCGTCGTAATGGTAATCCCATGTCGACCATTTGTCCTGCCCAATGCTGGCGTATAGGGGCTCGGAGGGGGGGGGGGGGGTGACCAGAGCTGTTATCCACATTGGTAGGAACGCACGAGAATGCCAAAATACATCAGAAGTGGCCTACCTCAGCTCAGCACAGGGGTAGAACACACCAGTGCTGTGTAAATTTTTTAAATTTTGTGCAATGCAGATCGGACTATAGGGCTGATTTCCATGGTGACCCTCTCTCCCGAGCCGCTTACCGCCTACATACTTATCATTTCATCGCGTCGCACTGCTCCGAACGGTCCCTAACTGAAGCATTTACTCAAACAAGTCAACCCTATAGCGCTTAGAAGTTACAACTAAAATGTGCATTTATTCTTTGTCGCGACCGCGATTGCTCTTCGGTTCTTGGCCGGCCCGGGTGCGCTGTTTCCCGCGGTAGCTTGCAAACGAGGCGACATCGATCGGCCTGGGAGCATGGGGAAGTTGGTGACGTGGCACCATCGATCGACGCGCGCCGCCTCCTCTTGACAGGCGCGTGCCGCATTCGACATCCTACGCTCCCGCGACGAGGTTTGCCGAACTCTCGCCCTCCACGACATTCGGAATGGCTACCGCGGGGCCTCGTCCCTGCCATTCAATCTGCTGACACTACGGGAAGGAGCATCGGGAGAGAGCCGCGGGGTCCGGTGAGCATCACGCTCACCCCCGCGGCCTCAGGGATTCAGCTAACATGGCCACGAGGATGCCTCGACTCCTGTCTCCCTTCATCGCTCCGGTTGTCGGATATCCGACTGACTGCAAAGTGCAATGAATCTCATGTCGTATTCTGTGTGCTTCTGAAGAAATCAGGTGAGTCCCTTCATAGCAAGGGTGTCGGTTGTGTGTATGCATATTTTGTGTTTCCATGTGGGTTTCCCCGGGAATGGGTCTGTCCCCTGTGGCGTTGTGGCGTGAGGAAGAGGCCAGTCGGCGTAGCTGGTGATCCACCAATACGTGTAGGCCAGTCAATACGACAACGGCAATACGCGGGGTCCTCTTGGGGTTAGGTAAAATCTGGGAACCCTCCGGCGTCTGTAGAGCGATACGGAGCTTCAAAGGGCGTAGACGTTCACGTCAGCTAGCCTGCGGGAGCACCGATTGCAACACTCTTTCTTTAATTAAATCTGATGACCTACGCTATCGAAGGATCCTCGCACTCCATCACGTGGAAGTCTGTTGTCCCAAGTATCACGGCTATATTGGTAGTAGGGAACTCCTTGACCTCTGTAGTCCACCGGTTCGCCCGACATATCAAACTAAGCATTACTTACTTCTGCAATTTATTATCAGCGTATTTGTTGTCTTCAACATAGTACTGTACTGAATCTTTGCATATCAAAGTTACTACGCATGTGTGGGTTCAAACCCAAGGGGGCTCTCCACTTCACTTCGAAAGACTACGAGACATTCTGGCGGGCGAACCGCCCACCAAACCCCTAATCAACCTGGCCTTTTTTGCAAACGGCGGATGTTCGGCGGGGCCGTGGCATGGACGTGACCCCCTGCAATTGCCCCAAAACAGCAGGGAGCGTCCGCCGTTTGCACAAGCAAATTGGTAAGGAGCGGAACATTAACGAGCCCAGTTCAGTTCATTACCATCGATCGACGTCGACGTATCGTCGCTGCCAGGTGGTAAGTTCACATCTCCATCATTTGTGATTTTCCTTTATCGTTTTGTTTATTGGTAATGAGCGAGGTGATGCCCGCTCCGAGATTTCACATGTGAACACTCACATAAACGCGGTTTCTGTTATTTATTTTCTGTGTACTTCTCCGCAAAATAAATAAATAAATTTGAGCATATCTCAAAGCCCCTGAGAAACTTAAAAAATAACTGGTGAAAATAAAAAATAACAAAACTAATGAAATAAAAACCAAAACAACATAAAACATAACTTCTGTATCTGTACTCCAGTCTAGTGTTAGGAAAATTATCAACCAATATCATTCGACAACTAAATAAAAAAGAGTCTACTAACACTTGCAAAAATAAAAATAAACACGCTCACTATTGACTCACAAGAAAGCATAACATTTCGCACTAAATAAACTTCAGGATAATTTATATACTTACGAGGAAAGCCGTGTAAACAAGCGAAATTTAAAGAAACAAAGTTATATTAACACCAAAAATGTTAAAAAGTACAGCATACATTATTAACATATCATAAGCGCAACCAGTAATAAATCTTCATCACAATCTAAACGTATAAAAAAACCAAATACAGCACCTCTCAATACATAATGAAAATGACTAACTATTTAGCAAGTATCATGCAAAATTATGTCTAATCTAAAATTAGACAAAACCACTCCCGTCAATCGACCAATAGTAAGTAAAAAGATATAACCTAAACCTCACAGCGAAGCAGGTGGAAAATTTATTATCAGACCAAATACATATGTAGCCGTTCATCTAAATGCTTTCTCCTCTGTATGTACAGCAATAACCATAGTAGCGGCCTAAAACAAGCTCGAGAATCTAAACCCATTCCAACTGCACACATATGATGAATTCAAACTACACAACCAATTAGTCCATTACTTAAAATAGCATACACTGTACCCAAAAAACTTCCTTTTTGCCAGCTAAATAACGAAGACTGACTAATAATACCAAAAGTTGGCAAAATTAAAATGTAAACCTCAGGACGACCAAAAAAAATAAAAATAAATGTTGACAAATTGAAGGATTACCAGTTTAGGATCAAAAATGTATAGGTCTAAAATAAGTATTTGCTTTTGTTGATTTAGTTAGACACTCATTAGCCGTGGGGCTCAATATGTCATATATCTGTGTCATATGTAGTAGGCGCACCCTAAGCTTAAGTGCGCCTATTTATTACCTCCAAAAACGGAAATGTGTATCCACCGAACCATAGAGTACAACCGGTCGAAAGCCATAAGCACGGCGGAGCTTGATTAATTGCTATATTTCTTCGATTTATTCGACTTTTGTATTATGTTTGCTGTCAACGATATTTTTGTTCACGCATCGCTTATGAAAAAATGAACTACTTTTTGTGAGGACAGGTGATCTCCACAGGACAAGTTCGACCGACATTTTAGTTGTGATCATGGTTTGCACTTCATCTCTCATTTATTTGAGTTCCTCACACCAGCGACGACTGAGTCCATTATGCGATTGGAGGCGGTAATCTAACTTATGGTTAGTTAAAAATGAGGTGGATTCGTTGATGTTTCGGTGAGAGTCAAAACGAAAAAACTGTGACAGAGTGAAGTTGCCAGTTGTAAACGCACCACGAACCTAGCTAACTTAGGAACATGTGGCTAGCCTAGATGCGGGAATCGTATGAACAGCACGACATGATTAGGCAAACAATGTAGCGGTTATGAAACTTCGGTCATGTCGACATTAGAGGTTGCGAACCGCGGCTCATAACGATACTCTATAGTTGTAGTAGTCAGTTGTGGACCGCAGATGTTACCGTTGTCAAACGAAGGTCATATGTACCGGTGAACCGACGGATTTCTCTAGGCAAACGGTAGATGTCTCGGGGCTACTCCGCTCACTTTTTCTCTTCGACAGCCTGCGGTTGAGATTGTGACCGGCACTTGGTCTGTGGTCCACCCCCAGAATGTCTGAGTATTTGAAGCTAAACACAACATAACGTGCAAAACTGCTTACCTGAAGCCCTCTTCGGAATACTGCGGGTCCTCTTCGTGGAATAATGAAACAATTTAGAGATTAAAGCATGCAAAGCAGCTAATCTCCGTTTGAATTGTCGCGGTGCCGTAATGCATGCGTGCGTGTCGATTGATTCACCGTGAGACGATGCGTAGAGGGACGCCTGCGGGCTCTACGTATCGCCCTATGGCCTCCTTCTATTCTTACATCGTGGTCTGTGCCGGTCGATTATTCTTCTGTATTTTTTCTGTAATTATTTCTGGTGATTTCTATATCTGGGGAAGAGAGAGGGGTCGGAGAGAATATAATGACTGCCTTATTATTTCATAAGGCAATCATTAGGATCTGGAGGAATTTCAGATGGGACTGAAGGACGAAGTCGAGAAGAGGAACAATCGAGTCTAATGTCTATAATCG
>OX375866.1:48035417-48057724 GCA_947359475.1 Heligmosomoides polygyrus bakeri | reverse complement strand
ACAGTGGTGCCATACTCCAATATTGGGCGAACATATGATTTGTATGCAATAAGCAGGTGAGTTTTTGAATTTGTAGACAACGCTCTAAAAATGTTGTAAGTAACTCTTTCAGCTTTCTTTGCAATCGTCTCGCAATGCTCTGAAAAACTAAGTTTTTTGTCTAAGATGAAGCCCTGATCACGCAGACTGTTTTCACTGAGTAGGTTGCAACCACCAAGGCTGTAAATGTGTTTAACCCAATTTGAATTGCCTAGATGAAAAACCCGAGTTTTTTGAGCTGAGATAGGTTCCACCTGTCCGACCAATCGGCAACATCTGAAACAGCACATTGGAGGGCAAAGTGATCCTCTTCACTGGTAATATTCCTGTATACTTTTATATCATCTGCAAGCATTTTGCACTTAACGCCACGCCTTTCAACTATGACAGGTAAATCGGAAGTGTAGATGATGAAAAGAATCGGTGACAATACACCCCCCTGGGGTACGCCACTTGTTATTGAGTACGTGCGAAAAAATTTGTCATTCACCTTTACTTGGAAGGGTCTATTTGTGATGAAGTTCTTTACCCACTTAACAATTCTGGGATGAATTTCAGAAATTTGAAGCTTGAAAAGAAGTTCTTTGAAGGGCACCTTATCAAAAGCCTTGCTGAAATCAAAAAAGACCACATCAACATCAGTGTTATCATCCAGTGACTTGGTCCAATCATCTAAGGTAGATAGCATCAAGGTCTCAGTCGATCTTCCGACTCTGAAGCCATATTGGTTCTTCGGTATAACCTCATGTGCTTCTATATGGTTTACAAGAGCCACTTTCAGAATTTTCTCAAATATTCTGGAAAACACTGATGTGATACTAATAGGACAAATGCATGCTTCCATCGATTTGGAATTTCGCTATGCATGTAACTAAATTTGAAAATGTGCTCAAGAGAAGCTACTAAGGCTACAGCTAGTTTTTTGATGAAGTAGGCAGGTATTTCATCTGGAGTAGTGGTATACGATAGCGGTAAGTTACTCAGATGCTTGAAAATGTCCTCTTTGTAAAACCAAACTAAGCTATTAGGTGAGGCGCTTTGAGTGGAAAAGGCTAACTCAGACCAGCTTTCATTATCAGCATCAACGGAGTATGATTTTTTTTTAAATGTGCGGCTAGCATGGAGGCTTTTCAAAATCACTGACAGCTGAGTTACCCTCATCATCAACTAGCGTAGGGATCTTAGTTGACTGCTTCAGCCTTGAGTTCAACAACTTATATAACGAGCATTTTTTTGATTGTCCAAAAGTTTTCGTTCGATGTAGCTATTGTACTTTTTGATAAGGTGGTCAAATTAAGTTTTAATAAGCCTGAAGCGTTCACTTGCCCGAAGACATGGATTTTATTGGTAGTCCAGCAATGCCTTTTCTTTAATTCAAAGAGCTTGTGGACAGGTGCGATGGAATGCTGCCTCTATTTAGGGCCTGCCTCTCTAAAGAGACAAATTCTTGAATTGATGAATGCAAAATTGATAGAAAAACTCATACTTATCGTTGATATCAGGAAGTGTCTCCAAAATAAAGCTCCAATCTAAGGAGCACAAGTAGCGGCAAATGACGTCATACGGGGCATTGTGGAAAGACCTCCGGAGGCGGAAGTATAGTGGATCTATGAAAGTCTCTACATTGTAAGAGAGGCTGTTGTGATCACTTGACCCAGTTGGTGCAGATACAAGTACATCACGTGTTAGCTTAGTGTCGCTACAAAGAACAAGATCAAGTGTATGACTACCGCGAGTTGGCTTGTGAACTTTTTGAACAAGCATGTTAGAGTTGCAAAAATTGAGAAACATTTGTGATGTAAAAGAAGTGGCATGCAGAGGAACCTTAACACAGTCAATATCTGGAAAGTTGATGCCGTTTATAATGCATTGCCCTTCAAATGCGGTTAGATCACTTAAAGCCTTGATAAGCTGTATCGTACCACTAGTGGTGCAACTAGGCGTCCTATAGACCACGACTGTCCTGACAGTGTACTGAAGCATTATGATTAATTAAAATAGGTATAAGATAATATATCGACGAAGATTAGGCGAGAGCCGCCCAAAGTTCTTCATGATGCCGGAAACAGAACGTCCGCGGCAAGAGACAACGTTGGTCGAGCCGCATCCGAGGGCAGGCATTCCCCACGCGCAACCCTATATAAAGCGGGCCCGGGCACGCCGGTGTCAGTCTGGACTGGTGTCGATGTCGCGAGCGGCTGTTCTTGGAGTCTCCACCCGGTGCGAGGTGGCGAGCGGCCGGTCTCGGAGGATTCTTCTCTCGGTGTAAGCTCGCGAGTAGCCGGTCCTGGAGGAGCGCGGGCACAGCAGAGGCGGACGGCCGCTGGTGAAACACCCTGGCGTTACAGATAGTCATTTTTAATAAGTCTAATTATCAACTTGACAATGTTATCAACTAAGTCGTTAGAAGCTGTGCAGCATCTAAAAATTCTTAGTGTCTCTGTGAATGTTATTGATTTTTTAACCTTAAGAAACGTATTTGAGTTGAATGTGAGAATCTAATAACGTAAAATTTAAAACTGACTGTCTTATTATACAATTTTGTTATTAATTTATTCTCAACAATTCTAATATTAAGATCGAGATAACTGCAACCGTAATTTGACTTATGTGTTGTTTCAAATTGAAGAGAATTTTGTAATGTTTCATAAAGTAATTCTTGTATGTATTTATTATTTTTATTATGAATTATTAGAATATCATCCATGTATCTAAAGGGATGTATGTTTATATAACGATTTTGTGTTATTAGCTTTTTGCAAAATTTATATTGAAATATTGATAACGCAAGAGCAGAAAATAACGGACTACAACTACTTCCTTGAGGTACTCCTTAATTTGTTTATAGATTATTCCTGCAAAATTGTAAAACTATTTTTAAGTAAATATTCAGTGAGAAACCGTTAATCTTCCGCTGTATAATATCTTTATCTATTTAGAGTATTATTATTTGTATAATAGTTACTAGTGTGTCCATTATATGCTGTATATTTTTCCCGTATTACGGAAACATATTCTAATCAATTTCCTTATATTTCTTAAAATAATATTATGAGGAAGATTAGTAAACGTAATGGTAAGGTCTGCCGAAAACAGTCTACAATTTTCCATATTGATTTTACTTATTTTTTTCAGAAATGTTTATGTTTTTAGCAGACCAATAACCAATGAACTTTTTATTTCTAGATGTTATTACATCAATATATTTAATAAAGTGTTTTTTAAAAAGGTAAAATCTACAGTTATTTCTTTTGAAAGAGGTTTTACTGAGCTATTATATGCTCCAGTGATAAATCTAAATTTGACTGGATTTTTGTGTAGCTTTGGTAAACAATATATCAAGGGAACTCCTTCCGTTCGTTCAATTTTAAGTTTATTATGTATACATAATATTTTATGCCTGTTAATAATTTCCTGTTCGGTTTCGTTATTATATATTTCATATGTTTGATTAGAGTAAGAAATTTTTAACTCGCCGTTTTTTGAAACAATTCCCACTTTTATAGCTGAAGTTATTAAATACATTTTTTTACAAATGAAAAATAGGTGTTATTCGCTTTATCAAGCGGGCCTAAAAAAATTTTTAAGTTCAAGTATTCCATATTATGTCTATTAAATCTATAAATGATTTCTTGTTTTCTATAATAATATGATGTAATTAAGATTTCCAGATTTTTTCTTTAGGATATTGAGCTTTTCTTTAATTAAATTAAGGCTAAAACCTTTTTACTTATATTTATTCTTAACTTTGCCTAGGAATAAGGAAAAACTTCTCTGAACCAGAGTTGAATGTCTTCTTTCGAAACATTATGCTTTGGAACAAATTTCGTGCCTTTTGTAATTGTATTTGTAATAAATTTATCTGAAATTATTTCTAGACTACCAGTGGTAATATGTTCATGTGCTTTGTCAACAAATTTTTTAAATATTTTTCTTTTCTACATAAGCATTTACCATTAAAGATTAATTTAATTCAGACAATTTTGTATTTCGAATTAATGCACTATAATTAAACATTTTTTTGGAGAAAGAAGAATGGGGCTTAAATACATATCTGAAAGGTAATTTTTATATTATATTTTCCTCAATTTCACGTATATATCTACTAGACGTTCAACGGCCTGCCGGCCGCCAAAGGTCTGGTTGGGGGCTTCGCCCTAAACCCGGAGAATAGAACATCCCGAACGTCTTCTTGTCCTCTTTAGGCCTTCTCTCATTCTGTATAGTAAAAAAAACTGGTTCTGCTATATAGAATGGTATAGCAGAATACGGTAGGGCAAAATCTTCAAAACTGCTCCTATGGTGCCTCACCCTCTATTGCACCTACGCGATTCATTCTCTGAAATATTCGTTCTATTTATTAATTATGGTCCCCTTTTAATGGTTCTATTACTGGACCCTTTAGTGAACCTTAGCTGGTGTTCCCTTTATTGGCTCCCTGGTCCCGCTTGACTGGTCCTTCACTGATACCCCATTTATTGGTTCCCTTCACTAGACCCCCACCCCCTTCACCGCTCCCACTACTGGCCCCACCTTCACTGGTTCCCCTTTATTAGTGAACCCTTTACAGGTCCCCCACCTTCACTGGACCCCTCCCCTCCTTCACCGGTCCCACCCTCACTGGTCTCCCTTTTACTGGTCCCTCTTCAGTGGTCCCCCTTTATTGTCAACCCTTTTCCGGTTCACCCTTAACTGCAACCCTCTTCGTCGGTCACTACTACTGCTCTCACCTTCACTGAACCTCGATTTACTGGTCCCTCTTCACTGGTCCCCCTACCCTTTATCGGTCCCATTACTGAGTGGACTCATCCTTCGCTAGATGCTCCCCTCCTTCACCGATCCCATTGCTGGTTCCACCTTCTCTTGTACCCCTTTAATAGTCCCCTCTTCACTGGTCCCCCTTTATTGGTCAACCCTTTGCCGGTTCCTCCTCACTGGACCACCATCCTTCACCGTCCCATTACTGGTCCCACTTTGACTGGTAACATTTCGTCTGAATCTGTACAGGCCATTCGCGACATCAGTGACACCTCGTCTGAACCCAGACACCTGAAGAACGACGTCGGTGACATGTTTTCTCAAGCCGAACGTCCTTTGCGTGACATCAGTTAGACGGTCTTCTTAACCCTGACACCCATTACGCGACATCAGTAACATCTCTTCTGAACCCAGACACCTGATGAACGACGTCGTTGATATGTGTTCTCAATCCGGACGTCCTTTGCGCGACATTGGTGACATATCTTCTTAACCGGACACCTGCTCAACGACGTCGATTACACCTCCTCTGAGCTTGGACGCTCGTTTTCACGACGTCGATGACACATTTTCGGAACTCGGACGCTCTTTGCGTGACATTGGCGACACGTCTTCTGATCCCTCTCAACACGACGTAGGTGACAGCACACAACTACATCCCCCCCCCCATCCCCACACTTTCCGCCAACACACTCCTCCACCATTTCTGTACAGACAAGCAAACACACACATCGACAAACGACCGTTCTCGCTCATGTATAGTAGGATTATTAAGCATTTCATTTAAGTGCTATTAACTTTATCTAGAACACAACATATATGTGACTCCTATATTAATATAATTGTTGTGTTTGTGATCGGATTGTTAGTATTTACTTCTGTTTTCGTCAAAACCGAATTTACATGACATACTAACAAGAATTCTATATTTATTAGGACCCATAATGTTCAAACTATCTCTATTATGTGTAATTTTTATAACCTATTAAAGGTTTTTCTCCAAAGTATTAATGTATCTATACATTTCTACTGCTAAATTCTATTGATGAAACCATTAAAAAATTTATTAGTATTGGGGTTATTGTTTGTATTATTATTTTCTCGTTTATTGTTTTTTATCCCGTTTCTTTCCTTAATTTTACATATTTCTAATTTGCGAAATGGTGATTTTCTTTATATATTAGAGGATTATAAATATTAAACAAATTTCCATACCCTTTAATATGGTCAATAAAACCGAAAAATAAGCTGCATCAATTATTTTTATCTAAAAAAAGTTCTTTTTGTAAAGGAATATCCTTATCTACATTATTTTCCTAGAAATCTAATAACGATATCTTAATCGATGAATTATTGAAATTATTTCTCTAATGTGCCCATAAATATTTATTAACCTTCGGGTTTTTAATTTGGGATAATTTTTTTAATTCTGTATTTTAATTTTCTAGTTGTAATTCCAATGTATTGTTTTTGACAATCATTGCAAGTTATGCAGTATACAACATGACTTTTATTGCAGTTATTATTGTTTTTCTTACATGTGTTAATTCTCAAATTTGATCTGAAGAATGAATACATTCAGTTTTATTCAGTTTTTGCATTGTGCAAATATTACAATTTTTAGAAACATTATTACATCTGCTGCCAGTTTTGAAATTATTTAAAATATTAATACCATTAACCAGGGGTGTGCGTAAATGAAATTTGAAATTTCGTAAATCATAAATCGTAAGAGTCACAGGACGTGTAGTGCAGTACAATTAAATTTTCAGAGGCTTTTTCCGTTAATGTTATTCAGATGTGATTCAATATTTATTTATTTATCATGTTATTTTCAGCTCATTCTGAACAGTTTTTTCTACCTAAGTGCTTCCCTTTTTTACGCCTTCTTGCTAGTAAGATACCTTCCATATCAAACTGTACACGTTTCTAGAAAGTCGAAAAAACTGTAAATTCAAAAACTTAAGCCTATGCATGGTATTCCAACAAAATTCCAACATTCCAACATCGTTTGAATATCCATTAAATTCCAAATGTACTATCATTTTTTCGCTTGGCCTAGAATTGAGGAGAAACAACAACGAAAAATTCGCTGGCAACACTAAAAATTAAAAAAATCGTTTCACTTCTGTACAGTGGGGCGAAAACAGCAACTGCGCATGTAATAATCTAACAAATGTACTGAGCCGTACGATGAGACTGCGCCTTGCACTCCGATTGAAGGCATGGCACAATCATCGCACCGAAACGCTTTTCTTCTACGCTTTTCAACATTTTGAAATAATTTCTAAAACATTCGGAAAACCTTTGTGGTGGAAGCCGAAGAGCTCCACCAGTCACTGCCAGAGGGAGGTGAACGTTGGTGACATTCATGATTCACCAACGTTCACCTCCATCTGACGGTGACTGGTAGAGCTCCTCGGCTTCCACCACAAAGGCGCTGAAGAAGGCGAAACCGCCGAAACGTAAGCCGAATAAAGTGTTGTAACAACCTCGGTGATCAGCTTCACAAACCAGCAATTCAACGCGATGCATCATGCCGAGATTCATGGAAGTCGGACATGAAATTAATGTATAACTTTCTTGAGGCATCTTCAGTTTGGCATCTTTATAGACAGACAATTTTTATTTAGAATGTGTCCAGCTTGGTTTGAAAGTAATCTTGTTTCAGTTATAGTTGGGAAGAACACGGTTGAAGTTAAAACTGGTTCAGTTTGAGTACGCAGGTGTCCATTTTAAGCGCAGCGAGTGAAAACGGTATATACATAGCTGCAGGAGGGTAGTTACACATCCATTGTTCAATGTGATACTAGGTACCGAGCTACTGCTAACCACAGCATGATACTCCAATTTGGAATATCTGTCAATTGTAGAAAGATTGCAAAGAAGTCGTTTTTAACTTTAAATGTGCTCTCAGTTCTGAACTATCGACCGACAACATCATCGCGGTAACCGAAACCTACTTATAGCGCAGTTTTCCTATGCACGTTTGCCTGCATTCTCCGCACTCACTCCGGCTACCCTTCGCCAGTTCTGTAACGAACGTTTGCTCTCCGAGAGACAGCAGCAGCAAGTGAATCAGGGTAAATGCAACCGCCTCAATCAATCCACTGAAGAGGGAGAACGAAAGCGCCAGAACCAGTCATACCTTTTCTTGAAATTTTCGCTTTGACCGCACTTTGTGCAGTAATTTGCACCACTCCATAAAGTGTAATGTAAACCGATAGAAACCGTGGCTTATGCTTTCCACATGAGTGTAGCAACTTCCTAGACCCTGCTTCCAATCACGTACGATACTCGATAGTGGATTTCCGCCAATTCTATTCATGCGGGATTGGAATTAGTCTATTGTAAACAAATTCACTGGGCGTTATTACCAAATACGAAGTGGGTGGAAGAATTCTAGTCTCTTTTTGTTAAAGAAACTGCCTTCAGTGTCTTTCTGTGGGCTGGAGCAGAACGACCTTCGACTGTAGGAATGCGACCTGCCTTACTAGCTCTCGGCCGGAAACCGAGGAACCCAGTCTCCTAGAGAGGAAATAATTTTTTAAAGATGTATTGCACATGTTTCTCCTCTTAAGCTTGTCCGGTCCAAACGTCTTCCGTTACAATGTCAGAGAAATGACAAAATTGGTTAAGCGAAGAGATAAGTCGTCGTAGTCGTAAACCATTGGAGTGGGCACATCTTTATACCCGGTACACATAAATTTGGGCCCCTGTTGGTTGTTGATCGAAGACCGCATTTACGAAAATTTACGATTTACGAGACCAAATGTTGTAAATCGTAAATCGTATTTACGCACAGCCCTGCCATTAACCTTACTCTTGTTAAGTTTGTTACAATTATAGTACTGGTTCTCGTTGTACGGTCAATAGTGTGTGTTCCTTGCAGGCCAAAATATTTGGTATTTAGTGGGGCTGCCATTGGGTTACCGCAGTAATGTGGTCCACACAACATTATTTTTGTTCCTTTAAACGTGAATATTAATATTTAGCTAAGTGATAGTGTGTATACATATGTGGTTTAATGTAACGGTTCTTTTGGAAGCACATCTTCGTATTCGTTTTACGAATAGGCATTTCCAGCTCCCGACGACGTCGCTTCCCGTAGGAAGCCAGGAACGTTCCCGGAAACGTTCATGAATACGGCCACTGGAAAGGTTATTGGAACTTGAAAACCATTGGTTTTACTCATAATACGGTGAACCATCAACAACACTTCGTGGACTCGTCCACTGGTACCATTCTCAACTAAGTGAGAATACATGGCCTCACGTAAAGAGAGCGATAAGGATGAAAAAGGGACTAGAGGGACTCCTTTGTACGACAACTTCGTGGAAGTGTGCTGCCCAAACCCTGTTTGCTTTAGAAGGAAACCTCAAAATGCTATCTTCTAATTGGTTAAGGTAGTAACGTTGCTTTAATGCATTTTCTCGGTTTTATAAACACCTATCGAAATTGTTCGAGGTTTCGTGTCAATTTGTCGTGTTTTCATTAGCCCTCTTCGACTATGAAGGCAAATTGGGCAACCGATATCGCCACTGTGAGAACAGCAATTTATAAGGTAAGCATGTTGGAATGTTATGTTGCATGCAGCATTTCTTTAAATACTGGAATGGAGTGCCCCCTTGGGATTGCATACATTATCAGTATATTTGTTATCTTAAACATAGTACTGTAGTGGATCTTCACATATTTAAGTTACTACGCATGTGTCCAGACAAGCACAGCGACGCGCTATCAAGGGTTAACAAAAATTGAGATCCATCCTTTCGGAGAGGAGCATCGCTAGAAAAGCGAACGACAAACATAAGCAGAGTGGCCTCAACCTCTTAAAAAACAGTAAACAAATGTGTTGTCAAACCTAAGATGGGAAAGACAACGACATGGCTAAAAAGCTCATTTGCATGCCTCTCAATCACGAGCCCAACGGCGATTCAGACTTTGCATCAGCTTTGAGCCGAAAAGCGCTCGTACCGAGGGAGAAGTTGAATAATGGTGGCCTTGGCCCTTCACACAAGTGAATTGCACTTGCAATAATGATGCATCCACACAGAACCCATGAAAATGCACGCCGTCTTAATCAACATCTGTGAGCCGAAGTGATGGAAAAGGCTGATCAACGTGCGCAATGCGTGTCACGAGGCGCAGTAGCCTTCTCTCCTCGAGTCATCTATTAACAGTCTTTCAGTTTCATAGATAGAATTGGAGCCAGTGTTTCTTTTGAACGCTGAACTCTTTCCTAGACAGCTTTTGAACGCTGAACTCTTTCCAAGACACTCAATTTTTCATTGTTTTGAGATTCTTGGTCTTCAACAGTTTGAGCCGCCGTTATTGCAGGGTATCACTTTGCAATCGCGAAAACAATTTGCATTAAAGAGACTACTACAAATGCGTTCCTTTTTCAGCACATGAAATTTCCCTAGCTTCCCTAGAAGCTACCCGTTCGCTTTTCGATGTTTTGTAGAGGGCTGTGAGAACCATCCGGAAAATTTGTGCCAATAATGCCAAGGTCAGGGATGAAGAATCCTGTTTGTCTTGAAGATCACGAATACAAATTAGATAATATATTTTGCCTGGAATGCTGTGTATAAGTTGAATGAAGGATGGATCAGTCATCACATTCTCGTAGCGTGCTCATTAAAAATCTAGCCTCAGCTCGTGGTACAGTTTTTAGAAGGAAATAATTTTTATTAACCAACATGGTACCACGACTTCAAGCAAAATAATTCGCCGGAACTTAAAAAAAAGAAGGAACGATAAAAGTAAAAAAATAATAGAAATGTTGTGGTAATGAATTTTGTGAATATGTCTCACACTAACTAAGGTGTTACAAATTGGACGTTTTTTTTATCTTGAGTGAAAGTAAAACAAAAATCATTTCAAATTCCTTGAGTGTGATACCAGCCACTTGAGGCTTAATGAAACTGATTTGAATCGTTTCGATCCGAATATATTTTGCAATCGCATATCGATTACCTCTGTCGGCCTACCGCCTGCACTTTGGCAATTCCTTGAAAATGAAGTCGTCGACTGCCGAAATCGCGACTTGCTTCTTCATCAATTTCGTTCTGCGTATTCTGTTCACAAAGCTATCGTTGCCTTGTTAGGTCCAGACGTCCGCAGAAAGTCAGCGTTGAAAATTGGCTCAATCGTTTCCGGAAGGGGATGTGCTGCTTAAAGAAGGTCTTGCTTCCATTTGGTTCACGAGTCGGGAGTCCTGCACTACTCGCTTTTAACAGATGAACGGACGATTACAGCAGACTTGTTCAATGAAAATATGCTGGAAATGAAGCGTGAGGTGCTTGAGAAGTATAGGAGATTCGGGACTATTCGTGTGTAAATGAATGGCGCACAACCGCATCGAGCGAAACAAACGCCGAAGACGATGAGGCAGGAGTCTAGCGAAATTGTGGCACATCCTTCGAATTCACCAGACGTCAGCCCTTCTGACTATGTAGCGTTCAGAAGTCTTGCTCCTTTTTCGATGAGCAAACGATGCTCGCAGCGTCAAGAAGTTCAGCGCGCAATCAACGAACGGATCGACTGCAGGCCCGCTTCTTCTTCTCTCTTTTTTGAGGGAATGCAATCAACTCTCTGCCCAATCGTTGGAGAAAGATTGTGGCCACAGGTGGAGAATATATCAATTGACTACCCTTTGTTATTAGCTTGTTGTAATAAATTTTAATAAAAATTGTATGATAGCCCAGAAAATTATGCGACACCCTATTAGTTAGTCGAAGTTCTTATTGGTTCGAATTCTTTCGAATAATCATTGACCCTCCACCAGACAAAGCTTGGAAAGTACGGGCCTAAAATTTCTTTCAAAGGCGTCTTCAGACACTCTCTGTCTGTGTATGGACAGCGCTTCCAGATATTCCACGTTTCAATACAACGAGCAAGGCTTGTATATCTCCTTCTGAGCATTCCTGTATTTCCGTCCGTACCCAGACTTGCAGTTGCTACTTTGAATGAAGAGTCACTGTTATTGTTCATTTGTCCCTGTATTCTTGCAAAACTGTTTGTTAAGGTTGTTTATTTATACACTAACTAATAGTGTATAATTTTTAAAAAACTTAATAAAAATTGTAGTAAGCAATAAAGGAATGAAAGAGAAAAAAGTTCGCTTTTTCTCTTTTTTCATAACGCATTTTTGTTATAAGACTGTCGCAAAATTAATCTTCGGCATGCATGAATAAATATGTTTTTTACCCTTAATCGTTCCATCTCAGGGAAAGCCACACATACCGTTCAGCATGTTGTTTTCTTTTCTTTCAACAATCATGTGGATGTCGCTCTAATTTTTCTAGCCGACCTTTTCCAGGTCTCCGTAACATCATGAGCAGACGCGACTATCGAGTCATTATGCTTTACGAATTTAAATTGGGGCATTCTGCGTCAGAAGCATCCTGTAACCTTAGCCGAGCTTGCGGCTCTGCTTCTAAAAATTCGCTTCTGGCGATTCTGATCTCGAAGAAAAATCGGGTCGCGGGTGCAGGTCGTCGCTTGACGATGAAGTTTTGGGAGAGCCGTCGAACAAATCCGTAGACGAAGCAGAGGGCATTAATTTACATCATAGTAAGGTAGAAAGACATTTGGCGAGAATCGGCAAGGTGACGAAGATGTGTAAGTGGCTGCCTCATGAGCTGACCGATGGGCAGCGTCCGCACGTTTCGACACTTGCTCCAACCTGCTAGTTCGCTTTAGAAGTTTGCCTTTGTAAGCCGCATTGTTATCGTAAATGAAAATGGGTCCTTTACGATAACAGGAAGTGGGCATTTGTCCGGATAGATAAGGATGCTCCACCAACATTCTTTTCTAAACCCGACCTTCACTCTAAAAAGTTATGCTTACTTGTTTTGGTGTTGTGTGTTAAGGTGTAATCCATTGCAGCTTTTTGCAACCTGGTTAGGCAGTCACAGTCTTGCTGCTGTGACTTAGGCCAAATTTATGAGAAGTTGTGGTTGGCAGTGGTGAAGAGAGGAATGCCGCTTCTGTTGTAATGATTCATTATTCTTGCTAAATTTCTAAAAGTTCATAGACGCGAATCACACCCACTGACGCAGACAATAACAAACGCTCACATAATCTTGACAGGAATCATATGTCGAAATTGGTTTGAATGTTAGAAATATGTTTTGTTTCGCTTTTGCATAAACGCATAGAATGTCCAGTCTTCATTGCTCCATTGCCACGAATGAAGCTTCAACACATCGACGCTCTTCACAACATCTGTTGCAGGGCAACGCAAGGCCATACAAATTTCTCGACGAAAATTAAGCCATTGAGCCATAATCGCAGTCCTCCCTCACCCAATGTACTCTCCCAACCTTCCTCCACTGACTATAACATTTTCAGAGCTCTTGGTTCTCATTTGCGTCAGAAATAATTCACTATTTTGGCCGATGTTGAATGTGCCCTCCTTGACTTCGTCAATTCTTGTGATCTCAATTTTTATTGCAAAGAACTAGTTGATTGCCTGGGCGTTTGCAAAAATGTATAGATTCCGGTGTTTTTTTTACTTCGATTAGTAAAGTTGTGTTTGAGCTGAAATATAGCCGTTTGAAGTAAGCAGTCCGTTTCGGCGATTAATTTTAGGACAGCCCAATAGTTACGGCAGATCTTGTTTTGCGTTCGTGGAAGCAAGGAGATAAGTACTCTACGATCCTCTACTGAAAAATCAAATAAATCTAAAGCAACTAGTTTATGGCACAGGACCTGCAGACCAGTAAAACTTTTCACCTTATAAACGAATATGTTTTCATATAATTAGATGAAAGCAATATAGAATGCCAACGATACGACAAGTCTGTGCTCAATGTTCCTGTTATCCTGAGCAGTGTTTCAGAACGTGAATGAAGTTGAACCCTCCTGACTATACACTATCAAAATCTTTGTCACTTACTGATAATGACCGACGCCTTCTTGAAAAAGAACCTGCGGATCTAGTTAAAGCGGGTGCTGTTTTTCCGCATCCTACTAAATCAGAACGCAGGCACCAAGATGTTCCAAGAAGGACTTCATCGGATTTCGCATGCTTCCTCAGCAAAACCGCGAACTGGGAACACCTTTTTAAAGTTTTGGATTAAAAACGGGTTAATAAAATCACTGCATATTAACATTCTAATGTTCTGATCAAGTGAGACACTTATCATCGAATTTTCGTGGTTTCCACCGATCCTTCTAGGTCGGCGTAGCTCATTTTGTAAATCGTCACATGGTGACACCTGTTCCTTCGCCGAATTGTTGACTATAAAATGTGACTTTCAATAAACCATTGCACTCATTCGCTTTTCGTTTTATAAAAGCTGTATTCATAGAGTGCTACATTGTATAGCTTTGTTCAATCTCTATGAAAGCGGAGACTTCAATGAGTGGGCGATAGGTATGTCGGTAATTGCTACTGAACTGTCACATCTCGAGAATAGTTCCTCAAACATTCTTCATTGACGCCGCAACAGAGATCAGTCACACAACACTTTACTAAGCATCCACCAGGACACCTATATACATTATAAATAAGGTCGCACAAAAGCATTAGCACTAGCCACTCGAGCCGGGCATGCCATGTGGCTTACCGAACGTGGTTGGAGATTGTACTACACGGTCTGACTGTTGAGGTGAAGGCAGACCCCCACTTGCTAGTGGAAGATCGACTGCTGAAGGAGGCAATGAAACGGCTGGTTTTTGTGACGCAGGTGTTCTCCAGCTTGTCTGTGCTGGATCGACTGCAAAGGATGATCGTGATGGGCCTGCCGATTGTGCAGCGGCAGGCAAATTCATATTTTCAGGTGGCGCACTAAGTGCAGCGGGAGGACCAGAACGTTCAGCCGATGATGGGCCCGATCGTGCATCCTTTTCTCTCTCTGAGGCAACGAAAGCTGAAGGAGGCCCTGTACGACTGTTAACGGCCGCAGATGTAGGGGGACTCCATCCTGTTTGCTCACTCAAATCCTCCTTTCCTGCTTGATTGTTTGTTTGAGGAGCCTCCTCGGGGTATGGTTCATTACTGTGTTGAGGTCGTTCGAACACCGCAGGTGGTGTATTGCGGGTGTTTTCCATCGGAGGTGTGTTACCATTCCAGGGGTAATGGCTTCGCTCATAGTAGCCTGTCGGCTGAGAATAAGACGGGAAGGGCTGGAGGTTCTCGAAGTACTGGTACTGCCACCACGGTGGAGGTGGAGGATACATTGGTGGCGGTAGGGGAGGAGGTGGTCCACCGTAAGGGTGGGGAGGTGGTGGCGGTGGCGGAGGCAGTGGAGGTGGTGGTGGTCCGTATGGTGGTGGAGGGGGAGGAGGTGGTGCTGGTAAACCGTAGGGTGAATGGGGTGGAGGCGGAGGTGGTGGTGGTACTGGACCGTAAGGTGAAGGAGGAGGAAGAGAAGGGGGTGCGGGTGGAGGCGGTGGTGGTGGAGCAGGAATGTACGAAGAATCTGGGCTTCCTAATATCTGGACTTGCTCTCTCACGTACGATACAGCAGCAGGGCGATGAAGGTTATAGGCTTCTCGGCGAGACCTGGAAGACAATTTAGGTTGAAAACCTGATCGAAATGATGCGAGCAAGGCTCAGCACTGTAAAATTCACAATCTCTGCTTATTGCTTAGCAGTTTTATTTTTAAAAAACAACAGACGAAAAAACTGTTGCGTAACAGTCAAACTGGCACAGCATCAAAGCTGAGGACACGTGTCATGGAGCTGTAGACAGCTCCAAAAAGCAATTTGGGAGTGAATCAGCACCTTTGGAGAGGAATTGCTGTCTATTTTTTAATTGTTTCTGCTACATATATCATGTGATCAGTTTCCCTGTTCTCCATTACATGTGCTCATTGCTCATAGTAAAATTTTGTGATCGGCACTGGAATGCGTTTGAGACGAGCTTTTCCTCTAGTTCACCAGATGTCGATCGGTGGAGTTGAGTAAATGCTCAAACTGCTTCTCATACGAGTTTAGGAGCACATACTCACGAAATCACTAATAAAGGGGCCGGAGGTCTTGTTTTCTGCTTGGCAGTGAGTTCACTACAGCTACTTCCGTCCGGGGTTGGAAAACTGGTACAAAATTTGTCTACAAAGGGGAAATCAAGATTTGTCAGCCCCTCTTATTATACGACTTCAAAATGCAAACAGTGTGCCGGAGGGGTCATCGTACAGCACCGTTCTCGTGTAGCACCAACCCATCGGAAATCTCATTAGTTTCGAACGATTTTGTTTGCGAAAACGTTCACTACTTAAAGCATCAATAATCTGAAGCAATGTCTGTATTACGCGTTCAAAGTGGACGACGAGGGATCTTGACCATAGTCTGCGACCTGTGAGCACTGAGCTTTGTCTAATCCGTCTACAATGAGAAATATAATGATTTACAGAATGTCAAACTGTAGGGTATTCTTCTTGATATGCTTACACAAACCGCCGTAATGCGCAGTTTAGATCAGTCAGATGAGAACCTGGCAGTCGCGCGTAAAAATAAGCCAGATCATTGGACTGGGTTTCGCCCAGGCTCATGAAGCCTTCCTTATATCCAGGGTCTGTAGTTTGGTGCCATATTTGTTTGAGAAGGTTAAATCGTTTTCTCTATCGACTGCCAACTACGCATTCAAATGGTCTCCACGCCATCGTGTAGAAGTGGATGCGTGGCGCATAGCAGGCAGGAATGGTTAATGCCATCGCATTCCTTATCCTTTGCATTTACCACAAGTTAAATTGGACCACAATGGGTGGCTACACCAAAATGTAGCGAGCAGGCAATCCCACCATCCCACCATATATAATAGAGGAGGGTATTTTGTTTGTTCGTAGTTCTTCGGAACTTTGTAAACTTCGCGGGCTCGATGGTTTAATCACCCAATTTTGAGGCACGATCTCACTTCTCTCCGGGGGGGGGGGGGGGGAGCGCCGGGAGGTGGGCAAGCGCCGCTGCCGAGGAGGACACGTGAGGCGTTGCGAAATAGGCCGGCGCCGCGGCTCTGTCCGCGCACGTGTTGGGTGGCTACTGCCTCGAACTGGCCCCCTTGGAGGCTACTGTCCTCGCTACCGTTCAATTAGTGGACCTGCAGTATCCTGCGGTGCTGCTGCAGTTGTGTTTCTGCGGGGTAGGGCTTTGCCGCCTTTGTGCTCCGGCCGAGGTCACAGCTCATTCCTTCCTACCTCTGCTGTGTTCGGGACTTTCCTATACTATCCTAAGTTCATTGTGCTGAGCGCATCAGTGCAGTGCATCCGTTTCTCCCGCCCACTCATGTTTCCTATTTATCGCTTGGGCACTGTTCTAATATGTACGTTGCAATCAATCGAATAAAAGTCGCAACGTCTTGGAAGAGTGTCCAATTCGACGTGAAAAGTTCTGCCGTAGCAATTGAATTGGATGCTTATTACCCCGATAGCAGCGTGCAAGTGAATCAATATTTAATGGAACTATGCATTATTCACGCAATTATTTTTAGTACTTCTACATGACTATGACAACAATTTATAATACTGTTGTGAGACGGAGCGGAGACAATTATTGGAAGATTGAGCTGTGTCAAATATTAAGATCAGAATGAGACCAACTTTATTGCCGAAGCATACGCAACTGATTATGAATACAGATAGAGATCTATGTGGGACTTGCCTGACTGTGTTGGCTGACGGAGCCCCCACCCCACACCCAATCAGCTGTGGGGCGCTATTGCGCCCCACAGCTGATTGGGAGTTTTGATCAAACAGTCAATATCGATCAATATCATCGAACGCGATACTGAATTTCTCTCCGACGCACTGGAGGTAGGAGAGACAGAAAATCCCACCATATATAAAGGAGGAAAGCATGAGTCACTGCCTGTAGTGGTTCGTCAACAGCGGAAATCAAGTTCACGTCCCACCCCTCAGTTCTTAACTACACCAGGCTCTCGTATATAATTTTTCCCGCACGCTCCCTCAAAATCAGTGGCCAAAGGTGGGGGCGTATTTACTCGGGTTACTACGCTTTTTCTACCTGTCCGGGTTCTCCAATTTTCAGCGGTGGGCCAAGAGAGGCTAACGAAGAAAGTTGCTGGGACCTGCGCTTGGTACGGCTACGTTTTTAACCAAGTCCTGCCTCAGAGTCGTCAATTGAAACGTGGAACTTCAAAGAGAGCTATGGAGTGAATGATTTGTGGCGATCATCTGGAACAAGACGATCCTATTCAGTATGAATTCCGAGGCTTTGTTGGATTCATACAGAGAGAAACAGACGGACATCTAAATCATGGAGCGCAAGCTAACCTATGTACGTTGTCATCATTTAGGCTCATCTTTCACATTACAACTTTCGGATAATTACTGGAGGCTAAAATAATACTTACCACTAGAACTCGTTCCTAACAAAGCGGTAGCTTTTTTGAGTTTTTTTTTGTACAGACTCGGAGCCTTCTTTCTGAACGATTCACAAAGGTGGTCACCCTCAGGATAAAGATATTACAGTCAGCTCATGCCGTGGCTTATCAGGAGTCGTTGCCTTGTAAAAGTGAATGTTCTACTAACCATAAATACCCACAGCACTTACATCTTGTCAGTATTATAAACTGCGGCCTAAGGACTTTACATCGCAAAAAGATTAACTTGCTTCTCTCTCCGTGTGCGATTCTCAGCTCATATTTAACTTTTTTATTCCCCCATCAAGTTATAAGAAGTTTTAGAAAGTCCGTTAACTAAACGAGGTCCTTGAAAATCGGCGTACTCTCCAAAAACAAGGGGAAAATGAAGTTTCTAGTCAACTATAGAAAGAAAGAGACGCGCAGACGAAATCCACCATTCTGATGAACTTATTGCATCGACATTGTTTTGAGGAGCGTCAGCTAGACTACCCACACCTTGGGAAATGAGATGGGGTTACAGACACAAGTTGTGAAGTAACAACGTTTGAACGTTCTGAGCCAATACATCCTTACATCCTTACTTTCAGCAACTTCAACGTGTGAAGTTGTGGCGCAGAATTGGGAAGGAACTAATCGAATTCCAACATGAAAATGCTTGAAGCTTCACCTCGCACTGTCCACGTATGACGCTGCGGTGCAAAGCAGGACGAGGAGATGAAATCGAAGAGCGCATTCGACCATAGCGGCGACGGCTGTGCGGGAGTGAAGGCGGACGATGTCTAACGTCCCTGAGAGTTCACGTCTCACCAGGAAACTATCTAAACGGTAGGTCGGAACGGCCTAAGTGTTGTACATGGACAGAATCGCCTTTCTCTGGGAAACAAGAAAATACAAACATCTCGACCCCAATACAACTCTGCGCAGAGTTAAGGACGAGGGAAGTTGGGCCGTTGGCGGTGTTAGCCCTATGCCTGGAGGCGGAGGGCGGGCTCAAGTTGGCTGGAAACAGCGATGACGAGCGAGTAATGGTGGCGCAGTGCGTATAGGGGCGGCGTGATCCCCATAATCGCTGTTTCCAGCCAACTTGAGCTCGGCCACCGCGTGCAGGCATAGGGCTAACACCGCTAACGGCCCAACTTCTGTCGTCCCTAACTCTGCGGAGAGTGGCATTGGGGTCGAGATGTTTGTATTTTCTTGTTTCCCAGAGAAAGGCGATTCTGTCCATGTACAACACTTAGGCCGTTCAAACCTACCGTTGAGATAGTCTCCTGGTCAGTCGTTCACCAATAAAAACGAGCAGCCAAATTTAATACGAGCTGCGCATCGTGTCGCGACGTTTTTCATTGTGTCGTAGACCGTTGTTCGCCGAAAGCAGTCCTCGCCTAGAACTGTCCTTCACTTCCTTTTATAAGCGGCGTTTGAGAACTAGTTCGAGGGCAATCAACGAGTGGCGCTGGACATTGGGCTAAGCCATAACATTTATTAGCCTCCTCAAAATATGAGCTGCTTAGCTATTACTGCCCTACATTTGTGTACGTGACCTAGTGTAGTGTTACGAAAAAGCATAGTGTTACGAAAAGCGAGATGCGAACCACTGCACTGCACCATCAAGGAGAGCGATGACGTCCTCTTCTGAGGAGGCAAGTACTGTGGTGGGAAACTCCGCCCATGCCGAAGAAGCTTTCCCCTCTGCGGTCGCTTTAGGTGACAGACGTCTCCGAAATGTACATGCAAGACTATGACTTGCCTATCGTTTGGTCAGCAACCACTGCAACTCATTCCAGTGCAGGCTCAAGCTTGAGTCAAGCAATATTCAATAAACTCAAGCAATATTTTTTTAACGGTGGCTGTTGTACGAACAGTGAAAGATAAAGATTTTTTTCCGCAGATTTAGAGTCAATGAGAGGTTTTCAATTTTTCAGATTTTTCAAGGACGCCATCGACACCACAGTTTTCTACCTAAAGAAGCGAGATCTACTTCCAAAATTGCATTCTATAAAATTCCAGGTGTTAATTATAGAGGGCGACCTAAGTGTTTCCCTACAATATGTTGAAGCGCTCTTCGAATTCGATGACGGAATGGCAACCAAAGGGTGCACTTGTCACGGATTTAATTTCTCTCTTCTGCAAGAAACAGGATCAGAAAGTGAAATTGTACTCTACAAAGTTCAAGCCCTACTTGACACGCAGCGATAAGATAAGGATTTTCTGAAACGATCTTTTCTATGATCATACGCCTCGATTTAGCGTTATTCGCCGAACAAATATCGACTAATCACATGGAAGATATTAATTTTAGAACATTCTTCTAAAGCATAGAAACCACATTTATCAAAGCTTTGTGAATTTTCCAGAAGCTCCAAAAATCTCCAAGTTATAGCAGTTTACGTGTGGCTACTGCGTTCTCTGACATGATTGATCGCAATTGAAGGATGGATGGACTCCTGCCGAAAATTTTTTCTGCCTTCTGAAGGAAAAACGACAGAGAGTGGAATTGTACCATATAAAATTTTCAGTCGTCCTGATTACGCAGTAAAAAACTAAGCTTCTCCGCTGCGATGAGGCTGGATCGTATATACATAAAATTTTCGTTTTTGATGGATAAATTATTTTTTAGTCGAAGCAGATCACCCATACGGATAAAATTCTGCCACAAAAACTTCCAAGTCCTTATCAATGCACAGTGAAAAAATCATGATTTTCTGGATGGAACAGGTTGAAGTCGACTTTGCACCAACGTCATCGGAGCATAAAACTGAATAACTCAAAAAGGTTCATAACTCGGTAAGGTTTTCGAATTTTTAAAATTCCGCTAGCTCTTCAAAAAAAGAAGATGTCTTCATGCGCGGCGGCGGACGGTTTAATTTTTGAGCGAAAAAAAATTGAAGTGACTTCTCAGAAATGGTCACAACTCGGTAAGTTTTTCGAAGTTTCAAAATCCTCTAGTTTTCCAAACTAGAAGAAGAGCGCTTTCTTGCAATATATGAACCAATTTCCAAAAGAGAGGTCTTCATACACGGTGGGAGGGCACGCTTTCTGGTCAACTTTGCGAAAATACGTGTCGAATATCAACCCCCCTCCTCGCGGCGCATGAAGACCCCTTTTTGGGAATCGGTTCTTAAATGGTAAGAAAGCATACTTCCTCTATTTTTAGAAGGGCAAACGGGATTTTTAAACTTCGAACAACAAGCCGGAAAACTTCGAAAAACAAGTCAAAATATCACCGTGGAGGAGACAGAGGCAGCTCTGAAGAAGATGAGGCCAGGCAAAGCGACTGGGCCCGATGACGTGGCAGCTGATTTGTGGAAGTCAAAGTTTTGGAACCCGGCTGAGTGGTTGGCGAAGTTCTTTAATCAGGCTGTAGCAGAGAAGAAAGTACCTGACTGCTGGAGCCAAAGTACAACGATTCTGCTTTGGAAGAAGAAGGGCAGTCCTGCAGACTGTTCCAATTACCGTTCGATTCGCTTGCTTCCGCACAGCATGAAGATCTTTGAGCGAATTGTCGACGGACGAATTCGTGACATCGTCCAGCTTTCCAGCAATCAGTGCGGCTTCATGGCTGGCTGTGGCACCGTTGATGCCATTCACGCTGCCCGCCTCCTGATAGAGAAGCATCGCGAGAAACAGAAGCCAGTGCATATCGCCTTCCTCGACTTGGAGAACGCATTTCACGCCAGTCAACGAGCGCCACTTGGACCAAGCTGCACTCACGCGTGAGTTCACCTCAATCATCAGATTGCCATCAGATGCTACTGCTGATCCCAGGTACTTAAAAACCGAAGTGCGTGGGAGCTCGATGCTGTTAACCTTGATGGAGCTGAACACGGTGACGTCTTCTTCACGTTCAATTTGAGTCCAAACCGCTCCAAGCGATCACACCAAGCTTGCACCTCTCGCTCCAATTCACTTTGTCTTCGCAAGCGAGCGTTATGTCATCAGCATAAATCAGCGTCCAAAGGACGGGTTTCTGAAGATATCGTGCGATGGCATCCATGACGACCACTAAGAGGAGCGGGGAAAGCGCAGAACCCTGATGTACCCTGACAGAGATGGAGAACTCCATCGAGGTTCCAGCTGCAGCTTGAACTCGACTCTTTGAACAAGAGTAGAGGATTCGCTCCCATCTATGAGCTCTTTGGGAACTCCATGTCGTCGCAGGGCGTACCATATCACTTC